>CM023453.1:33115772-33551825 GCA_013339765.2 Haemaphysalis longicornis | reverse complement strand
CTCTCTCTCTTGTGACTTCACTTGGCTATCATCTTTCCTAGAGCCCAATTGCTGTCACCAGTCGCTCAAGGGACATTAGCAAGTTCCTATCTCCGGTGGTTCCCTATCAATGCCGTCCTATACACGCCGTCCAATGACTCTTTGTATCCATTCTTTCTAACAGTTCTGTTAGCAGATAGAAGAGGAGGAGCAGCAGAAGGAAATTTCTTTAAATGCCACCTCCCACGCTTGGCAGTCGGCGCCACATACACGTCACACTACCATAGAAAACATTTTGCAGTACAGTAAAGGAACTCTTCAACACTTAGATAAACTCGCCGCGGTGGCTCAGTAGCTAAGGCGTTGCTTGCTGAGCACGACGCGATTAGATTTCCGGCCGCGGCGGCCACTTTTCTGATGGAAGCGAAAAAGCGGAAAACGCATTCGGTGTGTCCGAAATTTCGGCGCACGTAAAGATACCCAGGTGGCAAAATTATTCCGGAGCCCTTCACTATAGTGCGCCTGCGCCGCGGCGGGGCGGTGGGCGCGGGAACCCACAAACAAACAAAAAAACATAAACAAACAAACAAACAAACAAACACAAAACAAACAAACAACAAACAAACAAACCAAACTAAACAAACAAAACAAACAAACAACAAACAAACAAATACCAGACAGACAGACAGACAGAATCCAGAAGACAGACATACATTACATACAGACATACATACAGACAGACAGACAGACAGACATACAGACATTAAGACAACAACTAGACATGACTACAACATACAACAGACATACAGACAGACATTACAGACATACAACATACATACATAATTACATACAGACAGACAGACCTACATCATACATACATAAATAAATAAATAAATAAATAAAGAAATAAATAAATAAAAAAGCAGTAAAAAATAAATCAGAACTTTCCATAAACGCTTTCACTCATTCCTTCGCTCTGGAAGCACTGCGAAAAACTATAGCTATTGCCAGCACAGAGCAACAGTGGCGTGATTTGCTCGTCGCTGCGGACACACGTTCCGTTATGCTGTCGCTTTGTGGCTTTTTTTTAAGTGGCTATCAAATGCGCTCTATTCTGCAACTTAAGGAAAGCCGGCAAACAGCCGCTACAGCACTGTAATGACGTCATTCGCGGTCGAAAAGAAGCGAAGACCGGGAAGGAGGAGAAAAATATTTTGAGCAAGTTCTAAGTTATCTGACGAGGAGGATGGGTTGGTAGCAGTAATTTTTGCTGAGGCACATTGCGACCCCATAATCTAATGTGTTGGTTGGCTACTCTCTGCAAGCACTCAAGAGTTTAGAAAAAAATTGAAAACAGAAAAGCAGGGTCGCAGTAGTTTGGAACGAAGACAAAATATTTGGACAATGAAACCTTCATTATGACTTTGTTTTTATGCCGACTTATATAAGGAAACGAAAAAACGAGCAAAAAAAAAATTACAGAAAAAACACAGCCAGTGCTTTTTTTATTCGGACCCGTTTGAACCCGTTTGCCGACCGGTTTCGAACCGGTTCGACACGGACGGAATGGTGCTCTTTAACTGAACCCGAACCGAACCCGAAGGCATGACACCGAACCCTATCCGTCTTTTAAAAGTTTCCGGTTAAGTAGCTCAGCTGTTCTATCCTCTGTAGAACGACCTATGTTCCCTCTTTGCATCTTTCTCAACGATGTACACCAGAGTATAGACGCACCGCAGTGTATAGTTACGAGGTCGGTGACGTCTCACCTGTTCCTCAATGCGTCTCTTATTCCAGCCACGAAGGAGCCAAGGTTAAACTGGTGCGTATAAATTTAGAACATCCTCGGTCTCGCCTCAGCGTCTCCGTATTGCCGCGATGCTATCGTTCTTCTTCCGCGGCGTATCAGCGAGAGAAGGGCGAATAAATCGAGTCAAGAAGAGGGTAGCCTCCCACTGAATCGCTTACGCCTCCGTAACGCCCGGTGTATGTGGCGTGTGCGTGCGTGTGTGCTGCGCACCGAAAGGTAACCAGGCGCTCGACGCCGTTCGTGTGCTGTACAGTACTCACTTGTACGAGGGCCTGGAGATGCCTGCGCGATATATACGAGCTCCCCGCCTGCCTTACTGCTCGGACGGCGATCGAAGAAGCGCCCCGGCGCAGAGCTGCCCGTTCCCGCCCATTTCCTGTCATGCCGCCTACCTAAATACCTCTCGGAATTCCGAACGCGCCTCTCGGCTGCGCGCGGCGCTGTAGAACTTGCCCGGGTATAGCGGAGGAAGGCTCGTACGATCTTTTACGCACACGTGGGCCATCGTTCCATGAATCGTGTACAGTGTACTACGCGTCGTTGTACACAGTCTCGGGGCGCCGGAGTAGTTCGTGAAGCCGAACAGCGATGGCCTCGTTGCGTTGAAAAAAAAAAATAATAATTACGAAGTTGCAACGTGTGGGGTGGCGGATGTGGCTGCTTGGTAAATAAACGAGAGTACACTAATGAACAAATGAAACGCGAAGACGAAAATATGAACCGGAACACACAAATAGTGACATTTTTCTTTTCCATAGAAGTCAAAATGACGCGTGGCTTAGTTACAAAAACAAAGTCGGGAGATGTGGCTTTAATAGTGCGCCATTATTGGAGCTCAACGAACAGCAGTTTTCAATTTTGCGTGTACTGGTTCATATTATCGTGTTCGCATTTCATTTGTTTATGACTGCATTTAATAGCGTTAGAGTAGTTTTGACGAAGTTGTTTCTGCCCAATCTGCGCTTGTTTATGACAACAGAAATACAATCGAAGAATGAGCCCGTGGGCTTGTGCACACGAAGCTGCATGCGATACTCGTCGATAAAGCAAGCAAGAAAGCGGCAATGATGTTAATTACTCCAATTCATTATCACGGGAGACATGCTACGTGAAAACCGTGCGACGGGTTTAAAGTATCGTGCTCCGTATGCGAACTCAGGTGAGCGAGAAAAAAAACTTGAATGAACGTAAGCACGGGGTGCGCGCCAACACGCCCCCTTCAACTCGAGCGTTTCACAATACGCGGAGGTATTTTCGAGCAGAGGAAAATGAGCAGCGCTGAGACAGCGAGGGAGGTTAGTGGAACCCAAGCGTAAGTCTGAAGACAAGCAGTGGAAGAAAGAGGAGTTGATGGGGCGGAGTTGTGCGATGCGCGGCCACAAATTTGGGGCGCCGTGCGCCTCAAGTGGCACCCACGGCGAGCTTACGAGGCTGCTGCACCCATCCGCTCGTTCCGGCGTGCGCTGACCAGCGAGCCTACAAGTGGGAGAGGGAGCGGTAGTGGCAATGAATGAACAGCCTTCTCCAGGTCGACGCCGTCCTCGTCCGTGCTATTTCCCGTTCCTTCGTCCTATCCAGGTAAGTGAGGTGCGCGTGGAGAGGGAAGCAGCTTTTTTGTTGTTGCTTGTGGTCCGACGAAGAGGATCTGTGGTGTCATGAATGTGGATGTACTTTGGAGCGGTTGTACTTTGGGATGTACTTTGGATGTGGATGTACTTTGGATGTACTTTGTGGATGTACGTGGATGTACTTTGGATGTACTTTGGAGGATGTACTTTGGATGCACTTTGGAGGATGTGCTTTGGAGCTTGTTGTAGTATATAAAGTCTGTAGCTCTTCGCAGCCCATATCTTTTCATTTTCTCATCCGTTTTCTAACGAGCTTCTGATTCGAATTTTGCGGGGGTGCTCTTTACAGAATGTACGGGAAATTAAAAAAACAAAAAAGCACGAAAAACTTCGCTATATAAACCTAGTCGAGAGGTTTAGCTTTAATAATAACTGACATATTCCCATAAATTCGTGTTTCTAGTGCGCTGAGGGTGCAGATGGCGAACCCAAGCGACGCGTTTATGGGCCTATTATCCTGTAAGAAAAACCGCAGGCCACCTAAAAATGTGCTAGCACCGGCGTTGACGATTAGGCAGTCTTGTAACTCGTTTTTCGTCTGTTTGCACCGGTTGTCCCTCTTATCGGTGCACTTCTTCTTTTTAAAATTAATTGTTCGCTTTTTTTGTGTCTACGTCTGAGCTTTTTGTTTCTTCTTTCTCTTTCCAGCGTCCCCCTTCATTTTACCTTAAAGTTTCTCTTCCTTTTATTGTTTTCCGCTTCTTCGCTTATTCTTTCTTTTTCGCTTGAAACGATGCTCACCTTCCGGCGTGCTGCTTCCGGCACAACCCCGCGCGTTTGACCCGAATGGAGATGAACTACGCTCCGGTATAGTCACTAGTTGTGCAGCAATGATAAAAAATTAGCATTGGCTTAGCTCGGCTGTGCCTAGATATACGTAGCGTGAGCTAAGGTTGAGCTGGTTATTCTTAGCTTTCCCGGTTGTCTAGGATTAGCTTGATTATTATGCTTACTGCTGCTTCAATGACACACACGGTGTACGCATTATGTGACACATGTATATTTATCAAGCGGCTCCGGCGCAGCATCACCAATCGCCCCAGAGCTAAGCTGGTTCCACAGGCGCACGCCGGTGTTGCTGCGACGCACGAGCCATCGGTTCCACAACCGGCCACCCCTCGCATGATCATCAAGTGGACCTGGCCGCCACGTGCGGAACGGAGGTCGGCGAAGACGCTGGGCGCGTGGGGTGTGTGAGAGACGCCGGGCAGCGAGCAACGTTCTGTGCGCCGTGTGACGTCCCTGCTCCACGCGCATGCGCAGCATGCCTCTCCAAGAGCCACGCGAAACTGCTTAACCTCGGCCAATGTAAATGTAGCTCACGCTACAAAACAGCAGTCAGCAACTTACTTCGCACTTCATGAAAAGCGTCTGTAGAAATAATACCCAGCTGTGGGCGTGTCCGCTTGTGGGCTGCGTTCGTATCATGTATCCCCGGAAGAAGCGCGCAAAAGTGTTGATGAAAACGGTTCTACGTGGGCGACCAACGCTGTAACATTTGCGCGCCAACTTGTTTCCACAGTCGTTTTCCGCCCTGGCTGAGCGTGCCGCAAGATCGCGATTCTTCGATGCCTACAGCCTGGCGTCGTATACGTATACAAAGGAGAGAGAACGAGAAGGTGAAAAGAGAGGGGGAGAGATGAGCGTCGTACTTATCGCCAGGGCTGTAGCCGATTCCAGTTCTGAGTCGTAAATGCCGTCTAGATCCGGCTGTGCAAGACGGCGCAGGTGTCGGTCGCTTATATATGGGGGCAGCGGGATTAACTGGCTCAATGGCGTCAATGTGGGGTGTACACTATACGGAGCCCGTCGTGACGGAGGGGTGCTGCGTGAGTGTGGGCCGTTTTACGGGAGGGCGTACCTCCGCCGTTTCCGCAGCGAGTCTCATAGACGCGGATAGAATGTCTGGGAAAAATAAACAGCTCGTGTGTGTGAGCGCTGACTCGTCTTCGTGTGTGTGCTGCCTCTGTGAGTGCACGCTGTTCTGCACTGGCCCGGTACTTTCCTCGCTTCCAAGAAAAAATTCCGCCCGTTCCAAGAACGTGCGGTCCTACTCTTCAATAGGCTGCTCTGTTCCTAATATTGCGCTTGTGGTCGCATTACAGCCGCATTAATCTGTGCGAAACGCCACATTGACCATTTCTGTTGCGGTTCTTCAGTGGGGAATTGGCTTCATGGTATTGGAATTATGGCAGCGATAGACCATCATATTATCATTGCTTGAAGCACGAACTACGTTTGGGCCGGTTATAGTTTTTCGCCTTGAAGAGCGTGCAATAAAAGGGGACGTGCCGGTCCTCAGAGTATGTTTGTGCCTTTTAAATGGTACTAACTAAAAGATAAGGAAGTAGGGTGTTTACTGAAACGTAAAAGCATCACACCCACTCTAGCATCGCTGATGTTCGAACCACCTTGAATGCCGGAAATTATTTCGCGCACTATCCGTCGCTGCTGTCGTGATTCGCTATAGTTTATTGGGGCCTCAGCTTCGAGACGTGTTGACCGGCACTGGCTACGCCTAGCACCGTGCCGCTACAGTCAGCGGCGTGCGCAGGATTTAGTTTCAGGGGGTCACCTTCATTTTTTGCCTCTTAGCGAGGGTACATTAGTGGAGCCGTTATTCGGTGCTTTCAATGGACTTATGAAGGGTCTTGGCGAGATACTCTTTTCCCGCTTCGAACCTATAGAGTAAGCTAAGAACTGTGCGTGGCAGGAGCACGTACAGACGAGACAGCAGTCGTAATTCATGCAATGCGGTCTGCATAGGAGTCAGCAAGTTTATTTTTATTTGTTAATTTATGTGTGCTAAGGGCCCAAGTGGAACATCGTGTAAAAGCCGCTAACTGAAAGACAATCTTGCAAAAGGATGAACACTAATTTAAATATTTATTTATTTATTTATTAAGTGATTGAAAAATGATTGATAAAAGGGGATGAAAAAAGCTAATGGGCCAATAAAAAACGGGAATCAGAAAAGTCCATGTGTCAATGAAAAAATTCTGCAGAAATTTAAAGAATGAACCTTTATCCAGTAGCGCTCTGCGCATGCGCTACTCGCCCTCCCAGCGACCGGTTCGCCATTATGGGGGGAAAAATGAAAACAAAACGACGCCTTATTGGATTAGCCAGTTGCGAACGTCGAGCCAGCTAAGTGCTGCTACGTTTCTTTTTTTTTTTTTTTTTGAGCGTTTATTTTGCCGCAGAGTTTTTCTGAGCTTTGAAAACGACCGGCAGGTAGGCGCTTCGGCTGCCATCGAAAATTTTCTCTGCCATCAAAACCATGCGTGGCGCATGGGACGGCTTCCTCAACTGCGCAGGGCAGGCGGAAAAAAAGGGGGCGTATTCTTCTATAGTCTCTTGAGTGTGGCTTTGGCGACCGCCGCAAGAGGGCTAAGCTACTGGAACAAGGTCCGTTGTCTACAAATGCACAGCATTCTTATGCCGCTTCGCGTTCTTTAGAGCCAAATATGGCTATGAGTAGCGAAAGACGTTGGATTATTTCATTCTTTTTAAGTTCTCTTTTGTTTCTTTTCCAAACATGTAAATGTGTACAATTTTGCACGGTCCTGGCTGTGGGGTACTCGACAAAGAATTATACACTTCAAAAGACAATTGGGACTGTTGGTAGAGACACCCGCCCTGTGGTATAGGGTCTTCCTGGGCGAGAAGACCAAGGTCCTCGGCTGCTCTCCGCGCCCTGGTCATTAAGTGTCGCTGGTAAGAAGGGCCAGAACTGGTCAGAGAGAGTTTGGGAACACTCACATGTTTATTTATTTATTTATTTATTTATTTATTTATTTATTTATTTATTTATTTATTTATTTATTTATTTATTTATTTATTTTATTTATTTATTTGTTTTTTGACAGCTTGGCGCTAGGCAGAATCCTCTTCGGCGACATACCGAACGTAGACCAACAATTTCTAGCGTATGGGAACTTCACACACAAAAAAAAAATAAAAGAAAAGTCCTAGGACCTCCAGACTGGTATAAGACGGCTTATATTGCTTCAAAAAAATGTCCTTCCTAGCAATGCCCTTGCGTTTAAAGGTGAAGCTAACTTTAGTAAAACTTAGTTCTTGCAAGCTGGCTTCTCCACGTTGGGCACTCCCCTGCGAAGTACGGACACCTACGGAGGCAGTATAATTACAGTCCCACTTTATGCTCCTCTCCATCGCCGCCGCCTCTTTCCCGAGTCGTGTATACTGCTCGCCGTGCGCGGCGTCTCTCTTCCCTCTGACATCTATTTGCTCTTCCGCTGCTCTTCGGTTGCTCCTCGGCTGCCACCTATGCGGCACACTAGAGACGCCATTTCGTCTACCCACTAATTGTGTGCGTACTTTATCTGTAACGTAGAGATGGTTCCAGTGCCCTTATAATTAAACATAGCAGTCCCTCAATATAGCTAAACCACCACAACATAGCAAATCCCACAAAAGCGCCAGCTTCGCTGGCCTTTCCTCTTAACGAAATAAAAGGACTCATTATATTTTATTTATTCATTGATTTATTTATTTTAAGCATTTATTCCTTAAAGAAAGAGTGTGCTGGTTGCCCGAAACCATCACATGAGTTTAGGCTCCTTGACTTGTCAATTAATCGAAACAAGCCTCGGACTCCGAGCGGGACATACAGTGACCGCACTGCCACAATTGTGTTAACGGACAATTTGGAATACCGGCTGGTAGTCTTCCCGTCTACTAAAGACCGACCAGCTACCACCGAGCCTATTACCTATTGTCATCCGAGGCTCACTGACCAGTAGGTACGTCTTTGTTGATAGTCTATGCAAGGAACCTTCGATGCGGCCCGCTTCTACTCCACCTCTCGATTTCGAGCTTCAGAGAGCCTTCGTGAAACAGGCAGCTTTGGTTCTGTTCGTTGCGGGGCCTAATTTAAAATACTGTTCGCGCGTGTTTGACGCCCATGCGCACAGCTCAATGTTGGCGGGGAAGACGTGCCCATGTGGCGGGAAACCCAATGGTTTAGCTATATCACTCACGGGAAACCTCAATGTAACGATGCTCCCGCGCGAACGTGAGCTGTTCTGGGCTCCTGCTTTCCCGGTTTTTTCGTTTAGCTCGTCGGACTCCGAGCGCAGTGACCGCGGAACGGACAATTTGGAATTCGTGTGGCCGTTAGGAGAGGAAAGAACCTTATTGTCGAGACTGACCAGCTCTTTGTTGATCTCTGATGCGGCCCGACTCCACCTTCGGAGCTCTTATTTGGTTCAGTTCGCGCGTGATGCCAAAGCTTATGCGCACTTTTCACGGGAAGTGATATATCACGGTGGCGGGAAACCTCAATGTACTCTTACGATTCCTCACGTGCGAACCGCTTTGTGAATCTGGGCCCTGCCCTTTCCCTGACAATCCACGTGTTTAGCTCAGCTGCTTTATTCCGGTTTTTTCGTCCTTTGGGCGTTCAGGAGAAGGAACAAATTTTTCTGTGAAGCCGTTAGCCTTGGGAGAAAAGTCCTTATTCCGGACCCCTTATGAGCGCCCAGCTTCTTGGGCTCTTTTCACCAGCCAAACCAGGTCGTCAGGGTCCGAGCTGGACAGTGCTCTCTCCCAGTGCTCAAGGTAGGGGAAGGGCAGAGGGGGTAGGTGGGGGTATTAAAGACGATAGTTTCTCTTGGGCTACTCAAACGCAGAATTTTTGGTCTGACTCTGTCTGTCTGTGACTCGATTCAGCCACCCGGCCAAAGTGAAGCGGTAGCTGCGCAGTAGTCTTATATACTCTCAGCCAAATCTAAACGTCTAAGTCCAGTGTCAGGGTTCATACTTGTCAACACTGTTGAACAAGAACAGGACATTACGTAAATACAACGCAGTAAATCAATGCATGAGTGATATTTGCAGTGTTCTTTTATTTAAAAAATCATGGATACTTTATTTTTGCGATAATAAATGAAATGCTAGATCAACGGCAGAAAACCGTCTCCTGCTGTGGCCAGCGCTACCTCCTGGCGGCATTTAAGAAATCAAAGGTCAATAGCAACGAAAGGTTCCACTAGATAAGATCCACGTCCCGCTTGGAACGCTCGTGTGGAAGGGCAACGTGGTTCTATAAACGTTGTAGTAGGGTGTCTCATATCACGCGCGTCTCTGCCGTACGTCAGAGCTGGCGTCGAGACAATCGAATTGGAGCAGTCGACCGCGGTAAATTTAAATTGGCATGAGCGAACCTCTAGCGTGTTATGTCGGGAGGAACGAGACGGGAAAGGAACAGCACGAGAGGGGAGCGGGAAAGAGAAGGGAGGCCTTTACTTGGCAGGGGCGCCAGTCGACTATCGTCTTTCAACGACATTTGAAACGAAATGAGCAGCTACGCGGCCATTTTTTACCACATCACTATATAGTAAAGTACCTGGAGCCTCGCAGAAGTGTCGGTGCGAGGGGTATGCCTCGAAAGTGACGCCCTTGGTCTTTCGTGAGGCTTTTGTGTGAAGGGGGATTTATTGATCGTGCCAGGCGCCAGTGCATGTGTGGCAAAATTTCGCGGTTGACAACAACCCCTCTGGGATCACGGCCTAAACTGTCCTGTATACACTTCGCTTCCCGGCTTTATGGATCCTCTGGTCTCGGAGTATACTCCTGCAGTTTTCTTTGCCCTCCTTATGTACCCTCTTCAAGCTCCCCGTGCTTTGTTTGCACGGCATCCTCCTTCCCCATGAACCTCTACACAGCACTGCAATCCTGGTAGAAAGGGTTGACGGGCGTGATGGGTGGAGTTGCCACCCGAGTAACTTCTCCAGTTGATAGCTGCGCTTGTCCTGTGGCCTTTGTTAATCTATTGCAGCACTAAAAACATGTCGTCAACTATTCAACTCTCTCAACAACCGTTCTTCTCCTCCGGCTCCACTCAGTTCAAAACCCTCTCGCACATTTCATCCCTATCCACAACGTCTGCGGGCGTCTGAGGGGAGACCGTATACGCGCGCCGGGACTGCGATCGCTAGTTGTCGAACTCATTTGGCGCTGCTGCCAAGTGTGGCATGTTTCCGTCTCATTTGCTCTCCCTCTTTTTTTAGCACGCGTCCCCCCGCATCGATCCTTCTTCCTCCGTAGTCTGGCGGCGGCCTCCGACGCCAGGCACCTCGAGTTGCGCGTCCGGCGGCAGCGGCGCCGGCGAGTAGCGCGCGTGGGCAGCGCGCCGTCGTCTCCAGCCGGCCCTGCTGCTTTGTCTCAAAGGAAACCCGGGCCCCGGCGTAACGGCAGCCTCGTCCGTTTCCCGTGCTCTCGGTCTCGGTCCTTCGGCCGGGTGGTGTTCCCACTGTTTTCGTCTACCGAGCGCCTCGCGCAAGCGCCGGCCTCTTTTGTTTACCCCGCTTCTCTTTGCGCAGTCATAACAATCAGCGGCGCGCGCGTGGCCCGTTGGCGCCGTTCTGGATCCTCTGTGCGCCTTGTTGACAGCGGCGCCAAACAGCCTTTGGCGATGGGAATATTTCGGATCTTGCTGCAGAAAGCTCTCCTCGGCTGATGAGTGGTGCACTGCGGCCTTCCACGGCGGCGACCTCTTTTGTTGCGAATGGCCTGCCGACGCAGTGGAGGGCTATACTGGATGCGGCACTTTGCTTGGCTGTAGGAAATGTCGCAAACCCTCTTGATACCGGAGTCATTGAAACATGAAGGTGACTTCGTTGTAGGGAGCTCCAGATGGGCGCATCCAGAGGACTGAAGTACTCAGTCCATAGGCCGGCGGGTGATTCAATTTTCGCTAATCTAACGCTGGATATCTGGTTGTCTAATTCTCAACAATTTCCACATTGCAATTATACGCACAACTTCAAAAAGTAACAAGCTACCTAACAAAGACTAGTTAGTTGTTGCCCTAAATGGCAATTAGAACTCGTGTTATCCCCCCCAACCAGCCCCTCATCACTTGGCGAAAGTGCATACAATTGCAAGTGCACTACATGTGCATTCGTGTGCCTTGGTGGCGCCGGGCACATACCGGTAAAATAGGTACAAGCGACTCCCCGGCCTGGCGCTCGGCCCTTGTGTGGGACTGCAACGCTTGGGAAGTTCACCCGGCTTGCACGGGAAATCATAGGGGCTACCGAAAAAATGCAGGAATTTTTTTATATCTCCGAGAGCCTATTTTTTTAAAGTACTTGAAGTCTCCCCTGAAACACCCTGTAGACTGTACGTTTGTGCCACGACGCGTGAAGGTGAAGTAATAAATTACATAATCGCCATTAACCCCGTTGCTAGCAAAAATGATGTTATGTGCGGCATCCCTTAGGCAAGTGACGCGCACGATGATGACATTTTTTTTGGTGATGACGTCACCTCGTACAGTAAAGCGCATATAGACGCGCGCGAAGGAAGCTTCGCTTTAAAACTAAAAAAAATTGTGTTCATATCGTCGTATACTTTCTCGAGTAGTGTACAGATGAAGCAGGGGTGAAATTTGGAATTTTTCTCGGAAGAGGGGGGGAGCTGACATCACACCTACACCTCCTTTACATGATTTGTCAAGGGATTAAAGATAGCTATAATAAATACACTAGTATGAACTGATACTAATGAACGTTACCCATTGTGGACGAATTTTTAAACGCTGTGTATTGTCAAGAACAAGGCAAATAAAATATTTATTCATAAAAACATTTATTCGTATGTTCCGAGAAGTCAATATCACTGCTATCACTGCTTGAATTTTTTTTTTGTGGACATAAAAAGAAATAATACTTAGAAAAATATAGAAATGTGTAACAAATATAAACAAATAGGCTTAACAAACATAGAACCAGGAATCATAGAAGTAAAGAACTGCATTCATCTAAAACTAACAAAGGATTGCATGCAGCGGATGTTATAAACGTGAGAAGCACGAAACAAACAACTTGTGGGTGAATGCATAATTTTTATGTCGCTTTGTCATCTAAGAATCTTTTGTTTTTGCCATTTTTGCACACATGCGACGGTTGAGGAAAAGTCTTAACACCGCTGTCTTTTATGCCTGTCTTTTATGCCAATATATTGAGTATGGGCAAGCTTCTCCACCGGCGCGTACTGCCAATAATTGACCTAAAATTAGTCAAACCCAAAATGCATCAAAATGTACAATTGTGTATAAAAAAAGCGAGATTATATTTTGATCAGGGCAAAAAAAAGTGTCACTGGCAACAAAGTGTACATTTACACGGAAAGCCTGTTCTACATGGTGCGAATTTACCTGTGAATTCGCTGCTGCAGCGAAGCTCGTGCGGCAAAACAACTTTTTTTTTTGTAGCTGTGGCAATATAGATCATTTTGTCGCACTAAAGGTTCCTGGTTCGTTCCGGGATTCGGCACCAAAGTGGTTGTAAACCGCTAGAAATCAAGAAGACTGCAACGCGCTTCTTCCTTCTGTATGATATGATATGATACTATGACATGACTCTATGCATGCGTCGCTTCCACCCCCTCTACTTCCACAACATAAAGCTTGGCCAGCGCTTGAGGTCCAGAAGGTGTTTATGAGAAAAAATAAGGCAACTTCGCCACACCACCCCGCTCCGAAAAAGAGTGCCTCAACATTTCAACAAAATAACGGCAAGAGCTAAACAAACACATATGAAAGCAACTAAAAATTACGCCCACCTCCCTTCGCGGGAACCCTGGTGTGATGCGATGCTGAGGGGGGTTCAAGCGCAAGCGGAGAGCAACCGTCGACCGAAAGGCCGCCGGAGAGCGGCACACCGGTTATATGCGCAGCGCGCCCGAAGGAGAGGATACCGCCGAGAGAGAGAGAGTACTGCACATGCGCAGCACCGCGCGCAGCGCCGCCCACCGGCGGAGTGAGAGCGCGCTGGGCCGCACATCCGCAGATGTTGAGAGAGAGTGTTCGCTCTCACCTGGGCACGCGCCGGCGCCAGTGCATCTGCCGCGGCTATGACGCAACACAATCCAACACAATCCACTTTAATTCAATCCGATCCAATCCAAATCCAATCCAATCTAAGCCAAGCCAAGCCAAGCCAATCCAATCCAATCCAATGCCCCTCGCGAGAGAGTGTTCGCTATCGGAGAGGAGAGGGGGTGAGCGGAGGAGAGTGCGGACGCCGACGACGACGACGGACGCACGCAGGAAGGACAGGGCCGCCGACAAGAGATGCTCTCAGCGTCGCATCTAAAATAACCCCCATGGAATAAGTTGCACACAGACATAACGCAGGGGCGGTGTGGAGACGAAGACCGAAGTCGTTAGCGCACTGGTTTCCGGCAGTGGCCCTGGTTGCGTGGAGGTACTGAAGCAGCCTGACCAGCGGTTTCTCCAGAAAATCTCCCCTAGTTTGTTCGGAGCAGCGACTCTCCGTCGCGTCGCGGAGCGCGCCCTCCCAGTACACCCCTATGGATGATGGCCTTGCATAGGAGTTAGGCATGCCACGAATACCAAGGGAGGGTAGGTGCGCTTTCCGGACGGGATTCTTCGGTTCTAGACAAAATCCTAGGATGGTTTACGGCTCAGGCGGTTGCCTTGGTCTCCGTGCATGACAGCGCGGCAAAATGTCAGGAGGGAGGAGGGGCTGAACATAAGCCCCCCTCCCCTTTCCCCCATCGCTACGTCCCTGATATGAAGCAATAGCGGAGGGTGATTTGCTTCAGAGAGCAGGCCAGACGGTCACATATTGCCCTGGGAAATCAGAAAATTATTTCGACAGACAACGATGTTCTGTGTTAATCGGGCCACTATAAGGAACAACATGCACAATCCAGTTGAACATGCACAATTCAGTTGCTTGCCGGCTGACGCGGCACGTGTACATGCCGCGTCAGTTGGCAAGCGCTCCACTATTGACGTGCTATCTTATGCCGTTGCTTCTGTATTTAAAGCGAAGCTTTCTGTGTCTTACTGATGGCGTCTGTAGTCCACCTCAAACCCATCGCAGGAAAGCCAATTTCCACCTGTAAAGCGTACTCTGCCTCAAACTTACACTTTCACAGGTGAAGCCTGCTTCAGGTTTTCGTATGAACAGAAGAACCCCTCACGAGAAAGCTTCGCGTTCGACCGTTGGCGTCGTTAGACAGAAGGGTGCCTCCTTTTTTTTATTATTGCGTGGGCAACGATACGGGCATTTCGGTAAAAATCTGCTCTGTAAATCCACGGACATAAAATGACAAACGAAGAGAGTATGGCCAAGCTCGTGTGCAGAGGGGGCCGTCAAGCCAAGCCCCGAGCGGCAGTGGCATTGGCGACAGTGGCGCTGCGTTCTCACCAGTGCATGGAGGAAATCATACCCTCCTCTATGCACCAAAATTCTGCCCGACGCTCCTGTCGTCCTGCTTCTCGACGCGTTCCGTTTCACCGCGTTTGCGCGCGTTGTACAATACAGGGCGAGACGAGTACAGGGCCGAGTAGGGCAACAGGATGTAATTGGAATGACGGCGTCTAAATGTCGATACTGGGGGGCAACAAAAGATGCGGAAGGCAGCCAGCCAGTGCCGCTGCTAAAGCGAGCAAATGTGACCACTGAGATGTTCACATTTGAGATGGGCTCGCGAATTCTTAATGATCCATGAATGGATCTTCTTTTTTTTACTTTCAGATTGGCGAATCAGCTTGGATACTCGAAGCCATATACCTTCATTGTACAGCGGCCGGTGAATCGTTTCTGGAACGATGGAGTTAAACGTGAGTTTAGTTCTAATCGGATTTAGTTCTGAACGTGGCGTTAACTTTTCGTTGTAGCTGTATTATGAACTTATGCTACATAAAATATTTACAGAGGACTTCTAGGTTTAGGTCGCGCGTGGACCTGCCAATGTTACCTTTCCACCAGCCTAATTGATTGTCTGTAAATTCATAACTGTAAATTCATAACTGTAAAATCAATAAATATTTTACAGTTATTCTTGCTTCCAGGCTGCAGTACTAACCTTCTCATTTCTGTTTGTTAACCACTTCTGGAGCTTTTTACCCTCACTTGCATTGCGCCTTTAAAAATCCACTTATAATCATCAATGCTACCTCGTCATCGAGGCAGTTTTTTGGAACGGAGCTGCTGCATTCAACCTCCCTGCTCTCACCAAGCGCTGGGGGTTAGTTGCGAGACCGAGACAGGCATCACCGGGTTTATACACCACTGCGCACGGAAACTATGGCTCATCGGCACCAGCGTCTACAGGAGAACAATCCCCATTGAGCAGGCGTGGCGCTTGTAAAAATCTCGTATACTGTCTTTCTTCTCCGCCGTACTAGCATTCTTAGTGCGCCTACCAGCTCGGTGTGTCCGTTCCACCCCCCGCTGGTCTCAAGATCTGCGCCAGATTCGAACTGCAGGCCGGCGCCCACTTCTCGCTGCCGTCGCCTTCGTTTGCGTTAGCGGTGATGACGTCATTTCCGCGGACGCCTGAAAAGCACGGCTGCGGAGCACGGTAGCTGTAGACACCTGTAGTGCCCGCAGAACATCGCTCAATGAGCCTAGTAACACTGCAGCTTTAAAAAATCAGGACTCTACGAACAAGCAAACTAATTCGTCCGGTTCCCTCAGTCGTCTATCACTTATTCGTCCTGCTTTCAAGCGGTAGGCCAACCCCTTCGTCATTTGCACGTATAACGACTGTAGCCGCCCTGCCGGGAATGCTTCGCCTCATGCCTGGCTTCCGAACGCGGGACACCGCGCGCCCACACACCCGCGTGTTTGTTTTCACGGGGCAGGCAAGCCGCGCACGGCAGCGCCTCGTTTGTAGAGAGCGGATAGTGGTGTAACGTTTTGGGATTGCGCGCCCAAAGTGGGGCTGCGCTGTCGGGGGCTCGCGCCGGCCTGACGTCGCCTTTCGACTCCCCAACAGCGGCGGCCGCGCGCGTGGCTTATTTTTGCGCTCCCTGGAAAGATGGGCCGACGAGCTGCTTCGCGAGACATTGGCCCTGTGCCGCCTGCGAGCAGATCGACCGCGAAGAAGCAATTTGGAAACAGCGCGTGGAAGACGCGTAAACTTGTCTTCAACGCAAGAGAGGGGGCAAGGGGCTTCGTCTCTGAAGGTGGACGTACATAAGGAATGCGGGCTTGGAAAGCTGTTACTGGTTCCTAGGAACCTCTCTAAGTGGGCAACGCGTAAACTGCTGTGCGCACAACTCCCGCATTTACTGCTTCTCCTTTCTCGTTCTTTCTATTCTTCTTGGAGCTCGGTTGAAGATGTGGCGAAAGGTAGGCGCGCGCGACCCTCCGGGGAGAAATTGTGTACTAACAGTGCCGACATGGAGCTCCGACAGCATAATAAACCTCCGCGCGGCTGATATCGAGTTCCCCGCTATGCAAAGAAGAATTACGGGCATTCTTCCACCTGCGCTATGCCCGTTTAGCCTGTTTGGCGTCGGTGAGCTATCATCGGAACTGCGCGGGGCAGTTCGAGTTGAATAATGTCGGAAGGAAAAAAAGCTATCGGTTTTTGACATCAAAGCGCCTCCAAAACGACACGTGCAATAATTCTTCGTGAAACGCTAAAAATCTTGCCGACTCCTTTTACTACTCTCGGACAGTATTCGTGAGAACGCGACATAAAATGATCGTTCAGTGAACCCTCGAGCCACAGCGCTGCTTTAGGCTACCCTTTATTACCGCACGGTGTGGTTCCTTCTTCCTTACGGCTGCGAACTTTTGACCATGGCGAGAGGAAGGTCCTAGCTGTGAATCGCTCTAGTAATATTGAAAAGAAGAACTACGACCACACGTCTTATCTGAAACGTTGTCAAATTACTGCGCATAATGAAGGCCGTGTAAATACAGCGCCTAACGACTGCAGTATAACCGAAGACAGGTCCCTTCATCGCTCTTCAAGTAGGTGGCTTGCCTCGTAAACTTCTCTTACGGCCGGTCGGTCTAGCAGTGCTGTGACAAGCGCTTTACTTCGACTCGACGGGCGGCGTTTGCTTTGATTGGGTGCCCGTCGGGCTCATTTTTATTTCCCTCGTAATGAGGCCTCTACTGCGTTTGTCTGCTTCCCATTTGCGAAGCCCGCTAAGCCCGATCGGCCGACACAAATTTGCCGATGGTACGTTCCGCACCCGATACTCCTTTCTCTCGACTAATATGTTGCCATATCGTCATCTTTGCCGCTGAGAACTTGTTTGCATATCCTCCATCTCATATTGCCGAGGCATTCGCTTTGTTATCTATTGACGGCCCGCAAAACCGATTCTAACTATTTGGTGCAGTGTACAGTCAGGGATATGTCGGTCCCTTTTGTACAGAATGCCCACTCGTTCGGCGACCCTCGCTTCAGATAAGGTTAAGTGGTGTTTGCTTAGCTTTGATGTAACGGTGTAAACGTCCTAAATGAATTTATATCGGTCGGAACTTCGGCGGCGCGCCTACATCAGTGGCTGCAAGAAGCCATGCCGGTGTTCTGTTTTGATTGGAAGGTGGCGTTTGTCTTGGCAGTTGATTATTGATTATAGAAGGGGCCAGGTTTGAATAAAAGAATTCCCTGCTCCCTTCATTCGCTCTTCGGACTCGCAATACTGAATGCCATACCATAATTGAGGTTTAATGATTTTATCTGTCTTCGAGAAATGTGCGGTTCACTTAGAGGACCAAGGCATGTTTTTTTTTCCAATTTCCTATTGGTTGTATTCATTGGCGATGCACGCATGTAGGCAACCATGTGAGTGCGCCATCACTGATAACGTCGGGCTCCGCGATATGGCGGTACTTGTCCGTTCTAAGCACGTGATGTTTCTTGGACGTTCCAAACTCTACCCCACCGAACGCAAAGTAATGCCTCGACTGCAATGTGAGTGCGATTAATAACATCCTGTTGACACCACCGTTGAGAATCTGGTTGAAACCAAAAAGACGACGGACGCCAGTGTTTTTTTTTTTCTTGACAGCTACACTTTGACAGCTACACTTTTAAGGGAATACCATCTATAGCTTCGGTCTCTGATTTCTGCTTCTTTTTTTCCGCGTCAAAAAAAAAAACATAGATGTGGGATCTTGAAGCTGCGAGCGTGCATTTCAGCGGGGCTGTTGCACAGTGACTACACCTGGTGATGCCAGTATGCAATGTTTATTGCTTTAGTGTATTGAAAATATCAATAGCTTATTGGCCAAGACCAAGTTCAAACACGATTGCGGATGGTTGACTGGGGTCGCTGTAACATGTCCCTAGTTGTCCAACCAACGCTTCGGTGGCCTTGATAATCGTATTCCTATCACCAATCTTTGTGTGTGTGTGTATGTATGTATGTATGTATGTATGTATGTATGTATGTATGTATGTATGTATGTATGTATGTATGTATGTATGTATGTATGTATGTATGTATGTATGTATGTATGTATGTACGTACGTACGTACGTATGTATGTATGTATGCATGAGTGTATGTATGTATGTATGTATGTATGTATGTATGTACGTACGTACGTACGTATGTATGTATGTATGTGCGTGCGTGCGTGCGTGCGTGCGTCCGTGTGTGTGCGCGCGTGCGAAAGACTTGTCTGTGAGGTCGTTGCATTTGGCAGAGCCTTCAAAGTGTTAACTAAGAGGAGGAGGAATGCCTTTATTATCAGAGGGGGCATGAATGCCCCGTTGGGGAAGGAAAGGGACATGAAGGAAGGGAGGGAATAATCGAAAAAACAACAATGTTCAAGGTTCAATCACCTGAAATGGTGGATAGCATTGTAAAGTCCGTGAACATATAGTCCGCAAAAACCGTGAAGAGATAGGTGCTACGATTTTTATAGGTGTCGGTCCAGGTTATTACACCAGCTTGTAAAGACCACTAGTTAGTGCGTATTCAATAACTTTCTCAAGCACTGAGGGGTCCTTTCGAACGCGTTGCAGGTGCGCTTCTTCATATCCGGGTGGGGAACCGAGGTCCAATAGTGGCTCGCGACCGGTCTTGAAGTGTTCACAGTGCCATATGAAATGGTACAGGTTAGGGATACACTTCTCGTCCCAATACGGGCAGCGTTGGATGTGCGAGCTGGCTCCGTGGGTCCATTTATGTAGTACATGAAGGGTTATAGGGCCGTGTTAGCGTAAATCTTATTAGCCACCACCTCCCCCGAGCGTGTGAGCGTCTTGAGCGGGCCCAGTACACCCACTGGGGTGGTATCTTGAAGCCTCTTGCGACTCTCTGCCTTGAATTTCCGCAGGTGAAGTTGCCAGTCTGGTCGTGGTAGGTGTTGCAATGGGGCACTGGAAACCACTGGAGGTGTGTCAAGTCTCTCCCGGGCGGCGGTGTGAGCCGCGTGGTTGCCATGTGCCCCAGGCGTGTGTCCCGGGGACCAGACGATGCGGATGGCGATGCCTTCCAGTTGAAGGTCTCGGATGGCATGTAGTATATTCGCGGCCGTATAATTAGGTGAAAATGTTTGGTTCAATACCTAAGAAATCATTTTTATCCCTTTAGATCACCACATCGAAGTACGCCGGTTGAAAATAATGGCGTGTGGCGTTGCTGGCACCGGCGATATGCATAAGACGTACAAGTAGGCATGAAAAACCATCTACAGTATATACGGTAAGTGCTATCGATAATGTTACGGTAGATGTCACGGTGAGTATGACGTGGAAGCGAACATGTATTTATGAAGTGTATTTAGATAATGGAGAATACCGCACCGCTCATGAGGGCTTTGGATCTCAGTCTACCTCTACCTTTACCTGTGCCTTAGGGTCTGAGCATACCAAGCGTCGTCTTATTTTCGCTGCTACCCAGCACATGTACAAATACTGTTCGTAGTCTATGTACTAATGTCATAACCTTTTTTCCTGTGGCTGATACACTGTGACAATATAAACAGTACACCACCCTTATGTTATCGGTGCATACCATCCTTATTATTGAGACAAATAATGTTGAATTTTCAGTAGCACAAAACATAAATGGAATATTATTATAAACATGTGCACAACGCCCACTAACACCGAACTCTCTATCTACCATAGATATTCGACTCATGCAAAGCCATCGGCATAATACTTATTGAATAGTACTAATTTCGATAAGTGACAAAGGATGGCAACAGTAGACCCAGGGAGTCTCATTCTATATTCAGATGTGATTTCAAAATGAAAACTGCCGCATAATTGTAGAGAAACAGTCGCGAAACCATACAGTTGTAGAAGTGATAAATGTTTTGTTGGCAGAACTAATCGGTATACGGGAGATGGTAAAATGAACATTAAAAGTGGGCGACGTCTGCTTTGATGGTTGGGATTATGGCCCTGGTAAGGGGCATCATCCCTTCCTAAGTGTTGCGTGATCCCGCTTATGATTCTGGTAATAGCGATGGGGAGGAGCACAACATGAGGATGACAGTTGCGATACGGATGTCTTCAAGTACGTACAGGTGCCATCAAAAGTAATTGGTACACGGTCTCGTAAGTTTACAGGAATTTCTAATTCCGGAAACTGCCTCGATGCATTGTGCATTTAAAGGAATCTTTCCTTATAGAAAAGGCTTCCTGTAAACAGGTAATTGCTGTTATAAAGTCAGTAAGGGAATATCTCGTGATGTCCAGAAATCCTTGTTCCAATTATTTATGACGGTGCCTGTACATGTGTGCGTATGGACCCTCCTAGACACAAGTCATCCTCTTGTCCGTTTATGCCTCGACTCAGCAGCAGTTCACCGTAGAAAAAGAAACGCTATCGATAGCGTTTGGAGGAGGTTAGCGCGCTCTGCAGAATTGAACAGCACTGCTCTTAACGGTGCAGCTACGCCAATAGTGTGCGTGATGCGGAGGCCGCATCTATGGCTAATCAAGAAAGAGTATTGACTCCGCCTCTGGGACATCCAAGTTGCTCGACCGGTGCCAAGCTTCTCTCAAAAATGTAAACACGGAATGGACGATAGTGCCTGTGTAATTGTCGAGCGCATACACTCACATTTACGCTTGCGCCGTTTTGGGGCCGTGGGCGCTCCCGTAGCAGCATTGATGGGACCTTGGTACTGGACACTGCGGAGACATCTAAGATCTCGTGTTCCAAGGCGCCTCATGTAAGGGACCCTCCAATAAAACTATAGGCTGAGCCGGGGTACATGTACGCAACAAGGCAGCAGAGTCAAGGCCTCTTACTTTTGCGACGGCCCGAGTGGTGAAACGTGATCTTAGCTCCTCAGTCCACGCCATTTCACCTGCCGGGCAAAATTTACGGCCACTCAAAATCGAGATCGTAAAGCGGGGTGACGAACCAGAATCGGCCGAACTGTCAAAGCGAGGAGCGCGGGAGAAAGAAATTAGAAAACGGCACGGCGCGCGATTCCTTCCACACTGCCAAGTTTCGTTTTCGTTCGTTTTTCTGTTTATCATTGGGGTGCTTGACGAGGTGTTCTGGGCGTTCACCCACCGCCTCATAAGTACGCGCGTATCTCTTCTCACTGCGAAAGCATGATAAAGGAAGGTCCAATGAGCCTTCTTTTATGTATATGTACAAATACATATAGGTAGATAACGTTTCGGGGGAGCATTTCACCCCGCCGGCAGTAGCTTGGGGAAGGCCGGTGTTGGGAAAAAGCATTGATGTACATACCATCTCTTCAAGGCAAAATGGCTTCTCTCAGCTCGTCTCAGGCGGTTGCTTCAGAATGCTCGAGTTAGCTCCGTTCTCGTCGCGGCGCTTTAGAAAAAACAACAGTCGTTTGAGTCGACCGATGCCTGTAGCATGGCCGCTTTTTGCTGTCGTCTCTGGGGAAAAGGCGGTGCCGACGACTTCGCGGGCGAATGTACGGCGCGATTCTGAAGGAACAATCTCGTCGGAACTCCTCCTCTGGTTCTCTTCACCGCCGGTCCATCGAGCACCGCCATCGCGCTATAAAACGTCGGGGGCATAAATCTCCGGCCCCTATCTATCTCTCACCGCGATCGTGGTCTTCTCAAGCGCCGGGTGGCGGTGACTGTGGTCGAGAGCGGCGCACACACGAGGCGCGGCATACCAGCGCGGCGCACCATTTCTCGCCGTCCATCCCGCGACGAGCAAGGGCTAAATTGTGTAGATAGCGGGCCGAAATGTGTCCGACAGTGCGCCGGGCCGCGCAACGTCGCTGGATGACCGCCGCGGTGGCGGCGGTGGCATGAATTAGAAGAGATAAGGGCGGGCGGAGATGGTCGACGTGGTCGTCTCTCTTTGGACGGCTTGTTTCTGGACAGGGAGCTAGCTGCGGCCGCTGTCCACCGATCCCCTTTGATTTGCGCGGTGTCATACGATGCCCGCATGCAAAGTGGCTGACGCACAGACAGAGCGCGCTCCATCGAGGGAGATGCATTGGAGAGCGTGGTGGTCTCACACGCGCGATTGTCCGAGGGGTGGCCCTCCTCCTGCAGGGCCCCATACTCTTTTGCGCCTCCCCGGGCTCGAAGAAAGTCCCTTTTAATCTAAGAGTCGGAGCGAAGCTACTTCTCTCTCCCTCTCTCTTTCCTCCCTCCCTCCCTCCATTCCTCTCTCTCTCTCTCTCTCTCTCTCTCTCTCTCTCTTAGGTACAGGAGCTTATTATTTGCGCGACTAGGCAGGGGCTCGCTCTCATTAACCGGCGTGAAGGCAGTGTAGTCAGCGCCCTCTTAACACTGCTCAAATGGCAGTGGGTATCTAGCCTGTAATGTGCTTGCAATGGGCGCCTAGTTGCAGCGGCCAGTTTTCAGTTAAATGACGTGCTCCGATGGCCAAGCAACGCAAAGTATATGTGGCAAAGATTATACATGTGCAGTTCAGCCACAACCGTCAAGGCGGTGCGCATCGCTCTGGTGTATGATGTTTTTTTAACACCGAAGCTGTTGAGCAAATCGTTAGTGTACGCTTGTCCGCAGTTAAAAATACCGAGGAAATGCCGAGCGCACGTGAGTGCGTTCCCCGCGGCGACCGCCCGGAAGTTTAAAAAAAACCTAGAAAATGGCGAACGCTCGTCTGTGCGTGGCTCGGGGCCGCCGCCCAGCGTCCCCGGCGCAAATTTGTCAACCCAAGCATACCCGCTCAAAGAGATTGGCCAAGATTCCCCCGCCCTTCAAAAAAAAAAAAAAAACCCTCCAGCCTTCACCGTAATCGTGGAAACACTTGCTCGGAAGGAGAAAGACTCCAGCGTTCGCGGTAATTGTGGCAACACTTGCTTGGAACGAGAAAGACACGTCGTAGCGTACGCCCCTCCAAAGTGATGTCCAATGATTATCACTGCCAAAAAATGAAGGAAGCTCACACTTATAGCAACAATGATGGAGTAAAGTCGTTGCGGCAGCGAAGAAGAAGCAAATTGGCTTTAAACCACCGTGAAACCGCCGTGAAGGTTGCGTGCACGCTTCGCTACCTTCAAGTCTTACGCGTCATTGTGAGCTTCCTTCATTTTTTGACGGAGATCGGAGGCGGTCGCTTGTATATACATATACTACATGCCCTGTTATACCGTAAACCCATCGCTATGCTAACACACTCAATTATATAGCGGCAAACGGTTCAACCAATGCTGCAAATAATATCCGACCGGATTTCAACGCACTTCTTCGGTTCCTTGTCGTTGTCATCATCGTTGTCATCATTGTTGTCATCATCAGCGTGTTAGTGTCCACTGTGAAACGAAGGCCTCTCCCGTGTTCCTGTACCGTTCCCGTCTTACGACGCCCTGGTCTATTTTTATCGGCTATCTATCTGATTTTCATCACTATTAATGATAAACTGGAAATTCCAGTAAAAGGCGATGGCTGCGCTCATCACATGCGCGCAGGTGATCCCGAGGGGGATCACGAGACGTATTTTATTAAAGAGATACCTGTTGTCCATCTTATAAATCGTGTTTTAAGTCAAACGTGAATTTAAAAGGCTTCGTTTTGCTCTTCTATGCGCTTCCGCGGAGTTTCGGCGCTACATATGTCGTCCAACGCTGGGCAGAACGTCATCGAAACCTTGTTGAAACCGGTGTCGTCCTGCTGGTACGCGATTGGAGGAGACTTTAGCCACGGTGCTCCCCTGTCACGGAAAGGATAGTGAAGCTAGTACAAAGGTCATAGAGATGGCAGCACCACCTCGCTCGCAGCTGGCTACTAAGTTGCAGGAAGAAGCCGGTTGGCGTGCATTGGAGGCGAAGCAAGAAGAACGTGGCGCACCATAGAAACCAAAGCGGGGCAGTACCGTCTCACTCAAGAAGCGAACCAAGAAGAACAAACCCTGTACCGCAAAGAAAACTAAATCCAGCTCCACACAATTTGACATCTGGTGAAACAGCCGAGCTGCGCTTCTAGTGTGTCGGATCGAACGTCAATGAGCGCTCGCCGGAGAACGGCAGCGCCGTCGCCGCGCAAATTGTACGGTTCGCGGAAAGGAATCGGCAGCTAAACGTCAGCGCCGGGAGATAGAGAGAAGAAATGATTGTGGTATTCACAGGATCCTGCGTGGGGTAGTGGGGTTGACCACAAGCGAGGGAAGAGGCGCGGTCTACCCTTCTAATGTTCTAGTCAACCGTATGCAGGACTTTCCGACAAACAAGCATGCATGGAGATGAAAATATGACTCTGGATAACGGTTTCCGGCTGTATATAGCTCCGTGTGCTTTCTTTTGTTCTTGCAGGGCCCCCCTCGAGCCGCTAAGCATTCACTGCAGCCAGACTTTTCCATTATTTAGCTAGGAACGTTTTCGAGTTAGCGCGTAATAGGACTTGTGAGCTAGCTGAATGAACAGTGAACTGTTTTTAAGCCGCGGGAGCACCTTTCGTAGTGACTTGCCGGCTGTATATAGCTCCGTGTGCTTTCTTTTGTTCTTGCATTAAGCATTTTCAGCGTTTTCGGTGTGAACAGCGTGAACTGTTTTTAAGCCGTGAGCACTTTTCGTAGTGACTTGCATGCATTTGTGGTGTGTGAACTTTTCTTTTCTGCGAAACCGCACATAGGGACTATGCTTTGTGACTTTGCGAGATTGATTAGTGTTTAGACCCTCCTTTCCACACTGACTGGCGTTCTCCATCAGCAACGTCTAGAGAATAGTTCTCCGGAGAACTTTCTGAAGAGGGGGGTAGTGTAGTGTAGCGCTGGGCCCTTTCTTCAGCGGATTGGCCACGACAATGAGACCAGGCCCTTCACTACAATGATGATTTGATTTATTGGTCATGCCCTTTGCAATGCCCACTTAGCCCTCTATCGGTGGGTCTGGGAACCTGCTTCTACCCCTGCGTGACGTATGACCTACAGCAGACTTACGAAAAGGCCCGACCCGCAACAGCTCCGCTGTTAAAAGGGCCCCAAATCCTCGGTATTGTCGTAGTTGAACAGTGAAGCCAAGCAAGTGGCCTACACAACGGCTGATCGAGGCGCAGTCCAAACGAATAAAGACACAACACGACTGCTCGTGATTTGTGATTTAGAATACTTCTGAGTTAATTGGCTTAATGAAACTTGGAAAGACTACAGTTTTAGCCTAGCAGACAAACCTGGAGCGGTCCGCTTAGCGGTGGCTTTCAAGTTTCTGGTGCTGCTACCATGGCCTAAGAGCGGCGGTTTCATGTCATTTGTGTTAAAACTTATACTGACAGCTATTCGTGATACGTGCTGAAATGAAGCTTCCCACCTGCTGAGTAGTTAGAGTAGCCCACCGTTATACAATTTGCTTCGCGGGATAGTTTCGATAAAACACGAGGCCACCCAACCCACCGAGGGATGGCTCAACAATCACAAATTTGCTGTAATAAACATTTCTCTCTCTCTCTCTCTCTCTTCTCTCTCTCTCTCTCCTCTCTCTCTCTCTCTCTCTTCTCTCTCTCTCTCTCTCTCTCTCTCTCTCTCTCTCTCTCTCTCTCTCTCTCTCTCTCTCTCTCTGCTCTCTCTCTGCGGGGCTATACTCGCTCAGTAATGGTTACGCTCGAGTTAAACTATCCTCTTTCCCCGTCTTAAAGCGCTATAGGGCCCGCAGTGTGGCTTTCGCTGTAACTCCAATAAACACCTCGCCTGCAGATGCATAGCTGCAAGCACACGACGCTCCATTCTCAGTTCTCCCTGCGCTAGCAGGCACTTCAAAGGTGAATAAAGAAAAGTGCCGGAGCAAGGGGACGACCTCGGGTCCTGAGGTGGCAGATATTTGCACGCGGTCACGATAGACCGGCGTGTCGTGCACTCCACATTTATACAGCGGCGCTGATCTAAAGTAAGTCCTTTTCAAGGCGATAAGACTATCTGCCCTGGCAACCAAGTAAACAAAACCATCCACACCCTCGCATCTCTTCCTCTGGCACCTCGCTTGTGTTGCGAACACGAGCGGAAAGTTGCACGAAACAAAAAGAACCAAAGAAAGAAGTAAGGGCAGCGCGCATGCCAAGCTCTTTTATAGCAGCCGTCTGGCTTCTGTCCACGAGTTCGCGATGCAGCCGCCTTTTTTGCACCTTTCTCACGCTCTCGATGACGGGAGGTATTCGTCTTAACCGAGATATCCTCGAAACGCGCGCGTTGCGGGCCGATTGCGCGCGAAGATCGCTTCGAATAACCGCTCACTTTTGTAGCGGAGTGTCGCCGAGGTCACGATGGCTGACGACGTGCGATATATCTCCCCGTCTGCGTATAAATCTTTTTTTTTTTTTTCGATCGCAGATGCAATTCGTGGAGGGCGAAAACAAAGGAAGGGTGGTACATTTCTGGCTGGCTTTCGGCCTCGGTGAGCTTATTTGGGCTCGACGCTATAGTTGCCATTGTTTAGGCCTTCATAACGTCCCCATTTTTACCTTCATTACCGCATGACACATGACCAATGATACAACGAAGACGCGGGTTCGATTCCCGGCCGCGGCGGCCACTTTTTTGATGGAGGCGAAAAGCAAAAACGCCGTGTGTACGACATTTCTGCGCACGTTAAAAATCCAACAGGCGGTCAAAATTAATCCGGCGCCCTCCACTACGGCGCGCCTCATCGCCTGTGTTGCGTCGGCGTGTTAAACTCTACAATCAATCAAATCAAATCGACCAATGATACAAATAGGCAAGGTATGATTGGAGCACTACCGCTGAATGGAAGGTGTCAGAAAGCAAGACAAGAACTCTATTATTTATAAATAAAGAGTGAACACAGAGCGAAAAGAATTATGTAGAAACACCGGATAGATATTGTCCCGTAGTGTGCAAGCCGATTCTGTCCCCATCCAGACCATTTTGTGCCAAAGTTCATCCACGTTCACGTTTTTTATCTCCCATAAGCAATTTTCGGAAAGAAAATGGAATTTTCTTCGTTTTCAGGACAAGATATCTGAACTCCGAATAGGTCAGCATTCAACGATGCAGACCTCTACACAACGTGCCGACTTTTAGCGCAGTTTGCAGTCACAGAGCATGCACAGGCAGGTGTTAGACAGCGCTTGTATGTGGCTCTCTTATTTGTGTGTTGTCGGTTTGGGCGTTGTGTAGCGGTATGGATTATCAACTAGCTCGGAACCCTTACTATATTGGTTAACAGGTCATCATATTGTTGCGATGCTTTCTTTTTACGACGCTTGCTATTTGAACGAAGCCGCAATCGTTGCGGCTGGAACATATTCGCGTTGAAAAACCAACCTGTCACAGTACCAGCACACACATCTATTTATTAGAGAGAGAGAGAGAGAGAGAGAGAGAGAGAGAGAGAGAGAGAGAGAGAGAGAGAGAGAGAGAGAGAGAGAGAGAGAGAGAGAGAGGGGCCATGAAGACAAAATTCAAGTTAGGTTCATTCGAAAGATTGCCTGATTGGAATAACACTGATACCACTTCTAACGCAAGCCTCATTAAACTAGTTTCATAAAACTAAGCTATATAATTAGGAAAAAAAGAGAAAGACCATGCGAACAACAAGCTGTTTTCCTACACTATAACCTATGACGTATTATGGGCAGCTATGTGATTGGCTGAGGTCGGCAAAAGCAAACAAAAATTAGACAGGGCTTATAAGCTTGCAGAGCGAGCTATTTGCGCTTAAATTTAATGTCTATTATTTTTATAGCAGTAAAAATGATAGGGTACAGAATGGAAGTTATGAACGCACATGTAAACATAGAAGCACCAGCGCCTACTTGCGCACTATGCTTGTTATGTCTGCACAGCCGTCAGGCGCATTGAGCTTACACTGGCCAACTGGCATAAGCGATATTGTCTTCTGTGACTCTGCTTGTCGAGCATATACAATGTATCACGAAACGATCACTATCAACCATAACAAAAATTAGCCAGGCACAAATCCGGTCATAAACAAAGCGAGGGCAGACAGCGGCCCCGGGGGTATGCGCGCCATCTAGGAGGATTGACGGAGTAAACAAGGCGTAGTCCCGTCAGCTTCTCCGAGAGCCCTAGTCAGCACTTACGTTCGTTTAAGTACTTGCGAGCTGTACACATCGCAAACGACGAAACACGATTTATTTCGCAGGAGAGTAAATTTTGGCCCAAATTGCGCATTGAATCAACTCAGTGAATAAAGCGCTCTTATAACACCAAATAAAGCATCGTCTAAATAGCACTGGCTTAGTTCGGCTATGCCAGGATATACGTAGCGTAAGCTAAGATTCAGCTGGTTATTCTTAGGTTTCCTGGTTGTCTAGGATTAGCTGATTATCATGCTTACTGCTGCTAAAACGATTTCCAATCCAATCCAATCCAATTCAGTCGTGGTGGTGGTGGCGGCTCCGGTGCGCCAGCTGTGCGCCGTGAGACAGCACTGTTCCTCGCGCATGCGCAGCACGGCTCTCCAGGAGCCACGCGAAACTACCCAACTTCTGCCAGTATAGCTCACGCTACAATAAACCAATTTTGTATATAACAGCCCAGTCGTCGAACGCCGTATCCGAAAAATGCGGCGACGCCGTCACCTCAAGGAAACGACCCCAAGGCCATACCCACCAGTTCCCGAGGACATCCCGCGAGGCCTTCAGGTCCTTCTGCACAAGGCCCGCTCCGGCACAGCCGTCACTCCTGACGTCCGCGACCGATGGACCTGGTACCGACGTTTCGGCAGAAAAAGACCAGATAGCTCCACACCTGTTCCCCCTCCTACCCTTCCCTGCCCCTTGTGCAGTGCCGACCAACCCACCATACACCACCTTCTCTACTCTCCGAGGAACGGCGTAGGTGTCTACCTCCTCACGTCACTTCCCTTCAAGAATGGATAACGCCTTCGAGCGACGTGAAAGAAACTTTACTGACCCTGTGGGCATTTGCTGAACGTACAGGTGTAGTGAAAATGACCTAAATCAAGTGGTCCGTGTGCGGGGCGGACATGCTTTGTGATTGAACCCAATCCTGTTCCCCTCAATATGAAGCTAAAATAAATTCATTCATTCATTGTATTTTGTCTTAATGACCCGTTTAAGGTTGAATGAAAACTGAAGAGGTCAGGCTCACAAATAGTAGAGCTTGCTACTTCAGATAAAGACGAAACAGCATAAAAATAAAAAAAGGAAAAGGGAAGCAGGAACTCCCCTTTGCTGTACATCGCGATATAGATGGCGATAAACAGAATGATAAGTCAAACTGGAACATCGCTACACAAAACATGACGTGACTGGTCATGCATAACCATGGGGAGACTTGGACATAATTGACGGGTGCAAAAGAGCAAAATATACATGTTCAAATGGCTTACAAGAGCTCATCCTGCCATGAGTTCGTGAGGAAAGTGAGCAGAGTTTTCGTTTCTATTGCACCGCCTCTTCATGATTTTGCTAGTATTCAACGCAATCGTGGCTGACGTCGGGTGGCTGTGATGTTGTCGTCTGTGATGTTCGAGTGGCGGCCAGGAGACGCGCGGAAGTGCGTCTCCGGAGAGTATTAATTGGCAGTGGAGCACATTTCTTTTCGACGAGTCCTAAAAGTGTTATAGGCGTACAGGCGGGAGTCAACAAGAAGCGTAGGGCACGGTCCTGCAAAACTCGGCGTTAGTAATGCTTTAAACTTTTCTTAATGCGTGAAAATTTTCATTCCCGCCGTAGCAGGAAAAGAGGTCTAGGCAGCAGAAACAGCGCAGTGGGCCGGACAAGGAAGGATAACAGGACAAAACGCTGCTCGTCCTGTTGTCCTTTGTCCCGTCCATTGCGCTGTTTCCGCTGTCTTTTAAAATGCACCAACCAGCCCGAATTTCTACCTTGTTGAAGGTCTACAAAATCCAGAAAGGACGTGAAGGAGGCATCTATTTGACCCTTGCAACAGATTATCACCCGGATAACGCATGCGTTACACTCTTCGCTGTCCAGATCGCGGATCAGGAGAGGCTAGAAGCATGAGGCTGTGCCGATTCACCCGACCCGCGGATCTGCAGAGCTTCACGTCCATCACAAACGCGATCCGAAAGGGTTAATAGCCGGGAATTAAGCTGCTCCGTGACGGCAGCGACCCCTCGCTTCTTCCCGAAGCATCAGCCGCGTCGGGGAAGCGTGTCCATTGGACCGAAACAAAGCGGTGAGAGTGAACGGGTTAGGACGTGCACTGGTCTTCCGCAACCATACACTATATAAGAATTGCCCAGGGGTCAGAGCAGGCAGCTAGAGTTCAGAGGGGTGCATGGGAGAGGAGGAAAGCGAGCCATTTACACAGCGGCATAAGCCCTGGCAGGCCTCGCAGAAGAGGCGCTCCGAGCTGCCGGCGCGATGTACACCCGATCACTCGTCGTCCCACCCGACCGCGCGGTTCCAGAGAGCTACATGCTGCCAATTACACCCGATACAGCTGGCCCGCAAATCCAAAAAGCCGCGCTTTCATGCACGCACACGCGCAAGGGAGCGAGATGGCAAGAGCCGTCTGCGAGCGAGATGCTGGAAGAGGATCACTTTGGCCGAGCGATGGCGCTGCGGCGCCAGCAGCGGCGGCGGCGGCGGCGCAATTTAGGCCCCGTAATCGAATCGCGCCTGCCATTGCTCACACAACCTGACCGGACGCGTGGCCTGCAGAGCCCGAGCCCACGCGCTGACCAGTGTCCGGCGGCCGCTTGATTTACGAGATAGCCGGCCCTGACAGGCGGTGACCTCTGGGCCGTGGCGAGAGATAGCGCCCCCTTCTTCTCCCTTTTTCCTCTTTAGGGACACCCCCTTCTTACTCTGCTTTGCTCTCTGTCGCGCCGCAGATCCCGGCAATAACTCCTGGCTGTAGGCAGAGTGCCCAAACCGACCACGCGGTTGCGGCGACCGCGGCAGTCGGCTGTGCAGATGGATGAAAGGGAAGCACGGTCTGTGTGACGAGCTGACGGCGGCAATGGCTATTCGGACCGCATAAAGGACTTTAGGAAGCTTTGCGAAAGTATTTCTGCACGAGACCCTAAATTTTAGTCAGTTTAAAACACCATGAACGAGCCTTGGCTAGACATTTGATAAAAGCTGAGGGAAAAAAGGCCAGATTGGGAACTTCAAGAAAAGCGGCTTTTCGCGTAATAAACCAAGGCTTTACTGCAATTTGATCAGGCGAGGATTATTTTTCCTCCTTTCTATGAACCTCATACACTTACGCCCGCACACTTATACGGGTGTAATGTTTTTCAAGTAGTATTAGTATTAGTTGTAGTACTAGTAGTAGTAGTAGTAGTGGCAGTAGTAGTAGTAGTAGTAGTAGTAGTAGTAGTAGTAGTAGTAGTAGTAGTAGTAGTAGCATATTCGGTTAAAACTTAAGAGCGGCACCACTACATGTAGTGTATCACTCCGCCAAAGCGCCGGACCCGTGATGTCAGTGCGCGCGCGTTTTGAAAGGGGTTTGCTATGAATGCGTGATATCGTCTGCCTTGACTCACGCAGTTTGTTTGTCGTCACTGGAGTCGTTTATACGCATATTAAGTCCAAAAAAATCACGGTAACGGCTCACGCCATGTTCAAAATATTCCCAGTAACGCCCTACTTGCGCCGCGCGGAGAAACGTCCGGCTACGGTGATAAGGCACAGCGGCAACTCCTGGTGCCGTTATTAAGTTGTCACCGAGTATAGTAGTGGTGGTGGTAGTAGTAGTAATAGTAAGTAACTCTATTTATCAGAGCAGTAGATGTGGTTCCTCATTCCAAGAGCCACAGTAACAATTTGATCTCTGCCCTGGAGACCAGTAGCTGCTTAGCATCCTTGTCAGCGCTGGTCATCACGCTCAAGAGGAGAGGAAAGAGTTGGGTGGGCTGGGCTGTGAGTACACCCGATGATGGTGTGGGTTAGGGTGCCTGATTGGGAGCAAAATTTACATTCTGCGGGGTATTGGCTTGGGCGGTCTAGCCAGGTGCGGTTATGGAAAGTGTTCGTGTGAATTAGATTATGGCGGGGAGGGGGGGGGGGGGGGGGGGGTCTAGTGACGCGGTAATGCTGTGTGATGGCTTGATAGGTGACCTGGGGTGGAGTGTACAAATCTTCCTGGGTGTAACCTAGGAAGAAAGGGCCGAGGCTTGCTGGGGGGCATAGTTATTGCCCGCCGCCAGTGAGGAGGGAGCTGGAGTATAGACAAGGTCAATGTTCCGGGTGAGGTGCTAATGGCTGAGTAGCTGAAGGGTTGTTGGGGCCTACTTACCTGACAAGAAGCTACGACAGGCCGACTGGGAGCCCGCAACTATGATCGGGGACGCCGTTTTGGGGATCGCCAGAGGTATAGAGGGACCCAAGTGGAGGGGGATGAGGGAGGCGCAAGTAATGATCGTATCTTGAGTAGTGACCACTGCCAGATGTCGAGACGGGCTGCGGTAAGGGCTTCGTGTGTGTGTGAGATGTTGTGGCGCTTGCCATATCCCATGTGGTGGTCTTAGGAGCCCGCTAAGCAAAAGACACCTGTTGCAAACAACTGAGCCCCCATATTTTGCGAGACATGGCACATGGCAGTTAATTTGCTGTCCGAGGGTTCCTTAGAGAAAAAGAAGGTAGCGCTCTCGTTTAGAACGAGCAAGCCGTTGCTGTAACATCTTACACTAACGTCTGAAAATGCAGCCTAAACCTTGAAAGCACAGCAAGATAGCGTAATTACACGCAAAAGAAAAACAAAGTAATTTTTATTCACAACCGGGTAAAAAAAAGGTGTCTAAACTGTATGCGGAGCACGCTGTGATAACACTGACATAAGTTTCGTTCATAGAGACCCCCACACACCAGTAAGACGAATGTCTTTGCGCAGGCATTTAAACATAGCAGCAAATGTGCTACCATCTTATCGGCCTTGTTGACAGCCTGGTTTCGAGCAATAGCATAAGCACACGTAGACCACCTTCAGGTAACCCATGTCATCCCCCTGGTGCGAACACTGGACAAATTGGTTTACCCGTCCGCCTCTTTACGAATTTTGAGCCGTGTTAATTAAAGCCGCTCAGAGGGCATTCCCCCTCCTACAAAATAAATGATTTCGAAGCCTACACGTGCAATGTGCACGTACATGATGCTCTTAAAGCATAATTCGGACTCGTATTTTACGCATATGATGCAGTGATCGGAGTGGGCCAGTGGGGTCACAGGCCGCGCCACTCCACGATGTGGCGCCACGTTAGCAACGATTAAAGGGGGCCATAAAACACACTACAATTACTCTGGAGAGCCCATGGAGTCCAAGGCGTTATCGATGAAGCAATCGCCACGCATAAAGGTGCTGTTCAATTGATTAGTGGAGTGGAGTTGTCGCATTCAAAAAAGCGCACGCTTCCCTCCTACTCGGCCGAGTTGTTCGTAACTCTGCGGAAAGTAGACCAATGGGCAACAGTCGCTAGCTGTCTGGCTTGGCCAGCAACACATTGCCCAAGGCTACACCAATGTTTACGACCTGGTTATTTGGCTAACGGTTGGCCCCTGGTGTTGAGACTAAACATCGGATTATGCGGACCGATGTATATTGCCATTTTTGTTGCCTTAGGTTGTAGCACAAGCACTGTCCAAGCTGGGGCCACAGTTTGCACCAGGGCTTACTTTATTACAAAGTTTGAAGAACAGAAAAAAACATTGAGTGTGAATAAACAAATTATATTTTATGTCCTGTTTAATCAAAATGAGGTTTGTTTTTCGTATCGTTCCTTAGATAAACCTCGGTAGTGAACACATCGTTTCTAGGGCATAGATGCAATTCGCACGCAGCCGTTATTTTAAGCGCCAGAAATACTGTTTCCAATACAACGTTTTTGTACGTGTTTAGCTCCAAAGACGTCCAAATTTTCTTGTCAAGTGAAAATGTTTACATTTTTCAACGAATTCACCAGATCTTGTTCCAGCTTTATGAGGCTGCGAGGCTTCTTTACCACCAGCATCGGGGCACATGATGAACCGGACTGCAAGCGATAAGACGTACAATTGTTTCACTTTATAGATTGTGACGAAAATCCTACATCTACATTAATGTCGATGACGAACAGTCGCCTTATACTCGTAGCAATTCCGCCTTACTTCCTTGTAACCTCCTGATAAGGTGTGTTTTAATCAAAGGCTTCTTATTACAGGTAAATTAATTTCAGAGCATTTTGAAAGAACAAAACAATGCAGAAACTGCATGGCATGTGATTGAAATTGCTTGGTTAAGACACAGGTATTGAGGCACCAAGTGATGCACCATCGCAAGCATTCCCCACCACACGTTATTTGGGGTATATGCTGCACATTGGCCCAATGCTCACGACCAACATAATGGGAACGGCCCATTGCATGGTATTATGTAATAAACGACTTCCTTCTGTTTGGTTGCGTAGAGAACTGAAAATAGGGCGACTTAAAACGCCTATCTTTACGCTCGGTGCGACCAGGGGCGTAGCCAGGGCGGGGGGGGGGGGGCACACCAGGCCCGTGCCCCCCCCCCCCGAAATGGTTCGTGCCAGGCTGGGGTGCGGTTTAAGTAGCCTAAAGAACCGCCTGAAGTCCCCTGCAGGCGCGGAACCTGCAGTTTTAAGGACATTCTTGCTCATATAAAGCTGAAAACAAGGGCTACGCAAACGTCTCATCCCTGTGCCCGCTCCAGATGCTGTACATGTCAACATATACAGCCCGGCTGCATTTCGCGCCGGATACACGGAGCAGTGCCGGGAACCTGCCGCGAGCCGATCGAGGCAGTCCCGCTGTTTCGCTGGCGGAACAGCACGGCCGGGAAATGACGGAACATCAGGAAAAAAATTAGTGCCCTTCCACTCTGTGAAGAAGGATGACCTGCAAAGCTGGACGCAGTTCACCCACGGAGTGCACGAAACAGAACAGGTTTATCGTAATTTGCGATGGAGCATATTTCCTAGCCAATTATCTGAATGAACCTCTGACGGATCGAAGCTTTGTTCTTGCAGATAAAGATGGAACTGCCCCGCGTCGTAAGCATCTTACTGTTGGTGTAAGACCGCGTTCAGACTGTTGCCGCAACTGTCGTAATAACTTTAAAGAATGGCGTCATTTCACGTCTCAACCAACCGAACTGGGTGACATGGCATTTTTTACGTCCATAAATCACGATACATCGGAAATGGGAACATAGCCTAACTTACAAACCCAATCCACTCTACAAATACGGACTCCGGACAGGTCCCACTGGGCCGTTTAACGTGCGCGTTTAAATGTCGCACCAGCACAACGGACATGCCCTCCATCAATACGGGCATGAAAACTATAGCTGCGCGTGCACGCCTCCCCTCCTCCCTCCCATTATTCTCCACTACAAACCTGCTCCCGCATAAACCGGCAACCGGTCATGAGCGCGTGTTTAGAAGTGACAGACGCCGTCGAAAATATCCCCTGAAAGCCCTCTGAAGAAGTGATATTGGCTCACGCCGGCGTTCCAAGCGGGCAGTTTGCTGTTCATCTGGGAGAGATTCGCCGCTACTCCACGAGCTGAACTTTAGGCGGTAACAGCGGTGCCAGCAGCTTTTCGTTGTTTTTGCACTCATTCGCGCTTGTTTTCGGGCCAACGCTTCGATTCTTGCTCTTCTTCCTCCAAACGAACGGTATGCATCCGTCCAATAACGCTTTAACAAACATGTGACTGTCCCTTTTCTTTCCGCCTCGTATTTATCTTACTGTGTGTGTAAGATGTCTGTGTAAAACATCAACCCACACCCGAACCACTCGATTGAGGAGGATAGCCAACTAACCGCATTGAGCCATGTAATTTGGACGTCTAAATCTCCCACCAGCACAACCGACATTTCATCGGTAGTGGCATGAAACCTATATGTGCGTGCACGTGCCCCTTTTCTATCCGCAAACCGTGCACGCATAAACCGGCAACCGGGGATGGCGCACACTGAGGCGTGAAAGAAACAGGTGGAAATGTCGCTCGGAAAGCCTTCTAAGCTGAAAAAGAAATATGAGATCAAGCCGGCGTTCCAACTGGGAAAGTTTCTCTTCTACCTGGAGGGATTCGCAGCTACTTGGCGAAGTGAATTTGAGTGGAAACGATGACGGCGCGTTTAGGTCGTTTTATGGGGAAGCCCTTTGGCAGCCGTTACCTGGGCTTCGTGGGAAAGGCGTCTGTTTTGTCCGCGTAACCGAGTGAGCGAACGCAGCAGCCACGAAAGAAAGAAAACGGAGAGGAGCGTCTAGCGAAGGGTGAAGTGGTGTACGGCACGTGCGGCTACGGCGTCCTCTCTCTCACTGCCTTCCCCTCACAAATGTTTCATGTGTCGCCACCAAGGAGCGCCCTCCCCCTGGCACCTTCCCCAGACGCTGTTTCTTTCTTCGCTAATCTAAACCACGTCGTTCGCTGGTCAGAGGAGGCTCACGACGTGCGACTGGCAAGCCAGATGCAGTCGGGCCATCGTTGCGATCGTCGTGAGGCCACAGCCAATGAGAGCCCGCTGAGCCCGCAACCGGATTGCGTTGCTCGGGTCGGCTCGGGTGATGGGAACTTTAGGCTTAGCATCTTCACGAATATTTGATCGCCGCTATCTGTGCAACTGTGAATGACAATCCGTAACACAACTTTCCACCACACTATCATCCCCTTTCTCGCATGTGGAACTTTATTTAAGCTATAACTGCCGTTTGAGCGATCGGTGACCAAGACATCTGCGTAGCCTGTTTCGATGCTTCCGCGCAGGTATCGCCATCTCTCGGCCGCTCGGCGCACCGCGCGCCGCGGCGACCGGTCAGCGTAGGCTTGCATCGCGGCAGATATCTGATCGCCACTTTTAAAATAAGCCCTGACAACAATCCCTAGCACAATTTTTCACCACACTAACACCTAATTTATCGCATGTGGAACTTCTTTTTAGCGATCAGATTGATTCAGAAGAGCAGCGACAAGCGCGGTTGCTACCGTGGTCTGCGCCGGTTCGAGCCGCTGAGTGTGCCGAGCTGGCAGGCGCGGCCGGCGTGTGCGCGGACTGTTTCCGAAGGCAGAAAACGCTTCACGATTGCTTGCTTTATCCATTTCTTGCGAACAAACGCGCAGAATCTACAAATTCAGCTCAGCGATCGTCGTAGTTGACCATGGAGCAAAAACAGTGGGCGGAGCGACGCCGACGACGCATCGCATGCGCGCATCGGGCCATGTGTCTCAAATTCACGCGTACGACCAGTCGTGGCGACAGTCGTAACGATCAGTCGCATGCGAATCGCGTGTACCAATCGTACATGTGTCCAGCGCTTTATAAGGCTGCAGTGTATTCACGATCGATGCAACCATTAGCAGGTAGAGCGATTATGAAGGCAGGTGCTAGAATCAGTTTCCGGTTTTTGTAAATATGCTAGTGTAGTTGAGCTCCTTTTGCTTTCACGGGGGAAGCAAAATTTGAACGCCCCTGGAAGTTGGTTTTCCCGAACGCCATAGTTCACGCACTGCTCGACGAGATCTCTTGCGTGTGTGCGGCGGCGAGCCCGCGATACGCAGAATAACTTCAGATCCAAGCATCTTTCGTCACTCTTATCACAAGATTCATGCATGCCTTGCGACGACGTGTGATAAGGAACCTTAAAAAGAAAGGGTTGGCAAAGACGATCACGACAGTGCGTAAGCCTACTTGGGCAACAACCAGGGCGCTGCCCAGAATATTTTCATCGGCGGCGGGTAGTCTCCTCCCTCCCTAGAGTCCCCACAATGGCGTGCGTGTTTCCCGCTAGAGGAGACAAAGGGAGCTCTTCTGCCGCAGTGGTCCGTCCGTGCGCGCGTTGCTGCGACAAGACTCGGGGCGCAGTGTCCGCCAGAGTCGGCGCCGTCCCGCACCACCCCCATTGTTTTTCTTCCCCTCCCCTCCTCGCCGTCCCTTTGTTTCTTCTCCCTTTGTTCCCGGTCCGGGAAGGACAGGGACGGGAGCGCGGGAAACCGACGCCCAGATCTCGTCCTCTCGGCGAACCCACCATTGTGTGACAGCCGCGCCGACTGTGTGCCTCCACCGACCGTCCCTCCAGCGCGGGCTTTTCTCTTCCGCGTGCTTCTTTGGCTTCACTCCTCTGTCAACCCGGCGTGTATCGGGCCCACGTGTGCGATACCCGCTTGCTATGTTTATGCACATAGATGGGTCAGCGTTGAGATTATGGGCCAGTATCTTAGCGGGCAAGAGATCCTGATTTCGCCACCGCGCATCGTCTGAAGTCTGATTCCAGTTTGTCCCAACGATTCTTATGGTGGTTGTACACATTGGCTCACGTCAGCGGTTGAGTTGCCTTACATTAGGTGTAAACGGCAATGTCAGTAAAAAAGCGCGTCCGTTATATTGCCCATATCTATTGACGTTCTCGAATTATTGACTAACGTTTGGGTGTGGGCTAGTTCGTTCATCATTAAACTTTGAAACAGGGCTTAAACGAAAGACAGTAAGAGAAGACACAGACACCAGTGCTGACTATCAACTGAGCAATGTTTATATTGCCTGCGGAAATATAAAGGAACAATACGATGACGTCGCACCCGTGCGTGAAAAAATGAACACGAACAAATGTACAAGCTGCAGGTGCATCTGCTATGCCATGCTCACTCCAATCACATGTTCAAGTACCCAAGTTTTTTCTTACACGAGGCTACCGAAAGGGTGCTCACGCAGTCTTCGCCACGCTGAGCTATCTCCCACGCCTCATAGATTTCGCGCGCGCGTGTGTCACGAAACCTCTTGAGCACCTTAGTGTACTGAGCTTCGAACATAAGGCAGGGGGGGGACATTGAGACTACGATTAAAAAAAAAAAAAAAACCTCACCTATTCGAATAAATACGGTAAAGGAACAGAAGCACGTGTGGGATGTGGTGGGATGTATGTCAACCCGCGTCCCCATAGCAACAGCCCGATGCTCCACCGACTGTGCTATCCCAGTACGTTGCGAGCGGTTTCCGTTGTTATTTCTTTCTTCGTGCCCGTATAGGGCAGCTTTGATGAGATGGTATGCCCGTTGAAAAAATCACAAAACTGGGAATCGGGAATGTAAAAGTTGAAGAATAGTGCGTGCCGCGTGACACGTGAAGGAAGTGGTACGTGAGTAGAACAGGCGCACACCAGTCTGGCAAACCTCTGATTCTAGATATGTGACGGTACCGTATTTTCGCGCGTATAACCCGCCCCAAAAATGCGAAAATTTCAGTGGCAAAATAGGGGAGTGGATAGTACGCGGGGTTCTTCCTTTAGTGCAGCTTCACGGCAAGAAGAGTTATGCCGTGAAGCTCCTACGCAGTAACACTGACTAAGCCTTCCATGGCAGCGATTGCGCAAAACATACAAAAACAAGGAAGAAAGAAACAAGGACGAGCGCATCCTAACAACTGAATTTTATTAGTGAATTGGAACTTTCGCCTTGCAGTCAGCGTATTCTACCTGCTAAACGTATGCTTTTTCTGTCTACATTGTATGTGATGTGTTGCTTGAGCAGTAGCTTTGGGGCAGCCTTTCCTGTATAAATGTGCGGGCATTAAGCGAGGACTTTTTTTTTTCGGTTCCGGCGGGCTGAAAGTGGGGGTGCGGATTATATGCAGGGGCGGGTTATACGCGCGAAAATACGGTATGTGCCAGCCAGCTAGGCTGATGTATTTCCCGCAGTAAGACGAAGAAATGAAAGCGGAAAAACAGGCGCAAACGCGGTGTAGCAGAAAGAAAGACGTAGGGTGTAGCAGTAACAAGAGCAATAAGTATCGCCGGGCTTTCGCCTTCAAAGCACGTAATTAAGCGGACTTAAATTTCCCGCTCAATTTTTTAGCACCGTTGGGTGTTAGGGGGCTACCATTGTGACCGGGTGATGGCCCGTGGAAACATAACGTGACGATTTTGGGGAATATCGGTCTTTGTTCGTTTTACGTTAACTTTGTGCATTCAACATCATATTCACGCTCACCGTCCTCCCGCTAGGCTATTTCGCTGTGCTTATAGGGCTGGCAATATATATGTACTTGACACATCGTTACAGTTTATGGCAGATTTCAGCGACTCTGCTAAACTTCGCGGTCATAAGCATTTTAACGCAAGAGCATAGGTTTACGAAAGCGCACACCAAGCTGGCGTCCGCAAAAGCCGTGCGGGGAATCACGTAACTCCTCCGGGGGAGCTGCCGACCAATACCTGTCGCACACAAGTTGTGTCTCCCTAAAAAAAATCGAAGCCCCTTTCTTTTAAGAGAAAGATGATTAAAACGCGAAACTCATCTGAGTCAAAGTCCAAAATCCAAACTGGCGCAATCGGATAGACGTTGGCTTCGTAACGGGAGGACCCAGGTTCGATTCCGACCGCGGGAAGCGTTTTTAAAGACGATAGTCTTTCTTGGGCTACTTAAACGCAGAAATTTTGGTCTATTGAAATAAAATCTGCGCAATAGTCTTATATACCCGGGCCATGGCACAGCCAAATCTATAGACTTTGAAATGGGAACCAGTGTTAAGACGCTACACAAGGGGAGTCGTGCCGTCCGTGTCTGTAGTGTAGCGTCTTAACACTGGTTCCCACTTCAAAGACTATGAACCAACTGGCACAGCTTTCTACCTTAGTCCTATAGACGTCTACGCCCGGTGGCAGTGCAATTGTTGAACAAGAACAAACCACTACGGAAATATAGGCAGGAAATCAATACATAAGTCATATTTGCCGTGTTACTAAATCAACTGCAGAAAAAGAAACCACTCCGTCGCCTGAGCTCCTGGCGCCATTTTAAGAAATCAAACGGCAACAGTAACGAAAGAGATAGGTTCCACGTTCGCTTGGAACGAGAGGGTAACGTGGTTCACTAAACGTTGGAGTAGGGTGCCTCGATTCACGAGCGTCTCAACCGCAAGGCAGCGCTGGCATCGAGGTATGCTGAAGCAGTGGAACGCGGTAAATTTAAAGTGACTTGAGCAAACCTCTAGCGTTATCTTGGGAGGAACGAGACGGGAGAGGCACAGCATGAGAAGCGAACGGGAAAGAGAAGGGAGGCAGTCAGTCGTATCGCTTTCATCGACATTTGCATACGCGGCCATTTTTTTTAGGAGCTTGATGTGCCTTCGCTTGTACATCATCATCGTTTTGTGAAACTCATCGTGTAAGTTAGCTCACCTGCCCTGCGTTTTGCGCGAAGAACGACGCCATCAGTGAGGTATGCAAAGCTTCGCTTTAAAAAGAAACAGGTGCGGGAATCAAACCAGGATCGCGCGGTGGCGGCGTCACGAACACGGCGTTCGAGGTATCTAAGTGATGAATGAAAGGGCACCAATGGGAGAAATAACCGCGCTCTCTCACGCAGTCTCAGTTGGCCTTCACCTTCCGTGGAAGCACTGTCTCAGCAGCATGGATAGGCATTCTGCATGAGTTCCCTGTCACGCTTTAGGAGTAGCGTGTGATGAGGATTAGCCATGGGATGATCTAGCAGTTGGTGCTCTCCCGGAGCCACGCGAAACTGCTCAGGCCAGTGTAGCTTACGCTACAATAGTCTTGTCCACGAACGCAGCCACACGAGACGCTTCCGCGCTTTTAGCTCAAAAATATATGTTTAGGGGTCATTCTTCACTTCCGCTAGGGTGATGCGTGGGTCAAGCTGTTCGTTCGGAGCGTCCGTGTATCGTTTTTCTGGCGCCACAATTTTGGTGCTGCGCGTTAGCTTTGTGGTGAGATCCTGAAGCAGCTGGTCTTCAGTTTCGTGATTGCTTGTTCGATCGAGCATTCTGAGTATGGACCATGTGCGTGGTACACCGGGTGTGCCGTTTAACAGATCGCAAATTTGCAGTCAGTTCTGCGTGGTCAGTGTCGCGTATTTCCTTGATAGTTGTGTGATATTTTCTATGCGTAGTTCGAGCTTTTTATTGTGCGGCGCTTCGGCGCTCTATCTTTTCATGAGTCCCTGTCACGCTTTACAGGGGTGAAGTATAGGTGCTTGTCTGTGTACAGTTGGGGCGTCTGGTGTGGGCGTGAGTTCTTTGGTTTCAGCTTCTACATCAGCGTGTAATTTCGACACCCAGCCTCGAAAATTGCCGATGCTGCCGTGTGTTTGTGACTTCCTGCGTGTTCGAAATTTCTCTCAGACTGCTATAGGAGCGCTTTCCCTTGCTTTTGCCGAGTCGTGGCGGCAGGTGCACGCGTTGCTAATATGTAGTGGTCGCTTCCTAAAGTTTCATTCAGGTTGCACCGCGATGACTTTTGAAGGCCCTTCACCATGAGTGAGGTCCGGGCACGTATCTCGTGACACGGTGTTGCAGTTTCTGGTGGGGGATGGGGGGGTCAGCGAGCATAGTACGCTGTCATTGTTCTATGACGTCCCACAGCTTGTTGCCCCCTTTTTCTGACAGCGTAGCGTCGCGCTACGTACCTACGCTACGCACAGCTCGTACCTAAACAACCAGCTAATACAGTAAAATCTCGTTAATTCTAACTCGAATGGGACCATTAAATTGTTCGAATTAAGCGGAGTTCGAATTAGCGGGCGGGCTCTAGAATGAATGGACACGGCGCCACACTGCGCAGGCAGAACACAAAGAAGCCACCTCTGGACTCGTTATCGCGAATTAGGCGCACACTACACGTTTTTGGCAGGTTTGCGACACGTTTGTGGCAGGAGCACTGGCGCCGGCGGCGCGGCGCCCGCTGCGAAAGCGAAATAAAGGCTGTCGTAGCAGCGTTGAGCGCGCTACGCTGTTTTTTTTTTTTTTTCGTTGTTTGGCATGTCTAGTAAATTTGATTTGGTTTGGATTTGAAACACATTGCAATCACACTGAGCCGTCTGCTTCTGCGCGGAGCGACAGAAACCAGGGGATCTCAGTTCGAAGTAACCGTTCTGGACACCGTCGCGTTCGAATTATCGGGAGTCTTCACCCATTCAAATATACAGGGCTGTTCCGGGACCAGGGCGTCAGTTCGAATTAACCGTATAAGTTCGAATTAACCGAGTTTGAACTAAGGCGCTTTTACTGTACTGATCACCAGGGCTCGGGCAACGGCGCAAGTCTCTGGTACCTTGGACTAAGGGCGCCACAACCTCAGGATGCAAACAAACCTTTGCTCTATTGCAATGAAAGTTATTCCTCCTCCTACTACTCATGTCGGGATCCTCTGCAACTGCTACAATGCCAAATTAACAGCTCGGCAAGGTTCTTGCATCTTTCTCCTGCACCAGGAGGTTATTTTATTTGTTATTTTTATAACAACCGCGCCAGCCATTTGCCACGCACACAGGCAAATCAAGGCGGCCTGTCCTGGAGCTATGCTCGTTCTTTTTGTCTCGAACGGTGTCTGCTGCTGTCGGTTCGGAATGCCTCATTTATAAATAGCGAGGAGCTGGCGTTCCTGCGAACTTCTCCGACGAGTCACGCGAACACGTGTCCTGTTCCCACGCGCTATAGCACGGCACGCGTTATCTCCCCATCCCTCCGCTCCTTTCCAATCCTGCAGCGTTCTCTGGTGCGTGCCACACACCTCTTGGGCAGCGTGCACACGTCTTTTCGGGTATTCCAGACGATTGCGGAGACGCTGCATACCTGTGCGGTTCGCTTGCATGTTCCGGGTCGATTCATCGGGTCTGCACAGCTATTCTGCCGACATTGTGAAGAACATGTTCGCCCGGCCCACTCGCGCCGACCGTAATTGCGCCAAAGTTTTCTGGTCTGAAAAAAGCACGGGCCTTATACTTACCCTGTCTCTTTCCTCTCTCTCCTCTCCACCACCCCTTCTTTACCCCCTTCCAAATTGAGGAAAAGAGCGCGTGGTCGTTTTTGGAACCCGTCAGCACCCTACGGCGTCGTCAAAAAAAAAAAAAAAACGAAAGGAAGATAAAAATGTCAATTAATAAATTTCTGCGGAATGAAGGATGAATTCATCACTTGAAAAGTTTCATCATGTGTGACGGAATAAGCAAAAAAAAAAAGGGGGAAAGAGAGAGGGGAGAGAGTGAGAGGAGAGAGGAGGGGGACTCTATTTTTTTTTTTAATTGTGGGGTGGCCTCTTAGCCCGGAAGTCCAATCTCGACTGGTTTCTCGGTCAACCAAGACAGTCCTTGTCGTCGGGGCGCGGGCTGGATAACGCGGTCTCCCACTGCTCACGGGAAAGGGTTGGGAATGGGGAAGAAGCGCAGTAAGCACAATTAAAGACGCCGAAATTGATATTCGAACTATTTACCTTGCGCTATTTCATCGACAAACTACTACGCCTACATTGATTTAACATCAGTGGAGGAGGTGATTTCCTCGCCCGGTAGCATACGAAGATGATATTAAGAACTATGTTCATTGTGTGATTCCATCGACAAACTACTAAAGCGGCGTTGAATTAAAATGGTAGGGAAGGTGATATGTCGTCCGGTATAGCTTACGTGTGCACATCGCACAAAATTCGGCAAAATTATTTTGCGTCACAATGAATTTACAAGACATTCAGCATCTGAACGGGACCAGTAGAAGTTCTAATGGTCCAGTAGAGGCCTGAGGTACTCAGCCAATAACATAAGCGTTAAAGACATATACCCTTTTGCTGATAACAGGATACTTCAACAGACTAACCAATCTGCTGCAAGTCTTTACTTTACGCAAACAGGCCTGTGTTAGAAACTCGAGCATTTAATATTTTGCCATGGTTAAACGCGGCCAAAGCCAAGTGAGTCACAAGCAGCGCAGGAACAGGAGGATGGGAGGATCCCACAAACAAGGCGCTGTTCCTCCTATGGTCCTGTTCCTGCGCTCTTCGTGACTCAGTTATGTACCAACTGGCCAACCTACAACCCGTGTTGCGGCCAAACCAAGTTTGTCGAGCGATAGCTCGGCTTTCGTGCCGAGAGCGCGCAATGAACGCGCACACAATTGCACCACAAGACAAAACACAAACGCTGCTTGTCCGTGACGTTGAATAATAAGCATTGGCATTATTGGCGCTACGTTCGCGACACTGCTCGGCGCAGTCGCCGCTGTAGGCGCGGACGCTCAGTGAATAAGGACGCAGTCGGCGCCTCCTTGTATAATTTCATGATGGCAGGAGCTCTTACTCTTCCCCCTATCGACCTCTCCGCACCCCTTCCCTTGGAACAAACCAGCGATAAGGCGCTTTCACTGGACGCAAGAGCACGAGGCACTGTCTTGACCTTGAATGAGCTTGGAGGTCAGATTGACGTTACAAGGAACGAGCCGTAGTGGCGATTTTCATTGTGGGGTCAGCCATAACACGCTGCAGGATTCCAACAACAATGAACAGTTATAGATTATTAACAGTGCATTATGCAGCTGTCCGATTCGGATTTTAGGAATATAATAACAGTCATTGTAACACACGTTGCCTGTTCAGAGTTGCAGTGATTTTTTTACAGCAATTATTTACGTCGTAGTGTATTGTCCCGTGACTCCCGTCGAATGTCTCGCAAAAGTTGTACATAAAATCAGGATTCTTTTGGACGCAACAGCATTTCTGGGGATCGCAACTAAATGATTAAGTGCCAAGACCCGAGTTATTATGCATTCCAAAGTTATAAACACCAGTGTGCCGAACCGAAAAAAATACCGGTTCGGTTACGGTTCAGGTTCAGGTAAATTCATTCCGTCCGGTTCAGTTCCGGTTCGACTGAATCCCGCACCGAACCGGTTCGCGAACTGGTTCAAAGATCTGAATTAATAGTAAAGTTTCAAAAAAAAGTTTTGTAGTTTCAGTCACAATAAATATCAAATACAATTTTTCTTCGTTCGAAATACTGCTTTTTCTTTCGACAATAATGGTGCAATTTTAAAGTCAGGTTCAATCAGTTCGACCAGATATTAAGGAAAACGTACCAGCCGCTTTTTTGCACCACCCTTGCATCGTTCGCATAACGCCACCGCCCAGAGGCATAACTGTGGGATTTGTTGATGCTTCCTGTTCCGTTTTATTGTTCCATTTGAATGTTAACAAGGAGTTAACTCACTGCTGACTCTGTTTTAGTTATTTCCCTGTTACGTCACTACTGACGCTGTATCGCAAAAAAATTTGAACTTTTTTCGATGTTTCTTATCTCGTGTTGATGAAAACCACGTCCTTGGTGCCATAATGGAGTTGAGCGAGTTGCTCAAGGCTAGTTCTTTAAATGAGGCAAGGTGGACTTTGTCTTCATGGATCGTATAGGCTACCAACCCAAGCGTGTAAAGAGACGCAGCAGAATAATATCGCCGACCACAGGCTGCACCACCTTCGGTATCCGGCTTTCTACCACGACAACCAAAAGGGAATGCTCCTTGCATTCCTTACTAAGGCTTGACGCTGGGCTAGTTGGGTGCACATTATTCACACTAAAAACAGCGCAGAGACGAGGACGGAAGAAGTGACAAACTAGAGCGCTCGAGTTTGTCACTTCTTCCGTCCTCGTCTCTGCGCTGTTTTTAGTGTGAATAAGTTACATACCTATAACAAAACAACATACTAAAAACTTCCACGCACGGACGCATGCATACACAACAAGACGATATATTCGCCTGTGAAGAGCAGCTTTTCCTGTACAAGAGTCTTCAGTACGAAACACTAGTGGCAATCAGTGAGCTCGAACGTGTAGTGCCCAACGCTGGGCACGCCTCTCAATTATAAAGATTACAATCTCTCGAATTTCGAATTGACACTCGGAGTTTTTCCACTAGCACGTGTCTTCTGCTGACCCTATGTATAGCGTACTCTTTAGTACTCAAGGTTGCTTCCCCGCAAGAAGACCGTATGTGCAGGGGTGCACCCTTTACAGGCCACTTGCTTCGTTGCACTGGCGTCATTTCCGTAACGAATACGACGTCAGTGAAATCTGTGTATCCCAGAATAAAACACTTTCGTGTTAAAATACGGTTTTTATAGTGAGTGCAAATGTGCACCTCTTTCTTCCTGTGCCCCGTTCGTCGAGCTGTTTACATTCTTAAAATTATGTTCCAACCTGCCGTAAGTTCAGCACTTTCGAGGTAGTACAAATGGGCACATTTAGGGCCTGAGCCTTGGACGGTGCACAGTGCAGCAATCTTGCAGCCTGGTTGCCCCTGCACGGTCCCAGCGAGGGAAGGCCGATGTCGGTGCTACAGTCGTCACCAGGTTGCATGCCCCGAGACTGTGACTTGTCTTTTTCCCAGCCTTGCGTGACGAGTAACAACGTACCATTTCAACATTGGTGCACAGTATTTTCTCAGTGTTGCGACCACGAAGAGAGCGTTTTCACTCATCTAAAGGAGAAAAGTGCGCGAGGGATTGCGAAGTTGGTGGTGCGGGAAGTGAAAAGCCCCAATTGACAGTGAGCTCCTGTTATCAACAATGTACGGTCGAACCGTTTTGTCGTGAACCCATACCCGTTATTTATTTTTCGGTTGAGTTCTGCCTCTGGTTCAGCGAGCTCAAAAACAAAAAAAAAAACGGGTTTTCGCGCAAAAAAAAAACCGTTTCGGATCCGGTTTGCGGTTCTGTCCGGTTCCGGTTCGACAACCTGACGAAAACATATTATGTCAAAAGGGCGTTTTTTCAACTCACCTAATTGAAGTAGTCAGAAATTAAGAGACTACTAAATTGGCAAAAACACAACAAAAAGGGAGAAAAATGTATCGCATGTGTGTGTGGCGATATTTTATTCAAAGGTATGTGTTCAAAACGTACAATTTGGTACTTGACGTGTCAAAACTCTATTTGTGGTACGCTGAGTTCATTCCTGGTGGGTTGTTGTCGAAAACAGCCAAATCTTTCCAGTGTTTGGGAGGGATGGCAGATTGTTCGGTGTCTAAATGTAGTGTTCGCTTTCCAGCGCTATGCTATCATTCGCGCAAGCGCTCTGGTTGAACGCGCACAAACCACGGAGTTTAGTTTCTTTGGAATAACGCAGCATATTCTACGAAGTAGCAGTTTGACGTCGTGATATGCGCATGCCTGCTGAGCATAACAAAACCGGCCGATCAAGAGAGAACGTGTATAAGGCCCTGAAGAATGAACTACCTCATCTTTCGAAACAAAGAAAAAATATTTTTACTTATTTTCATGCTGTGATTCACACATGTCCGCTACATAATGAAGCATTAGTCAGTTAGCGCGGGGTTTCCTTGAACAAATTATAAGTATTGGTAAACTTGGGCTATCGATGCTCTGGGTTATCCACGGAATAGTGGCCAAACCTGCCAGCGCAGAATCAAGCTTCTACAGGTTGCTGATGAATAACACCTGAACACAGCATACCAAATGCGTTCTTCGGGCCATGACTGGCGAATGTCGGTGCAAAGATGATTGGTGACGACGATTTTCAGCAAGCTCTCCTGAAGAACGGCATAACGTTAGTAATCATGAGCCAGTTGGCATTATTTGTGTGTACCGGTCGAATTAAGGTAATCCAGGGCTATTATCGCGCACGTTTGCACCAATTGGGCTAATGTTTACGTTGACTGTTGGGCACTGCGAGATGCCCCCTGCTCATACGTTTTCTCGGCGAGATGATGAATAAGTCAGGGCACCTTTTACTCAAGCGGATAAGCAGGGCGGATCCATCCAACCCCGTACTTGGAGCTGGTAGATCTCTCTATTGCGCTGCTGCTTGGAAGTCTTTTTTATCCGGGACTCATAAGTAGTGATGCTTACTTTCGTGCAGTGAAGAGAAACATGCATGAATAAGTACGCAAAAAAAAAAAAAAATACCGCGCAACCAGTTGGCTCCGAAACATTGGGACCACTTTGAATAAACGCCCTTGGTTGGAGTATTGGTTCTCCAAGTTGAATAACCCAACCAGACAGAGTTCTGTCGAAGATGTTCACATTCAAACCAGTGTATGCATTCAAAGTCTAAGTCACAGTTAATTTTATTTCGGCGTCAAAGGATACGAACATATTAGTATACAGACGAGGGTTTCAGGGTCCGTAAAGACTGTAACGAGGACCTTGATTAGGAATGCTGCACTAGTCCGTGCATATTTCGCTATACCAGGCTGTAGGTTATCACCACCAAGCAGCCCAAATTCACCGAGCCATACGAAGTGTCATGTCCCCTGTTGTCCGACAGCTAGGGGCCATTTTCTGACGTGGGTCATCGTTCAGCAATGCGTAGTGGATAAGGTCATGCATGCACCTTAAGTCAGAAAACACGTCCGCAGGCCTTAAACTCATCAGTGGTAATACGACCCAATGCAGCGGTGCGGCCGTATTGATGGTCACCCCGAAACTGTGCGCAAGACCAAAAAGGGGAGAGAGGAGCGCGACTAGTGAGCATGCGCAGCTCCGCGTCTTTGTAGCATCGGAAACAAGCCCAGCTACCGCGCACAGCCGCTGAACGAGTTCTCAAGCAGGCGTGTCGACACTTCGCTTCGCGCTAGTCCTGCTCGCGTGCACATACATCATGTTTCAGGCACACCGTATCCTGCCCACCCCCACAACAGGAGGGAAGCTCCCGCCGCAGTTCTGGCCAGCCGGGCCCGTTGTTCGCCTTCTCCGGATGCCCGCCCACTTGGTTTCGCGAGCCGTACAGGAAACATATGTCTTCGTGCCGTTTGGCAAAGCAGAGCGGACAGAGTCAAGCGATACGGCGCCTGAACGGAAAATAAAGAACGCGCGGAAGAAGAAACGGGGTCCTCCTGACCGAGCACGTTCGGCTAGCAGAGCGTAAAATTACACCGCTGCCAGCAGGCTCGCAATTAGGGCTTCATTGAAAACCGCACAACAGCGGTTTGTGGTTAGGCGGGGAGACCTCAAACGGGCATCAGTTCAGCTGGTGGCGGCGGGTCGTGCCAGTCTGCTGCTGGAGAATAGTGGGAATGGAGGCCGCCCCTTGTCTGGCGTGCTCTTTCGAGATCGTTCGTTCGGAGTGGAGGAGGGCGCACTCGGCAGAGTTGGCAGCGCAACCGTGTCCTGAGTCGTCGGCGAGGAGCTCACGTCGTGGCGGAAAGCGCATATAAGCCACGAGGTGGCATACGGAGCTCTGTGGTTGGTCCGCTCAATGGCCGTAACGCAGAGCTGTGTACACTTAGTCTATACAGGCTTAACACCCACCCTCCCCACGCTTTTTGGTCTTCTTCATAACCTCGCGTTTTGTTTTTGTTTTGTTTTTTCACTCCCTGTAGAGGCCGACCGCACATAACGGAAGTGTGTTAGCGAAATGCGTTACAGTCCGGTGGCGAGACTGGTGCGCGTTCGGGCTCCTTACCGCGCAAGGAGACAGGTTCTGTTGCCGGCAACAGTTACTTGTTAGGAATCAGTGTAGCCCTTGCAGGTCTGATGACGTCTTGCCACGGGCAGGGAATTCTTTTGACGGTTTGTTGTTCCTGGGTTGCTTTTGAAGGGCTCATTCGTTTTTTTTTTTTTTTTTTTGCTTGAAAAGCTTTAACCCACTGCTACAAGGAGATGGTGTAAACATTTTCGAGGCGTATGTGAACTTTTTTTTCTTTCGGCGTGTGTTGGACCTGTGGCTGCCATGAACTTCCGCCCAGTGGCGTGGAGGCACCGCCGGATGCGGAGTTTAAAAATCGACAGGTTTCCGACAGGCACGCCTACAGACACTGAAGGTGCACATCGGAAGCTGATGCCTTCAAAAATACTAGTAGACACACCAACTTCAACTCGTTTGTGCTAATTCCTTTTTGAATACTTTGACTGGCAGAATTTCGTCACGCGTGAGTAGCTGGGAGAGTTTTTCCCCTGAGCCTCATTTGCTCGAAACAATTTTTTGTTGTGACTACAGTTTGTGTCAGTTGTGGGAGCCGTCGGATCGACCTACGTCCCCACCTGCTTTCTTTTTTTCAGCAGCTTTCTAAAGGTGGGACGAGAGGATATACAGATCTCCCCTCTCTCAGACTAGACGAGACAAAAGCTAATCAGGGAATACAAATCGGTGCCTTTCCGGTGGCAATTTCCGTGCGTTTGTTTGCGTGTGCGAGCGGAGAAGCACTCGTCGCGTGGGAACCGGGCCCAGTTGAATTTTCTAACCAACGGCGCGTGGCATCCCATTATAAGCGTGCGAGTACAGCCTGCATGATTTGTGCGCGCTTGTCCGTGACTCCAGGTTACAAGCTGCAAGCCTCCAGCTTTTGTTTTGCGACAAATTTTGGCGGCAAATTTGAACTAAGAAATATACGTGGGAATACACTCTGCGAAAAATGCGGCAAGAATATATCAGCCGTGTTGATACACGGAGTTCTTACTTGAACGTACGTTGATATGATATACGGGACCTTGTAACCGTCGCTTGCAGCAGCAGCAAATAACGCCGGAAGGCAGCGTGTTTCAACGACAACAAGCCATAATCTTTGATTTCTTATTGTTACAAAATACATTAAAACCAATAAATTATTCCATGGACAAAGGTTAGGGTCACCTGAAATCATTCTTTATAAAGCATTGTGCGCAATCGACGTTCAAGCCAATCACCGAGTTGGCCTGTTCCACCAACCAGACTATGCCGTTGCGTCGGTGCTCAAACGGCTTTACTTTTTGTGCTAATCAAAACGAATGCCTTTAAGCATATCTAGTACGATCGCAAGAAACCAGCCTTATTAGGAGCCATACCTTTTGCATTTTCAATTTTAATTACATGAATTCCCCGAAGCAAAAAGAAAGGGAGCAAAAAAAAGGTAAAAAAAAAATGCGTCGTCTCTATCTGGTAAGACGGACCCGAAAAGGACTACCACGTCCCCGTGAACTTCGGTACTGGGGACCTTACGAATGAACAACCCGCCGCGGTTGGCTCTTTGGCTAAGGTGTTGTGCTGCTGAGCACGAGGACGCGGGTTCGATTCCCGACCGCGGCGGCCGCTTTTCTGATGGAGGCGAAATGCGAAAACGCCCGTGTGTACGAGATTTCGGCGCACGTTAAAGATCCCCAGATGGTCAAAATTCATCCGGAGCCCTCTACTACGGCGCGCCTCATCGTCTGCGTTGCATCGGAGCGTTAAATACTGCCATCAATCAATCAAAAATCTTATGAGTAAACACTAGATCTATGCTCCCAGACACTGCCCGCTTTCCTCTGCGTAAACACGACCACGAGTTATTCCTTTGCAAAATAAGGGTTTATGAACAATTACAATGCCAGCCGGGACGCGCTGTTGCGAAAGAAAAAGTCGATTTTACAGCAGACTAGCCACTTTTCTCTACGAACTACCGGGGGTCCAGAAGGCGGCAAAATGAAGTACTATAAGTATATATTGCCAGAGGTGTGGCTATTCAAACACGTCAAATAATTCCTGAACCGACCTCACATTTACCAGAGGCTTGTGAAATTAGCAAGTTTTAGTATAGCTTTTGTTGCCTTTGCATACGCTAAGCACTAGTTGTTTGCGTCACGCTACATAAACGCTGCGAGGGTAGTTTTAGTAGAGCGTGTCATCAGTTTTGCGTAGCGACCCGCTAACGCTTACGGCGCCGTCTTTTGAATGGGATTGCGAAACGACTCGCCCATCGGCCGATCTGCCAGCGCAGTGCCGAAGTGCCTGGACTTTTTACGACTATCCAAACCACTGCAAACAAACTCTTACCCGTTAGTATCGAGTGCAAGGCATCCATAACATGACATGAATATTCTTTTACCCGAGTACGCTTCATAGAGGAAGCGTTTAAGCCCCGTGGCAGTTCCTTTGTCCGTCATGTTTGTGCAGCGCTTGCAAACATTAGCAGACATGCGCCAACTCGCCTGAACCACCACTCTGCTGAAAATCGTTTCCAGTGCCCTTGAGGAAGTGCCAGGAGGAGGGGGAATATATCGCTCACTCTTGCTGGAGGTTGTTTACTGCTCACGTTATGCACGACGAGTAACCTGAACCCGATTAACATTAGCAAAGCCTTTGAAGTAAAGCAGGCGTTTCAATAAAGGCGCTGTACCTTCTATACTCTTCCTTTTGCTTGATCCAGCTTTCTGAACGCATCTACACAGGCGGTCGTCTATTGCGACACAGAAGTACGCAACGTCTGCTAATAGTAAGCCACTGACGACCTCAGGGCCGCTGTTATCCTGCCATGATTCGGGACCCAAACACGCCACCGAAGTTAGCGCAATACGAGCACTTCGTCTCACTTGATGTCTCCAGGACATTCCTCTCTGAAAACCTTTCTGTAAATCGATATTTCCACGTCCGCTGCCAAACGAAATGATTGGTGGCATATTTTTAAGCTCGAAGCACACACTACGACTTCCGCTGACGGAACCGGACAGTCTGTATATTGATAGAGAGGGCTTTTAGATTCAGGGGTAAATCCTCCACGGAAAGAATTGTTCGGAACACAAAACGTATGACTGAAAAAAAAAAAGGCCATCTCCAATAACGTGAAATCTTTGGAGGTGCGAAGCATGCCGTGTATAAGTATATTCATGGCGCCTTGGCGTTTTTGCCCCCGGAGATCAAACCGTTGTAGGGTAGAGGTATACAGCTTTGCTTGAAGCACGAAGCGTTCTAGCGCGAGGCGTTGGAAAACGAGTGTCCCGGTGTTTTAGTACCGTGACTACATGAAATGAACGACGACGACGGGAGGAGACGCCGACATCCTGGGCCCTTAATTAAGGGGCCCCTAAAACAAAATTCATGATTCATGTAAGCCCTCTACCCTATCCCCCTATTTCTATGTACTCTTTACTCCCTATCCCACCTCCCCTACACCAGCAGGCGTTCCGGTGTCCGCCCCTAGGCAAGACAATTTACGCCTGCTGATGGACCTTCTTTTCTTTCTTTAGTACAATAAAAACATACATACATACTTCCACTCTGTGAAGAAGGATTACCAGTGAAAAAGTCGGTGCATAATGTTGCTAATTGTCATATAATTTGTTTCCGTATGGTTCAGATAACACGAGAGTTAGAGCAGTTTTTTGTTACCAAACTCCTTTCGTTGTTTAGCCATGTATTGACAGGAGACAGTAAATCTGTAACGTTTACAACTTCGCTGTGTTGTAACTAAGTATGACAAGTAAATGAAACTCGGCGTAATGGTAGAATCGTCTTATCGGGTACTTTTCATATAATCTGCTTCGGGATACTTTCGATAACACAAGAGGTAGAACAGTTTTCTGTAATCATACTTCCTCCGTAGATATCCATGCTTCACTGTGCGACACGGCGTGGAAAAGCCAGCTTACAAAAACAAAGCTTACAGTGATTCCTTTAAAGTCAGCTTCACCTAAAGCATTGATGCACTGCTAAGAAGACATTTTTAGGGCAGTATAATGCTGTTTTATATAAAATATGAAGGCCCTAGGAACTGTTTTATTTTTTCTCTATATTTCTTTTTCTATGCGCTCAAGGTGTGGCGCGGAGTTTTACGATCCCGGGAGTTTCACTTGGTGCCGCAGGTTGGCGCTACCTTCGAGTGAGATTCTGGTCTTCATCGCTCTGTTTACGGGGATAATCTGCTTGGTATTAGCCACAGACAGCTACGCTGTAAATTCCGCTCAATAACGTGTACACTAGCGACATGAACTGGTACCATATGAAACTTGTGAAGCGGCCCAACTCCTGAACGGTGTGTTTTGTCTTTAGCTATAGCCAAAGGCGTGGCTTCTATGTCGAACTGAAGAAAACTGACGTACAGGGAGTTGGTGACCTCCGTACCAACGTTACTATAATTCTAGTAACGTTGCTCCGTACAGTGAACCCTCGTTACACCGAAGCCCTCGGGACAAAGAACTCGCTCCGCGTTAAACAATTTTTGTAGCGTGAGCTAAACTGGCCGAGGTTGAGCAGTTTCGCGTGGCTCCTGGAGAGCCGTGCTGCCTGCGCATGTGCGATGAGAGCAGTGCCGTCTCACGGCGCACAGCTGGCGCGCCGAAGCCGCCGCCGGCGCCTTGCCGCCGCGACTGGATTGGATTGATTGGAAATCGGTTTAGTAGCGTAAGCATGATAATCAGCCAATCCTAGACGACTTGGAACCTAAGAATAACCGGCTGAACATTAGCTCACCCTACGTATATCCTCGCATAGCCGAGCTCAGCCACTGCTAATTTTTTTTTGCCGAAAGCGCTAATGATTTGCTTTTTTTTTTTTTTGCACTGCAGTTGAGACCTCGAAATACTTCGAGCGAAGCGAGATTTAAAATAAATCGAGTTCGTTATAACGAGTCTGACGAGTCGGAAGTATGTATAACTAGCCAAATGTACGTATGGATGCCCTTACGGACCGTATATAAGCTGGATCAGGCACACGTCCGCATTAAATGATGATAGAGATGAATGCGACAGGTGTCGAACGGGGTCATGTGCAGCAGCAGGTCCGCGAGCTTTCATCTTGCGAAGTGTTGCTCAGCGGTTCGAACGGATCGAGCTCTCGCAGACGCGTGCGCGTGCACCAAAAGTGCAAGGGCGCGCCGGCCAGCGTGAATGCACTCTGCCGGATAGCATGTAGGCACGCGCTTGCGCAGCTCTAACGCGATTACAGTGGTGGCCCCGGGCGAAGCTCGGACAGGAGACACTGGGCCGTCGGTGTCCCCAGGCGCTGCCTCCACGAAGCACGCGGGGAACTAAGCAGCCCAGGCTACGCGCCCCTGGAGCGGACGCGTTCTAATGAAGTTAGCACGCCGTCCTCCTGACCTGGTGCATCGATCATGCCGCTAATTGATCGGATATTGAGCAGGTCCCCGCACCGCCACTGCTCCTCTTCCCAACCCACTGTCTGTACACCGTTGCGCCCACTGTGCTAAACTCTGCGCTGAATCTTCGCTGAGACACGGAGGAAGATACACTGTGGCCAATCTTACAACGTGGCCAGGAAGGCAAGGCTTTTCTTTCTTTCATTTATGTCTTCATCATGCGCGATTTTGTTAACTTAATACACGTTTCGTCATCGAGAAGGGTTATGCCGAGCCGAATTTTGCTACAACATGGGGCAATACGTTTGATTTAACTGAATGGAATCAAACTGAATTGGAAGAGCTCATTGTAGCATGTGCGGTATTATAGGTTTTTTTCTCAGAAACAAGTGTTATCGGCTGCTTCTGGACCATTCGGCGAGCCCTCCTCCTCGCACAACTGAAAAAAAAAAAAAACCACTTCGCTATTGCGGATCACGAATAATTATACTATCATCCTAAGGAAAAAAAAAGGGAAATACAGCGCCAGGAATCGGCGGACACCAAGTTAAGCACTGAATTTTCTAGCAAAGGAACAGGTTGTACCTCAGCAGGTGCTTACCACCCAGTTTGCATTAACATAAGATGTTGGAAACACGCCATGGTCTAGCGAACGAGCTGGAAACGAATTCTTTTAGAGTTAAATGGTGTGTTACATATATTACGACACACACAAACGTTTAAGGCGCAGTTTATTTGGCTTCTGTTCAGCCAGATAGGCAAAATAGGGCTTTAACCCAAGAAATTCAAGCTGACGAGATGTCGGGTTCGGAGAGGCCGCAACGGCGCTTATATGCAAGAATGCGATTATACGTGCACAGCTTCTCCGAGTCTCTTTCTTCAGCAAATCGCTCATTCACTAGTATGTGCACAGAGGAACACTAAGTTTCGGGGGATGGCGCTTGCGTGTTATTTAGGAACCGAAGAAAGAACAATTGTCGCTGACAGGAACGTCCGTTCCAATACGGGAAAAACAAGACATAATCAAATATTGGCGCCACCTGACTTCGTCAAAACGAAACCGTGTCGGGAGGCAGGGCCTCCGAGAACAGCTGCCGCGATACGGGAGGGCCACGTCTCGTATTAGCGTGATAGAACGGAGCAGCCACTCCAAAGCATTTATTTTGCTCTAGAAGCGGTTGTGTTCGCAAGTAGACAAAATAAATTTATTTCGATTTATAATTAACCATGTAAAGCGCCGTAACGGGTCTTGGTAACAAAAATAGAAACAGACTAGACTGCGACCTTCGTGCAAGATTTGGCTGAAAATGAACGTGCAGTTTAGTGAAAACAGTATTAAACATTTTGTTTTCGTTAAACGCCCTGAACACCGTTTGCCACGCACGGGGCAAGAGGCCTATGGCGACTCTTCACCAATTCCCTCGCCAGTCGTTCCCTTCTACAAGTTCAATCCCTCTGAGTTCCCTTCACCCAACTGTCCACTCTGTGACTCCCTGGACCTAACTCACGCTGTGTGTCCTCTCCCTCTCCCCAAGCGCCGAGCAGTGGGAGGACGCGCTGAACAGCTTGCAACCGGAGGTGCAACTACTACTCGTTGACCGAGCCGCCAGCCTTCGGCCGGCGGCCACCACGCGTTCCTGGCAAATTTGCTTGGGAACTAAAGTGATTTCTCTCTCGCTCTGTTTTACCTAGGTTGGCTTGTGTGCAGAACAAAACTTCCATGCAGAAAAGCTAGCTTACGGTAGCAGTCAATGCACGGTTGTCAAGGTAGAGGCCGATAGCGTAGATAGATTACCGAAAGGAGAGCGCTTTTAACGTACGGGGGCAACAACATAATCAACGTACAGAGCTTCACTCGCTCTGTACGCTGGTTTTGTTCTTTGTTCGTCCCCTAAAATCGCTCTCCCTTCGAGTACCTCTCCCATCGAGTATCTCTCCCTTCGACTATGTACCTGAACCGATAGCATGTTCTTGTATTAGCATTGAGGGTGTATAAGAAGACAATAACAAAAGCTAGAATTATCTGTCTTCTGGAACGAATTTTTATTCGTTTAATTTCAAGCAACATAGTTATTCGTTGTTAGAGTTTTAAGGCTCATCCTTATCCTACAGCCCGCCGTTCTCAGCCAATGAACATCCGCCGTTATAAAAAATAGAAAAAATACTTCAGTAGTTTCATCACAAGGACTGATATTATGTTCATGTACACTTTTGTCCCGATACTCGACGTAACCGAGCAGCCACGTCAACGATGCAACTGTCCTGCTTCAGGAACAAAGGAAGGAAACAACGAAACAAAGCAACTAAACTGAACGAACGCCACATCACCACAAGTGGACCGTACGCGCCAAACAAACATTCCAAACGCCGCACACGGCTGGTCGCACAAAGCGAAGCCGCCATTGTAGCTACTTTTCGCCGCACAGAGGCGCGGGCGCTGCCAACGCGAGCGTTGCAGCGCAAGCAGGGAACGCCAGAAGCAGACGATAAAAGCAGACGACAGAGCAGCCCGAGCAGAAGGCTGCGCGGCGCGGATGCGCCCGAGGCCAGCAGCGGCGGCGGGCCGCCTGCTACTGTCTGTGTCAACACAGCCACCTCCCCACCACCCTTCCTCCCGAATTGACCGGGAGTCCGGAAAGAAACCAAATATCGGCGAAAAACTCCGGCGTACGGTTCGAAAATCAACACGATACTCGCGACTGATTGCAATGGGAGTTGCGAGCCAGCGGCGCCGGCAGCGGCGCGGCTTGCGCAGCACTGGTTCGTTGAAAGGTTTCCTTCCTTTGTATGTGCCCCTTTCTCCCCTTTCAGGCTGCAGCGTTAAGTCCGCGCTGCTGCTGTTTTGTCATTTTCTTTGGCGCCGACGAAGAAAGAGCCGCCTCCGGCTACGGCCGGAGGCTTCGGCGCTTTAAGTTGATCAGGTCGCGTATTTGAGGTCTGCGAGCAACGGCTTCGCTCACTCTGTGTCTACACGAGCCTCTGGGCAAAGGCGCTGGGAGACAATATATATATTGTCAAATAGGAGGGGTTCGTTCTCTTCTCTCGAAGTTGCACGCCTACCATCCCCCCGCTACAACCACCACACCCAGCTTTTCTTCCTGCGTCGGGTCTTCGTTTTTATCTTTTTTTATTTCCTTTCGGCAGCCCTCAATGTCTTCGACACTAACTGCGTTTCCCCATTCGATTCTCTGACTTCGTCTTCATTTCATTAAGCCCTCTCTTACCGTAGTGTGCTCGGTCTTAAGGAAAAGGCTTCTTAGAAGTCTAAGAACGACTAAAAGGCACGCGAAGACAGTGTTTAAGCAGTGGTGTAGGTTAATCATCTCCCCAACACAAAGGGCGTCAAGCAACGAAGTCTGTTGCACTTTTTTCTTCTTTTCTATCAAAAAGGGAGGGGATGGTTGAGGTGTGCTGAGGGAGCGAATAACACCACTCCACGTAGAGACAACATTCATGGTAGCCGTCCGGTGCGTTTTTGTGTGTGTGTGTGTGTGTGTGTTCCTCGTACGGCGAGGTTGTATAGGGAACTGAGCTTCTTGGTTATTTTACTGGTGACCTGTGACACCAAAAGTGTTCTTAAGCTCGACAAAATTTTAACGTCACACTTCTCTAAGCACGTTCGGCTTGTCTTAGACGACAATGTCTTGTTACTTCAAAACAAAATTCTTGAAACTTTCTATTTCTCTTGTCTACTTCCTATCATATTATGGCCTCGCAAAATAGCACGTCAGCAATTGGTAAATGAAAGGTTAGGTAAGACTAAGCCAGTTTGGTGCTGCCCCCTAGCGGAACGTGCTGTAACTATGCCACGTTTGGCGATCCCTCCATACAGCTGAAAGCCAGAGCGGTCACCCAAATGATCATGGCAATAATCGGGGCTTTCGCCCCTGCTTGCAGAACATATATAGACGCTGGAAGTAAAAAATGGAGGGATAGCTGTGATGTTACCAAGCATAAATCATTCGTTTGCGCTTGCATAACTAATCAAACTTATTAAGGGGCTTGCAACCGAAACGCAGCTTACCGCTCGGACTAGTGAGATCAGTTAGTTGATATAGGAGTTGGGAAACTCCCCATAGGCCCCATGCATCAAAAGTGGCCCTGCAATTTGTCCACTATTTTGGATTTTTCGTACAATGGCGTCACCTGTTAGAGACAAAATAAAATATACAACGTGCTAAGCCGCTCGACGACGTAAGCAAAAAATGGTATTCGGGTGCTTGCGTAAATTTTTTGTGCCGAAGGAGCCAAACGTGTTAACCATGCAAGCATTTTATATGCGTTCGAAGCAAGAGTAGTAAAATAATGCGACCGTGTGGTCAGCGAGATGCGTCGTCGCTTGCGTATTGTCGTCTGCTGCGCCGTATGAGCGGTATTCCGGCGCCAACAACAACGCTTAAAAATTCGCTTCAACGGCTCTAGCAAGCTTGAAAGCATTATTTAGAGCCACTTAATCAGCTACTGGATTAGTTTTGGCATAAAGTGTACTGTAGGCCGACCTACAACTGCAAATTTAGTAGTTCAGGACGGACCTATGTGGTACCCGCACAAGCGCCAATTGGTCGAGGCAGTTGCGCAGACGCAGAAACAATCGCAACATAAAAACTGGAGTAAAAAAAGCAATGAATAACTCATGAAAGTACGAAAATAAAGAATTATGCTCCTTTATAATAAAGCTTGAACGTTAAATTGTCAGTTTGCCTTATCACTGTGGTTTTTTGGACGTGCGTGGCGCGGTGGCGCCACCGTACGCACGATCCAGAGTTGGGGCGGGGTCCAGGCGCGGGCCGTTTCTTTGAGGCGGAATTTCGCAACTACCGACATCGAAGAGCTCTGAGTGAGATGGACTTAAATGTAACCAATATTAGCGCCTTATGACCGGTTGTCTCGATTTCGCGTCACACTAATTGTAAGCCGCGCAACCGGAGGAAAGAATCGGTAGCTGCAACGCTAGCGCTCAGATGGAATCTACACTTTGATGGCAACATATAGAACAAGTGGCATCATATAGTACCTCACTTTCAGTAAAGTGCTGACTGCTCCCATTCCTCCGGTTTATGCAAATGGTCACCGTTCCCCTGTTCTTTCTACCCGTATTTGCTAAAGAAATGTAAGCATTTTGGTAGCAATAAAGATGTCACCACATAAGGTACTTGTTGAAAAACACACGGAGTTGCCGTAAATAATGTTTCTAAAGAAATTTACCATGTACTGGTCTAGTATGACCTCTTGTTTTGTTTTTGTGCCATAGCCGTAACTTTTTTTTCCGAAAACCCTGGCATGTGTTAAAGTTCCTCTGCCGCTTCCTTATAAGCAGACTAGCAAAAGCGATAGCAGAAATATTTTTTTCGTGCCATGCGGGGAATTCCGGATAGAATGTGTTAAAGTGGCCGTGAAGACAAAATATAAGTTCAATTCATAAAAAAACTTCTGCACCACGATAACAATTATAATAATTTTATCGAAAACTTCAAACAACTAAGCTAGATATTAAGCAGAACAGATGTATAAATGGAGACTCCCCACCAGCCACTTTCCGGGGATGTCTCTATGACGTCACAGAATTTTGCTTGTACGACTGGAGACTCAAGCCACCGCCAAGAAACATGACTTTGCGACTGTAGTGCTGCCTCTTGTTTCGTTTGGCTGAAACACTCTAATGCTAGAGTGCAGTTAGCACACTGATAACTGTTTTTAGTGCTGGCCTCCATTGCGTCACTGCAGCGCGAAATTAGTTTCGGTAAAAAAAAAAAAAAACGTTATTCGGGGCTCAAATAGAGCAGAGTGAGAGTCACCAAATGGTAATTCTTCCAGACTGAACGAAGTTGCATTTTCTCTTGATGTGAAAAGATAATTTCGATATAGCCGCGGTATGGTGCTGGGTAGAATGGTGGTGGAGGGACAGTGACGTTGCACTTGTGTACGTATGTATCAGTGTACTTTGGGACAAATTTTTGACGTGCGCCAAACGTACGTCAAGTTGTTTGATAAAACAAGCAGTCCGCAATATTGGCAAAGCAACTTTTCTACTGTTGGCGCATAATTCCAGTGCTGCACGCAGGGAATGCACTTCCAATAAAGGAAGAAAAATGGAATATACAGCAACATATTAGTACGCCTAAAGACCTGAATAGTTACAGCTAAAAAAATGCCTGTACAATGAGTAATACGACACCTGATTCGTGTCACAATCTCGAAGAATTTATGGTCGACAAATGCTGCGCCATTATTTACTACACTTGTCAGGTTAGGAAATGGGGAGGTGGGGGGGGAGTATGCTTCTAACTGAAGTGCCTACATGGATTCTTTCTTTTCACTATAAAACACGTCTCTATTTCATAAAGAACCCATGGTGGTGTTTTTCAGGTGCGCCCTTTTACCCCTATGGGCTTTCTTTCCTCCCTTGGTATGTGCTGTGTATGCTACAGTTGTCTACGTTGTGAACCCTTCGTCTAGCCTCATTTAAGGTTTCTTGTTCATGTCCTAACCATATTTCTGATGTGAAAGTAACATTTCTAAAGCTGCGAAATATGTAGCATGCCTATGTGGTGTCTGCTTTAGATTTTTCGCAATGACAGCCCAATCACGCTGTAATAGCATTGCGGGGCATGCTGGAGTATTGGTAGCCTAGAAATGTATCACGGTGAAGAGAGATGTACTGCTGCACACTGACAAAATATGCTCAGAAGCCGAAAGTTCGTCCTAACCGATCGGCGTTTCGGGCCAAGGACTAGAAGCGAAGCATGTCTGAATGAGCTTCGGCTCCCTGTCATCAGCCTTCATAAATGGTGATCGGCAAGTTAATAAGGAGAAGACTTACCTTGTGAAGTGCTTCGACCGCCCATACTCAATCTTCATAAAAAAAAAACCACCCACCCCCCCACCCATTTATCCGTCCATCCACCTGTTCATCCCTTCAACCATCCGTCCATTCATCCACCGACCCACCCACCCACCCAACCCCCACCACCCACCCACCCACTCACCCAGTCCACCATCCATCCATCCCATCCATCCATCCATCCATCCATCCATCCAATCCATCCATCCATCCATCCATCCGTCCGTCCATCCATCCATCCCACCGTCCGTCCGTCCGTCCGCCCACCCACACACCCACCCACCCACCCACCCATCTATCCATCCGTCCAAACATCCGCATGCACTCACGCACACGCAAATACACAAACGCACGAAATGTTCTAAATTTAAATCAGTGCTGTATCAAAAACAATGAGTAAGAAAATTATTCCACACATCCCCCAAACCACGGGTCTTCTGATGATCTTATTTTTTCATTCGTCATCGTTCCAGCGCTTCCGATGCCTTGCAAGATAAGCAGCGTCGCGACAAGGCGGCCCTGCGGCATCACACGAGCAGCCCATTCTGCAGTTATTTCACGATTTACCCCCTAACAACAATAGCACAAACATGAAAACATCTTTATCTGTGTCAAGGGCATCGATGTGTTCGCCACACTGCAGCGGCGTGCGTGAACAAACACGGACTTAGCTCGTGAACAGACAAAGCAACAGAGAGCCGTGCGTGGTCTGGGGGTCAACCCGTCCGTGGGCCCCTTTTCAGTTGTGCCGCCACACGTTTGTCCGAGCCATTAGCAAAATGTTTTCGGAGAGGAGGAGGTTCAGACCCCGCGGGAAAAGCGGGGATTACGCGCTGTGTCGGCGAGGACCCCACGTGTAGAGGACAGAACGCCGCCCCGCCGCATACTTTGGCGGCTAACTACGCGTGCCTTTCCCCCGTTGTCCCCCGGCAGTCGGCACGCCACGTGGCTGCAGGCACACTGAGCGCAAGCGGCGGACTCGGAGCCCGGGAGGTACGCGGGAGGCTGAAGGGAGCGGCGTTGCTACCCTCAGCACATTACATGGCTGTGGAGCAGGGATTACAAAACGGAGAGCATGTATTTCCGCATCCTTGTCTGAGTTCAGACTTAGGAAGCCGCTGTTAAACATATCAAACCTTGTCATAGCGTCCATGTGGGCTAGTTGGTTACGGTCGTGAAGCATCATTACGTGGGCTAAGTAATGATATTTAATCAAAAAATCTGCACGCGTGCTGTCCTTTCTTGTTTCGTTGTAGGTAAGGCAGGGGCAACGAAGACTGATTGGTGCGTTACTTTTCAGGGATTTTCTCACACATGCACTGGCTACACATAATATTTCACCACAGCGAAGTCGCTGCTCCTGTCTTCACTGGAAGAGCGAATGACGGGTTCAGTAGCAGGGCAAGAACGTTCACGTGCAGAACTTCTCAAACTGGGCGATAAATGGTGTATTCCTGCCTTCCGCCAAAGATCACGATGGACACATTGGGAGACTAAACAACAGTTATTATTCGCTTATTTAATGGCGCCTTTTGTGTTGGCATGCGGAGAGAGAGAAAGCGGGAACGATGTTTAATGTGGCTGGCGATGTTAGCCGAGCTAAAAGGCCTACGTTGCTACGCCAGTTAGAATGTGATGACAATGATGATGAAAATGGAGATGATGTCGAAGTTGGTGCGCACACATTCGTTCAGTTATTCACAGGATCTGGTCAAGACCTGTATTTCGCAGGTACTGAAACAGAGCTTTTGTCGCGCATGGGTACGTTTGAGACATGACAACGAACCAATAAGTCCCGCGAGGCAGTACATGTGTAATAGCACGACGTCCACTCCATGGGAGTGATGCACTTTCAGATCCACGCGGAGCGCAAGGACCACCCGTGTGTACGCGGACGACGGCGGCGCCGGCGCCGGCCGCGGAGCAGAGGGCATGTGCGCTCGTGAGCGGCCGTGCTGAGTGCGGTCAGTCGGCGGCGTCCGGATAATCCCTCAAAGGGCGCCACTTGCTCGCCCTTTTCGCGCACAAAACGGGCGACCGAGAGTTGCGGCGTGCCGCCGTGGCACACGATGACCAGACTCCGGGGCGCCCCTGGGCCGTGCGCGGCTGACCGCGCCGACCGCCTCAACGTGCATGCATGCTTGCGTCTTGCTTCGCGCTTGACTCAACAGCCGCTATGGCAGACGACGCGTGAGTCCTGTCGCGGACGGCGACGATGATGTTAGGCGCCGCCGCCGGCAACCTGTGCGTAGTCACAGGACACCGCTGAATTCCACTGCCTTCCACTTCCATTGGCTTGGCTATATGAAGCCCTGGGCGTTTCCCCTTCGTGCTTCCAGACTTGTTGTGCGTAGGGCTTCTGCGTTTTCAGAGTTTAAACTCTGAGTAAATTCAGGCGTCACATGTTATTATTATTTTTCTACAATTCGCAGTTTTTCAAATAAGAAGGTTTGCAATGCAAAGCTCCTCTCCTCCTCCTCCTCCTCCTCCTCCTCCTCATCATCATCATCATCATCATCATCATCATCACTTTTACTTTCGCTGCTCGACGAATGCCTCTCCCATTGCTGTTCAATACATCAGTACGGTTACATACGAGTAACCGTATTGATGCCTGGAAGGGCCGGAACAAATTTGACCAACAAATTGAAATACAAGTGGAAAGGATATCAGATCGTATTTTCAAGCCCGAAACTGTATTGAAAGGGAGCTTTTGGCATGAATCCGCATGGGCAAAACTTGTACTGGTAAATGTGAGTCAAAGTTTTCGTTCAAATGTATCCAACAATGCACAGCCCCTGAACATACCATACCGAAACACCACTTATTATTGGGGGAGGGGGGGGTCGGGTTTTTTAGAGATCAAATTAAGGAATCATATTATATTTAGGTAGTGTCTATTATCCCGGCAACCGGGAGAATTACCGGCAGAAATTTCTCACGGCAGTCGCCTCTCATTGGCTAAGCACGCTACGCGGAGATATTATGGGATAAATATACCCTAAAATACCATGCTTTCAGCTGTTCTGTAGAGCTGTGGTAACGTATTTGGTTTTAAACGAGAAGGCTTAGGTTCGAGTCCCTCGTTGCGATGTTTTTTTTTTTTTTGTTTTGGTTTTAGCATTCCGAATCTTTCGGTCATCGTAATTTTCGATACTTTTTTACTCTGGTTTTTAATATATCAAGAGATCGACGCACAGGACTTCTAGAATTGGTTGAATCACGTTTAATATAGATTGTGTTTTGTGTCGTTGGGCTGGGTTAGATTAGGTTTGTTGCAGTTGGGCTGGATTTGGGTAGGTTATGACGTGTTCGGTTAGGTTACGCTAGGTTCGTTGAGGTTAGTTACGTTAGGTCAACGTTGGGACGTAATATTATTCAGCAAATTTTAGGCCAGCCAGCTTTTATGGAAACTGCCGTGAGAATTTCCCGGAGGTAATTCTCACGGCTGCCGTGAGATTAGACGCACCCTTTATATTTATCGTATTATATCTCATTATCCGCTGTTAAAGTTCTTCCTTTACGAATTCCTTCAATTACCTATGTGTACAAGCTCACCTTCTCACTATTTTATACTAAGGTGGGCCTTGCCAAGTAATAATTTTCTCGAACGTGCCGCCTCTTCACTGAAGACTGCATTGTTGTCAACCCCGAGCGCCTCACATATAGGTTTGTGCCATTTCAGGGAGTGCCCTAAACTTATTGCAGCGGCAAAACTTGACAAACGAGGGGCAAATTTCGCATAACCTTGTCCATTATTTATTCGGCCGCTGTTCATTTCTGTATACCCCACACATTAGTTTAAATACAGGTTTTGAACGAACGTCATGATCAGACTACCTGTAGGTTACTTTCCACCAACCTTCAGAACCACTCTATGGGGACCATGTTACAACCTGTACGAAAGCACACATCTGGGAGTGGTGGTGCAAGCCATTTAAAATTCCCGCTATAGGAGATGTCAAGAAGGACGTTGAAACCCTGCCCACATGAGGGCTGTCTGATTTGCATACTGCGTCCCACATTTTCTACGCTCTGTCGTTCGCAAAAAGCCGTCCCATGCTGAAAATTATACAGTTCTGGAAAAACTGACGTGTTGGTCTTCTGACGTTTCTATTCTTTCTGATTGAAGTTTTTAGACTGAAATTTGGAAGGCGTTGTCATTATAGAAGTACATTTCTTGATTACATGTGCGCGAAGTATTTTAAGTTTTCTTTGTGCGACCACACAATAAAGCTCCACGCACGCAGCGGCATTGTAGTGTGGGAAATACCCTGCTTGGTGAGGATCACTTTCCCCCCCTTCTACATTCTATTTAAACCAGGATGTCGAACCGGGACCGAACCGAACCGAAAACCGGAACCGAAGCGGTGTTTTTTGCCGGAACCAAACTCGGAACCGTTATTTTTTAGTGCCCGCTAAAAACGAACGAAATGTGAATTCGAAAAAAAAAAAAGAAACTAATGGTTACCAGTTCATGAGAATACCGTTTTTTTATGCACCATCAACTTCGCAATCTGTCGCATATCTTTCCCCTTCGGATGAGCCAAAACGCTATAAATGCTCTATTCGTATTCACAACCCAGTGAAAGGACTGCCCACCAATATTGAAATTGTACTTTGCTGTTGGTCGAAGCAGCAGGGTGCAAGGCTGGGCAAAAGAAATGTCACGCTCTCGGGAGCCTGCAGGGGGTTTGAAGCACCGACTTTGCCTTACCTCATAGGGACAGGGGCAATCAGGCCGCAAGATTGCTTCACTGCACAGAGGCCAAAGTTCAAACGCCAAATGTGCGTACTTGTGGCACCTCAAAAGTGTTGAAATTTTGGCCTGTTCGTAAGACTGAATACACTAGCTCTGCGAATTGGACACAGGAAAAGAAGACGCGCAGTTGCACTTACTATATTGCAAATATTTTTTTTTATTGGTTCGGGGCATCGGTTTTGAAGCCATGCGAACTAAATGCAACAAGAAAAAAGGGAAAGAGAAGGTGAAGGGGAGGCGGGCTGACAAAAGAATCGTGCCCAATGTGAAATTTCCAGCGCCCAATTCGGAAATTCGAGAGTTTGTACTCCTTCGAATTGAGAGGTTGTTGCGACTTCAGGGATTGTTACAAAGATCCTCTCGTACTATAGGCTCTTGTGCAGGAAAAGCTGCTCTTCACAAGTGTTTGGAAAGACCTGCTTTGTGTCCATGCGAGCGTGCGTGCGTGCGGTGTGTGTGCGGTCCGCGTGGGTGCATCTTACTGGAAAGGTTTTTTGTGGTTTTGTTTTTATTATAGGGCTCCAGGCAGCATTCCTATTTTGTTGACGGGAATAGCAAGCCTGATACCGAAGGGGCCGCAGCCTGCTGTCGGCGGCTATTTCTCTGCTGCTTTTTCTTACAGGCTCGGTTTGTACGCCGAACGGACCATAAAGACAAATCCCCAGCATTGGCATAATATGAAAAAAAAAAAAAAAGCTTTGGTAACTCACTCAACTCCATTACGGCCTTAAGATGTTATTTCCGCGAGAAAAGATTTAAAATATCGAAAAGCACTCAAATTTTCTGCCGCAACAACGTCAGGAGAAACGTGATAAGATACTGTGTTAATTCCTTGTAGCATTCAGTGGATACAATAAAACGAGAAAAGGAACTCACTAAATACCACAGTTTAAATCCCACTAATGACTAACAGTGGATTTACGTAGTCCCTTGGTCGGTATAAGGGCTGGGGGAAGAAGTGCATCTAGCTACGTTGTCATTACAACTGACCTAATTGTTTAAAAAGGGATTTATTTCTCGCCATGTTTATTGGAAAAAAAATTTCGAATGAACAAATCCTGCATTGGTGTTTTCTTTTTGTTTTAACTACCTGACTTTAATTATTGCCCTTCGCTTATAATTCAGGTGTGAACCGGTTTCGCCGAAACCGGTTCGGCGCAAGATTTAGTCGCTCCGGAAACTGAACCAGAACGAAATGAGAATTTACCCGAACCGAACCAAATATGAACCCGTATTTTTTTATGGTTTGACACACTGATGTAAACAAACCCACTCACTCTACCTTCCAGAAAATCAAGGCGAAGTCAGGCAATGAATGTGACTTATTTGCCATTACATGGTGGCAATTAAAAGTGCGAGAGGTACGCGCTTCTAGTGGCACCGGTCGTAACTTCTTAAAGACACTCTGAACGCGTGATGCTTAATTACTATATCCTGAAAAACAGAACGAACGAAAAACAGAAAAACCTCGACCTTTCAGGCCATAAACAGACAATCCATGTCGTGCAGTTATGTACGGCTATGTGTAGTGCACAACAGGTCATCGGCTCTTCTTTTTTTCAGTGCACAGACCTCCATTCCTTTCTCTTTATACTCGCAGTGGCATTCTTTTCTTCTTTCTTTCTTTCTTTCTTTCTTTCTTTCTTTCTTTCTTTCTTTCTTTCTTTCTTTCTTTCTTTCTTTCTTTCCAGCGCTTTGCTCGAATGGAGATATCGTTCTCTCTGAATAATGTAAATAGACAGACCACTTTCAAAAGAAGCCAATATTTCTTTGTGCTTCACAAAGGACGAAAGTAATCGAAGTGATTTGCAGGCATGCCTTGTAGTGCCTCAGCATGAAACAACCATCTCTGTCCCCAGCCAACATAAAAGCGCCAACGGATTAGCGTGTGTCCCAACGTTCCCTCGTGCGGGATGTTCAAGAACATATACATGTTCCGTTTTTTTATGCACGTGCGCGTGTCCGCGTAGCTTTAACATGAACACTTTTTCCGACTGATTTATTTTACGTTTTCACAGTGTGTTAAAAGAGCTTGTCGCTAAGATTGTTGGCTAATGACTTGAGGACAAACGATACGGCGCTAAACAATCTTGGATGAAGTAAGGCAAAAACAACATATATACACAAGCACCAATTTACGGGGGTCGAACATTTGCTTAGATCAACATCGAAAAAGCTGATATCTCGAGACAAGCGGTCAATTCTTTCCATTTGGTACTGTTGGTCAACTGACGGTAGCTACTCCCGTCACGGTGCTGATTCTCGCGGCGACTGTTTACACCTAGAACTGCCATCTGAGGCAAACCAAAAGCGACAACCCCTTTTAACCCATTCGAGCCAGAGAAGTCCATCCCGTAAAGGGGGACACAAGTATTGTCAGGGATTCGATGCGAACTACGGCAGAACAAAGGGAGGAAGGGAAGTTGTCATGCATGGGCTGTGTCCCCTTTCCCGGTGCAGACACATAAATCTTGAGCCTCCACAACCCTTGCTTAAGAACCCTTTCGCGGTGGTTCACAGCCACCAGCACTCTGCTTCCCAGTTAATGTGCGTTTGTGTTCGCAAGTGTCGCAAAGTACGCGCGCCTCATCGGTATTTATAGCCCCTGCCCGTCTATTGTAAAAGTCCTGTTGGTGTTTGGTGCGCACGACGCCGCGACCCACCAGGCTATTTATTGCCGCCGCTTAGCGCTGAAGCTTTGTCCGCGCTGGTGATTTATAAAGCGGAGAGAAACTTCCCAGCTAGCGAGCCACCGGTCAGTCCGTAGCTGATAAACATGCAGCCTGCCGGACAGAGAGCCACAAAGGGGTAATGGAGTCATTACAGCGTGACACTCCGTCCGCCCTCGTGTACGATCGCTTGGCTGCCTGCCGGTCAGTGGCCGACGAATCTGGTCAACGCCCAGTGTGTTCTTGGCACTTTCCCAGTGGCTGGAGTCGAAGTGAAACTGTGTGGACGTATAAAACGCGGCTCCCGTAAACTGCGCCGCTGTTAAGTCACCCGTGCAGCTTAAATACTGCGAACTCGTGGGTCGTTCTAGTTTTGTTGAGCCCATGCTGAGCCCACAAACGGTTTATGTTCGTTCGCTTTGTCATTCCGTTTAACGGGACAGCAGTACCAAGGGGGGAAGTGGCTTCGTATTCACGTCAAGAAACACAATACGGTTTCATAAAAACTCGAACTGCTACGCTTCAATTTTTGAAGGGAGAGAGAGAGGGAGCGAGAGAGAGAAAGACCACTACAAAAAGAGAACTGGCGAAGCTTGCACTAAGTCGCGCAGGGCTTGATCCAAAGCTGCAGGATTTCTTTGTACGTCAGCGCTGAAGGACACATCCCCACACATTTGTACAAGTTTGAAATTGTTTATTTACATGTTCCGTCGTCTCTCTGCACTGTGCTAGTGGTAGTCATCGTCACATGCATCAATATAGTCGTTTTCCTCGTGCCAAGCATTACATGCGCGGTAGCGCTTGACGACAGCTGAGCCGCAGCGGCGGCGCGTACGTGCACGACGAATGCGCGGCGTTCCTAAAATCGCATGGAGGTTCCGTGGAGCAAGTGCTGCGCCAGCTGTGTCGTTGTTGGTTGGTAGGCAGCGCGAGACGCTCCTAGGGGTTTTTTTCAGAGAGAGAGAGAGAGAGAGAGAGAGAGAGAGAGAGAGAGAGAGAGAGAGAGAGAGAGAGAGAGAGAGAGAGAGATTAGCAGTTTGCCACTTTCGTGTGTGTGTGTGTGTGTGTGTGTGTGTGTGTGTGTGTGTGTGTGTGTGTGTGCGTGTGCGTGCGTGTGTGTGTGTGTGTGCGTGTGTGTGCGTGCGTGTGTGTGTGTGCGTGTGTGTGTGTGAGTGACCGCGAGGCACGCGCTCACGATCGCTCTACATTTTCTGGGTGTTTTTAACGTTTCACGCGTTACGCGTTACGCGCCACACATCAAGACCAGCTACGACAGCTCCGCTGTCAAAAAAAAAAAAAAAAAAAGGAGGTGCGGAGATGCCTGAGAACATCGAGTTTTGAACGAGAAACATTAATGCCGGATTGACCGCCGCGGGGTGTTCTTTCGTAGGGCTACGTTGACGTTGTAGCTCAATGGGATTTGGTGAAACAGCCGTGGGCTTCTGACAGCAGCTTTCATCGTCACGGGCCAGTGCACCTAAGAGGGCATGTCTTCACAAGCCAACGACGCTCCGAGCAACGTCAAATTCATTCTACGCCGAATCGCGTCCGCCGGTTGTCTAAGTTTTATAAGCTGAAAGCCACAAAAAATTCTCTGTGCGCACCTTTATAGTGAGCTGAAGCCGCCGATCTGTAGTGGTGTTCATACACACAAATCACGTCATTTAGCGCCTCCTCGTGTGATTTAAGCACCATAAACTGAGCTGCGCCTGCGCTAATTCGCCGGTCGGGCCTCACCCGTTTAGAACAGCAGCGGGCGGATGATCCGGTTAATTTTAACCAACTTTCAGCTTCAATCGATTTCTATCTACTCATCTTTGTAAGCCGAAATTTAAATCTGATGAATTGCCAGCATCCGTGAGTGATCACTCCCACTTTCTTTTTGTGGTGGTTGCTCGGGGTATAAATTTTAAGCCGACTAAAATACGCATTACGAGCATTATCCTTCGAGAACCGTCCAGAAAAAAATCTAGAAACGGCCGCCATGTCGCTACTCAAGCACAGCGATCACTATCTATACATAGCATGACCCCATTGTTTCGGTTCCAGATAAAAACCACAAACATAAAGAAAACAAGTTGACGGTTCCAGATAAGATCCACCTATAGGCCTCGTTCCAGTTATTTTTCCGCTCAGATCCACATAAATTATGTGGATCACCCTTTTTAACTGGAACTTATATGGAACCAGATTTAAGAGTGTAGGGAAGCAACCATGCTGGCTATCCTTCACTGAGGCCGTGGATGTGACCACTAATTAGGACACCAGGAACGCGCAGTGTACCGATGTACGGACGGCTGACTTCGACTCCGACCAACGTGACTACACGGTAAGAAGACACGCATTACATAGAAAAAAAAAATCCCGGGCCATGTCCTACTAACGTGTAACCTGGGGAGGAGCGAAGAATGGAGTATATAAGTGTATTCTTGTCGCCTTGGCATTTTCGCCAACGGAGATGAAAACCATTGGGGAGTGGGAGGTATGCAGCTTTGTTGTAGAAGTCTCTTGTCTTGAAGCCGAAGCTCTTAGCGCAAGGCGTAAACGAGTGTCTCGGTGTTTTTTAGAAGGCGTTACGATGCACTCCAGCGCGATGCGTCAACGAATTCTCGGTGTTTTTTAGTACGCGTTACTTCTAGCGCGAGGGCGTAAACGAGTTTCCCCATGTTTAATACCGTGACTACATGAGACGACGATTACGACGACGACAGGATACGCCAACAGCCCCAGCCCATGAGGGCTTCGCCCTTAAAATTATCGCCTCATACAGCTGGAGTTGACGCCTGCGCAGCAACATTCACGGCACAAGTGCAGAATTGCCAGGAGCCCCGGCATGGAAACCTCACGTCTTGCAGTCTCATTTCTGCTTTTCTTTTCTTCTCGTACTGGCATGCCCCTCTCGCACCACGTGCGGTCGTCCAGATAAGGGGGATGTGGTCGCAGGTCGATTGTCCCCCCGACGCGCGTGCGCGCGTGCATTCCCGTCGACGACAGCGTGCATGAAGCGTCGGTGGCTCGCACGGAATCTTATTGGCATTCTTACGGGCTTGATAAATGACCCGCGATGCCCACGCATTGTGGCCGCGGTAGCAGCGTCCATATTAAAACCAGCAGCCCCGTGGGCGACGGGGGAGCACTCCTTTCTTTTCCGGGCGAGACATTGTCGTAGATAACGCGTGCTCGACAGCGGTGTGGCACGCACGCTTTGTGTGCGTGTAGACGCCCACGCGGGAGGAAACACGCCTGAAAGCCACGTGCGTTTGCGTCAGCGTGCACAAAGTCGCTACGGACCGCGATGGCCAGGGGGGAATGTGTAGGAGGCAGTAAATAGAAATCGAGGAGGGACACCGTTATTGAACCGAAATGACAAGAAAACTGTGGTTCATTCTTCTGTCATAGGAATCAGCAAAATACGAAAGTGAAAAATTGTGCAAGCAGCGAAATGTGCAGCTGAGCATGATTTGCGGGTCGGCGGATGTCTTGTGGGTGTGCTTGGCGAGATACGTCCTGCTGGCGGGTGGTCTTCGGCAAAGGTGAACTGGCGTCATTTCCGTGACGGATATGACGTCAGTGAAATTTTCGGGTGTCGCGGCAATAAAACACATTCATGTTAAAATATAAAACCCGAAAAACGACAATCCTAAGTATAACGTACTCTTTAGTACTAAAGGTTGCTTCCCCGCAAGAGAACCCTGTGTGCAGGGGTGCACTCTTTACAGGCAACTCGCTTCGTTGTACTGGCGCAACTTCCGTGACGGATATGGGCGGCAGCGAAATCTTCGTGTATCCGCGAATAAAACACTTTCGTGTTTAAAAAAAGGCTCGCGTTTAATACTTCTAAAAGTTATCACAAGCGAATGCTAAGATTATGCACACAGTTTTTCATGAAAATGTCACCTTTGCTTGAGACTTCGGAGCTTGACGGCTGGGCTGTTTGTATACAGGATGATTGGAGTTCCGGATGACGGCCAGCTTTTCTGATGGAGCGAGAACTCCCGTGCGTTGAGATGTGGGCGCCCGTTTAAAGATCCCCAGGGGGTCGAACTCAATACGGAGCCCTCCACTACGGCGCGCCTCAGAGCCCAGGTGTAGCGTCGGCACGGTAAACACCTCAATCAATCAACCAATGCTCGGATTTAGCCTTTCGCTTGGCTGAAAGGCACCCACAGGTAGCCGAGCCGGCGCACCATCGATGGCGAGACAAGGAAACCAGCGCAGGCGAAGCAGCCGTTCACCCCTCGCCCTTGTCACGTGGCCTCCGCAGCAGCGAGGCCTTCTCGCGAGCGAAGCGATAAGAATGGCTCACCTTGCGCACCGACCGCCGGAGATCTATACTACGACGCGATGAATGACTTGAAAATATGAATAGCTTCTTCTCTGAATAATAAAAATAAAAAGTTGAGCGGCATCCTCAATTCAGAAGACCGCGAATATAGTCCGAAAGCGGCCGTCTTGGGAAGTTGTTGGGATCTACTCATTCGGGCCATTAACCTGTGTTCCCTATTCTCAACCGTCTGCAGCGTTGACTCAATTTTGAGTGTCCTGCCCTTAATGCCGCATATTGTAGAGCGAACGCTCTATTACTTCACGTACTAACCGAGAAAACGCCTCGCTCCGTAAATCCGATTTTCAGGCCTCAGTCGAGGTGAAGACAGCGTGTCATGCGGTTGCGCGGAGTGATCGCGTCCCGTCTAACCGCTCCGTTTGTTCCGAGGCGAGGAGAGGGGTATAACGGGAAAGAGTTCAGGCTCAGTCGAGGTGTCCGTATTTTGTCTTTCGCTGCAATTGTGTGTACGTTCACTCCGTGCTCTAGGCGCGAGAACCCAGCTTTCACTCAACTCAAACTTCGTTTAACCGCGTTCAACCACGGCATTTATTTTCTATAAACCGAATCACTTCCACTTCTCCTTTCTCTTCCGTTTTGGGGAAATTAAGAGCTTCACGAATGGTTTGTAAAGTACACCTGCATGTGGTTGTTCCGTCTAGAGAATGACGTAGAAATTACCCAGTACTTTATCCCGCTGGGTAATGGCCGACAGGCGGCTTGGACGCCTTCCTCATGTATGTTTAGGTATGTATACATGTACAAATATGTATACCATGAATGTGTTGACATTACTTTACAATTGCAGGTGCATATCTAACCATTTTTAGAAGCAACGTTTAACAAGCTCGGTCAATTCATTTACCGCTTTCAAAATTCTGTGACATCACGCGTTGTCTAATATAAAAAAAACAATGTAGGAGGGTATAGTACCCTCTTTATTCTTTCGCATTTACCACGTTTCAAACTACTGACGCTGCCCCGAGTGCGTTCCCAGGGCCTGCAGGCCAATTTGTTTGCACGCTTAAGTGCCCTTTTTGAAGATTAAAGCGGAACGAATGTTCACATTAGGGTCAAAACATTAGATAATAACCCAGTGCGTTCTCCTCTTATTTACATCCGCAATTTTTTTTGTTTGTGTTGTTTCTTGTGTTCGAAGTAAGAGTTTTACGGGGCGAGGCGCACCATAAGTGAGGTAGGGATTCATGTTAATCTGTACCGTCTGTAATCTTTCAACACGACCCCAACATGGCGGTTTTTTCTTCTCCGCCTCCATAAGAAAAACATCCACAGCGTCTGGAGTCGAACCCTACCTCGGGCTTCCCGGGGAAACGCCTTGGACACTGAGCCTTACACGGAGCCACGCAGAGGTATGTGCGTATCTAAGGCGGAATCAAGTCGGTCAGAGTTGGCGGAAATCGGGACGGAAAAACAAGGCGACATTGTATTTGTACTTAGTTCACGTGGAAACCACCGTCGCTGTCAGGAAAAAAACGCCCAGTCATTCATGTAGCCAGCGCACCCTGCTCATAGTCATTTAAGTATACCAAAACTAGCACAGTTTTACAAAGCGACTAAAGCTCGATATGCCTGGTGCAAACCCCACAGTACCTTATCTGCAAAGTAGTAGTAATAGTAGTAAGTATTGCTGAATGAGGCGGACTTAGCCTTGCATAGCTGCCGGCAATTGCTCCGCCTAATGGTCCCCATACAATATCAGAGACTCTCAAAGTCATCACACCTATCTCAGTCCTAAAATAACAGACACACAATGTCACCACACCTCACTTAGTCCTGTGGACTGCAAGAATCCGAGTAGGAGATGAGACACCTCTCTTCGCACAATCCAGTTGTCCCTAGGAAAAATAATGTCCTCCGTTGTAGCATGGGGCACTCCTAACCTCTGGAGATCGCGAAAAAAGTTCGTCCACTCAGGGTTGGTTTTGGGACAGTTCATAATTGAGTGATCAATGTCACCAGTCACACTGAACGAGGGGCACCAAAGGTGATGAAACAATGTTGATTTTATGATAGGCAAGCTGGTGTACGGGCTGAGTCTGTTCTTACTCGGTGGAGCAGACAGGCTTCGGCTCTCTTCAGGAAGAGAACAGGTCAGCAGGTTGCCGTTTCTTTCACGAAATGACAATGTCAGCAGTCATGTGCACTCATTTTGTTACAAGGGTGGCTTGACGTAACCTCCTCAGTGATAGCCACGAATTGGCCGTCAGGCACCTTCGATTTGGCACTGTTACAGTGTAAAATGAATGGGCCCAGTGAGTAACGCAGTTTGTTGCACCCCACATTCTGCACACGCATCTTGCTGGCCCTAATTGCAGCGAAACACACTACACCGCATTGCGACAACAAAAAGCACACTTGCGCATAATGTATAACCCACCGCAATAAACCTCGGCGACGGCGCTTGAATGGCTCAGCGGCAAAAAAAAAGAACCCATATTAGCGCCGTGAATGGTTTTCCTCCTACCGCTGCCATCGAACACTCGCCCGTGCGTTTTGTGGCTTGGCGTGACGGGGTTCACCATACAGGGCTCGCGATGCGTGTGTGGTCGACGTGAGGTTGTCAGGGATGCCGTTATAAGACAAGATTTGTGATCTTCCTCAGACGCCCGCACAACCGCCTGCATCGGGGCCGGGAAGAAAAGCGGCAGAAGCAATAATAAAACGCAGAGTGTGTGACGTGTAAGGCGTTGTGGTATATATATGCCCTGGCCGTTAAAGGTTGTGAGATTCGCGCAGAACACGCGATTCCTCGACGCGCAGCCTCTCTTTTGCGGTTGTTCTTTGGAAACCGGAACCGGACGCTGGTCCGGGGCGTGGTGGGTGCCTTCTTCTGAGCGCTGAGATAGACCGAACTACGCGTTTTGACCAACCTGAAGGAGTTATGTCGGTAGCCCTTTTGCTCCTAGAGCAGAGATTCTCGAAATTATGCTCGCTTTGGCCGGAAGGGCGGCGCGGCGCGATTGCTCAGAGCATAAAATTCTCTCTCTCTCTCTCTCGCTCACTCGCCCGCTACATTAAATACACACACACAGACACACACACACACACACACACACACACACACACACACACACATATACACACATATATATATATATATATATATATATATATATATATATATATATATATATATATATATATATATATAGAGAGAGAGAGAGAGAGAGAGAGAGAGAGAGAGAGAAATAAGAGTTGGCAGTCAAGAAAATCTCGGAAAGCAAAGGGCAGAATGTGGTAGGTCATTGAAACAGATAAATAATTTGGAAACACAGAAAGAAAGTGGAGGAAATGCCCGCCGGGTGGGATACGCACCCACGACCTCCAGAATACCGGTCTGGTGCGATGATCACTACGCTACCGGTGGGGCTATTTTCTTGTCCACTTTCTGGGGTATTTATGTTAAGGTATTTTTGTTTCCTGCACTTGGGGGGTGGTAGCCAGCGCCACTCGGACTACTCGGGGTGAAGGGGACCTTCTTTTTAACCCCCGGGCCGTGACTCGAGTGTCTACGACATGTCGAGAGTGGTCGACCAGCACGGACCCTCTTAAGCCCCCTGTGGCACCAAGACTGCCAGAACAGAGGCCCTCGCTATGCATGTAGCGAATCAGAATAGGAAATGAGGGGCTCGTTAAAAAGAAATAACAGTCAAGAAAACCTCGGAAAGCAAGGGGAGGATGTGGTAGGTCATTGAAACTGAAGGGTGACTCACCCCTTATTAGCAAACGTAAGTATCACTTTGCCTTTTGACACTTTTCGGCGCCTTAACGCGTCACAAGCAGCAAATTGCACTGGCGGGCGCCTTTTTGCGAACTTGATGCTCTTTCCGCATTGTTGTTGAGAGGGCGCTAGGATACTATCCCAGACGGCGACATTCCTCTTTCTCTCCAGCGGAGACAGCATTTAAAATTGTTCGCTTTTCTTTCGCAACTTTTCGCTTTCTGGCAGCAGCAACAGATGAAGCTAGCAGAAGTAGAAGTACACGTCAAAACTTGGGTCGGGAACAAAAACCGTACTCACACGTGGAAACGCACGTAGTTTGCGGTGCGAAAAAAAATGTGAAAGGTAGTTACTCTTGCTGGTGGTGCGGTGTCACGCTACACAAGCAAAACCAGAAGTGACTACTACGTTAGCCATGGGATGGTAGTTATTCTTTCAATTCTTCTTCTTCTTCTTCTTCTTCTTCTTTTTCTTCTTCTTCTTCTTCTTCTTCTTCTTCTTCTTCTTCTTCTTCAACATGATCATCATCATCATGGCAAATTTCATGTTTAGGCGATTCCAGACATTTTCACAGCTGCTGGCTCCTTATTGTTGTGATAGTGTTCGCTTAATTAGTTCCCTTCTCCGGTCGATTTTTTCAGTGGAAGTGCAAAAAACGATGGCTGATCAGCTCGCCGACTTTGTTATATCAAGGTTAACCGCCGCGACGTTTCGTTACATAGAGGTCGCAAATACACGGGCTTCAATGGGGTGGCGATGGGAATTGAAAAACTTTGTTAATCCAGGTATATATATATCTATATATATATATATATATATATATATATATATATATATATATATATATATATATATATATATATATATATATATATATATATATATATATATATATATATATATAGAAGAGAGACGAAGAAGCGTGAGTGGTCTAATCGACGGCTGTTGTTTCCATAGCTCGTTTCCTTTAGTCCAGGTGCAATCAGAACTTTTGCCCGAATCAGCATGCTATACAGCTTCGCGATTTCCAACTTTCATAATATCCTACTTTACATCTCTGGCAATGTGATAAGCCTATCTCTCTGCACGACCTCTTGTCCTCTCTCTCCCTTTTTCTTAATCGCTCACCCTTCTTGCTTTTGCCTTCAGCCTTCATAATTGTCTCTTCACTTGTCCCTATTGCACATTCTTTAACGCTTCTCTTTAATGCCTCCTCCTCCAGTGATGACATCCCTGCCAACACCGCTTCGTCTCCACAAGGCTCACACACCGCTTGCGTGCGCACAGCATGCCCTTTCTTTCTCTAGTCCAATAACGTCGTCCGCACGTGCGCAAAGCGGTGTTCGCGCGCGAGCAAGCGCCTGGCAGGTTCTTCGTAGCCGCGGGGATTCCTAACTTAATTTCTAATTACGACAGGCTCCGGGCTTTCCCGACCCCGGCACCACTCGCGCGCGGCGGGGTGCGCAGGAGCGTTACGTGCAGCCCGTGTCAACGAGCGGGCAGCTAAGGTGCTATCCACTCTCACTTTGGCCAGGACGTGCTGAACGCGAGGACGCTCCCGACCGGATTAGGGATTCTTTTTCCCCAGGTGTGCCGCATGCACGTCTCGACCTGAGGAGAACAGCGGGGAGCACGAAGCTGTTCGCCCTTCTGCCCTCCGTGACCCCTGCCCGCCGCCCCCATCATGTGTTTGTCTTCACTTAACGTTAAGCCCGATTACCAAGAGTGCCGGCCGCCTTAGATGCCCCACTCCTTCGTTGATTTCCTCGCGGGCAGTAATGGCCGCTAAGCACTCTGGTCCAGGGGGCTGGCGCTCCTTAGGGTTATGCGAGTTTGTCAGGCTACTGTTTTGCGCCGTTCGATGCTCCATATTCGTTTCAGATAAATCGTCAATCTCGCCGAGATGCAAGTCACAATCAGAGTTTGTTGAGATCAGCTCACCGAATTCACCAAGACGATGTGTAAATGCGCTTAGATGAGAAAATTCTGTGTTGTCAGCAAGGAAAGCAAATAAGGCATGCATAGGTGATTGACATTGAAGAACAGGGGGGAGGGGTGTACCGTTCCTAGCACTCTGCTTGACTCAGCTTCCCTCTCTTTTATTTGTGAGTGTGGGCCGCGTTTTCGTATTCACTGCTTTGCATACATCGCAGGGATTACTTTTGAAGATTTTTTATGCCGTTATGACTACGTGTCATAACTGTACGAGTGAGATTGCGTCAATTGAGCCCCTTTTCACGTTGGGTTTCAAAACATATTTTCTTTAGCGGAGTTCCTCGCTATACTGCTGAGTGTGTGGACCAGTTTTGAGTATAAGTGGTAAAAGAATTCATTTTACTAAAGCAATATGGGGTCAAGGCCTCAGAGAGGGACCTTTGCCCGTGTTGAGCAGTTTAAGTTGGACCGAAAATATTGTAGACGAGGGACCTCTGTTGAGAGGAAATGAGAATTTATATTGCTGCTTATAACACAAACCTTATAACACGAGAGCACAAGTCTTGTAACCCGTCCATTTGTGCGTATACACTACTGCTGTCTTGAATAAGGAAAATAATACCTGCACAAAAATGTACAAGTTAACTTGGGCTTTAAGAAAAGTGGGTAATAAAAATTATTTTATCTATATTGTTTCTTCTTCGTCGACACAACACGCAATGTGCCTGCGTCCATAGTTTAAGTATTTACAGTGCCGTTCATATAAAGCGCACTAGGAGCGAAAACTGGAAGACGATGACAACATTGTAAAGCGATCATTGAACTTTGACCTGCGTACAGCTTTTAGCTCTTCCGTCATAAATTATCATGCGTCATAAGGATCATTAAAGGTATTAAAAAGTTTGATTAAAAATATCACCCAACACAAATAGTCTCCGTCGCCTGGTACCCCGTTTGTATCCTTCAACCGCAACACAAGGCTAAATGTGACGGAGCACCCTTTACAGGCCCGTTTTTGATGATGACAGTATTCGCGAGGGCAGGGACGGGGTGAACAGCCGGCATCTCCCCTATAACAGTGCTAACTCTGTCAAGCAATAAAACACACTTACTGTTATAAGTTCCAGGGTATCTGTCAGAAAATAAGCATTTGCACGGGGCAGCGACATCCGAGCGTTTGTTTGCGGTCCGTTACGAGAACCATTATCGCAATGAAATGTCTCATGTGACCCTTACTGAATTCATAAATCGCTTTCTTACAAGCATATCACCACAAAAGAAACGAACAATTTATAGTTCTGTTGTCATTTAACAACAGTAGAACTATAGTTCTGATTATTTTTAAATGGTTATCGTGCAGATATTTTGCCAAACCAAAATTCGAATACTAATATTGCGTCCAAGTGATGTCATCAAGTCTGTTTTATTTATTTCTTGTAGTGTATTTCATACTATGTCGCTTGTGCCCTTTCTCTTTCTGTCTCCTCTCTGTCCCCTTCTTTCTTTGTTTCTTCGTTTATTTATTTATTTATTTATATTTTTATTTATTTATTTATTGTTTCTAAATGAATTTCTCGGGGGTGAGCAGTTTGTGTGTGTGTGTGGTCGCTCTTGTAAAAGTAGGGAAAGGGGGGAAACTGCAGTAAAAAGAATTTTGCCACTCTACAAAACGTGGAATTATATTCATTTAAAGTTCATTGCAATTCAAATCTTTGTCCAAGAAGACTAAGGTTCACCGGTAACGTTATAACTCGCAGTCGGATCCCCTGCCAATAATTTGGCAATGGTGGCGGGCGCTTAACATACATTACGGTGTTTTCAAAACATTTTTCTTTTTAGATGCGGAGCGTCTTATGCTCCGGGGTATGTCCCGCGGCGTCGACGGTGGTCCGGCGTCCTGCAAACCACCGTTTCTTGGCCAATCCCCCACGTCTTATACTCGGGGGTATGTCCGCGGCGTCGGCGGTGGTCCGGCGTCCGCACACCACCGTTTCTTGGCCAATCCCCCACGTGGGTACGTGCTATAGAAGAGGAACAACAACAACAACAACAATAACAACTCCGTTTGTGCTTGCTCTTTACTCCGTGATTCTTCAGATGAAGTAGGATGGAAGCAACAGCCCCGTCAGTGAGTGTGCTGACGCAATTAAGTGAGAGCATCAGCCGCAAACACTAACATCAATTACACCCAACTACAATCCACGGACCGTGTATCGATCTCGTCTTTACCAACTGCAACGGTGACGACTTACATACAACTGCTGCTACGAGATCCACTGACTGTGCAGCTTCAGCGACCATAAGGCCGTCATACTCAAAGTAAGAAGACGTGCAAACCTAAATAAAGACCTTTAGATACCACTTCAATCTCGTCTCACTCGTGTATATACGCATACAATAAGGAAAATTACACCCATCTCCCCGTAGGGAACCATGAGTAGGATATATGAGCATTACGGGGTTCACTACATTTCCAACCAAATTTGGCTAACAAACATAATGGAAACGCAAACGGAACCCCCATGACGCTCCGCAATCCTACTCATGGTTCCCTTCGGGGAGATGGGTGTAATTTTCGTAAATAAAGGTTCGCACTCGTTGTTTGTAGGAAAAACATGCCCCTGATGAGCGCATAGTTTACTTTAAAACCATTTTTGTAACTTAATTTTTTAGTAACAACGTCATACGGTATAAAACAACACCAGTCATAATTCTCCAGCAGTGAACATGCGTGCACGCTCAGCCTAGTAGCATGAGTAGAGGATACTGGTCGCATGACACTCGATTCATCCCGCTGCCACGACATATGCAGGGTGGCCGTCATATTTATCACCTTCTCGACTGTCGGGCAGCGAGGAAAAAAGCTACGGCGGGCGGCTCTGTGAGGGTACAAAACGACCCCGCGGTGAAAGCACCTTTTTTCAACAACGTTGAAGTAGCGGTGTACGGGATTAGCATAACCACAAAAGAGGTCCGCGCCACACCGTAAAATTGAGCCCCGTGTGGGTGATCTAACAAACGCAAAAGGCAACAAAGAAATGGGCCTCGGGAAACTGCGGGGATGCAAAAAAAGGGAACGGGGGGGGGGGGGGGAGGGGGGGGGGGAGGACGTAGCGGCTAAAAGTGGGGAAATTAAGGGAACGGCTTTGCTTACAGCCGGCGACGCTTATAGCGATGCTGCCCCCCCTGTGGACGGGACAGTGGGACAGAGGGACGAGGAATGGGGAGGGCACGGTCGCAATTGAAAGGACAAACAGGCGGTAATGGCAGTTGGGGAAAAAAGAAAGAGCAAAAAGTGTGAAATATGAGGAGCAGTGTTACGCCTCAAAGGAAAAAGACACGAGCGTGTTTCGCGGTAAGCATGACCAGCGAAAGGCCGCACGTAATTCGATGAACGAGCCAACATCCTACGTGGAACGAAACACTAGAATTTCTGAGGGGGCGAAGAAAAAAAATAGACAAGAAAAAGAATCGCTTGTTGAGTCTTTTGTGTCTGCCCCTTTCATGATTTCTTGGCAAGGTGGATAAATACCCATCGGTTACGCTGGCTGTGTCCCCTCATTTGTCGCCGGCCCGTTGAGGTTTTTTTCTTCATATTTTCTTATTTTTTTTCCCCTTTAGAATGTCTGAGAGGGGGGGGGGGGGGATATGATCCGGGTCGCCAAAGCTTAGTAGTCTGAGGTATCAGCGGGCTGCTGCAAGTGCACGCAAATAGAATGACGTAAGGGACTGCGTGGAGGAATGAAAAAAATAAACGGAAAACTTTGTGGCTTCGGGCGCTGAGCGGTTAGGGGGCAAGAGGCGAGGAAAAAGGGGAAGTGACTGCTACTGTGCGGTGTCCGCTGCTCGATACACTTTCAGTGCAGGCCACGTATGGCGAATGGCACAACTTCGGGGGAGGCAGAGGGTTCGGTGCGGGGACTTGACTGATGATGCCGTTGAGGACCTCCAGAACACCGCGGTGGCGTAATGCGTAAGGGCTGTGACGCTGCTCTTTCCTTTGTGCGACGTCATAGCTGGACGATGTGATGCGAGTTCGCATTGCGCATGCCTCTCTGGCCGTGGAAATTCCTACAAGCGAGTTCTATGCATCCCGGTACCACCTGCAAAGCAAGCGCATATTGGTGGCTCATAACTGCGACTTTAGAGAATCTACACGAAGCATTGTATGGCTTCTCCCTCACTGAAGTCTTAGAAAAGCGCTGGGAAAGTCGCAATATTCGCATTGCGTGCAACCAGCCGGCCAGGATGGTTATACTGACACTCACGCAGACACAGAACATTGCGGGTAATACACGCTTGTTCAAAGCGAATGATGGAGAAATGTATATACTTGTGCGTGTGTGTGTGTGCGTGCATGTGCACGTGCACGTGCATGTGCATGTGCGTGTGTGTACTCATAGCCAAATATGTCTATACGAAATCTCGCAATGCATGGTAAGAATATGCTTAGGCGTTAGTAGACAATTCTGGTAATTACTGTAGATTTTTTTGAGGTTCTAACAAAATGAAATTTGCGCAACAACCGAAAACTGCCGATAATGAAATGGTAACTATTTATTTTTTTTTCCTTTGTGATACGGCTCCGCTTGCACGCAAATCGCCATTAATTAATCATTAATCTCTCAAAACACAACCGGGCGGTAAAAAGAGCCTTTAAACTTCCCGCCTTCATCAGTCTGAGAATTGATTGGTACGATTGGTACAAACAAGACTTCGATCGACCGACGCCAAGCGTGTGTTCAAATACTAATTATCTAGGGTTGAAGAACTGCATGAAGATTGACGAGTAGACACGTAGCCGACATCAAGGACTGTCTGAGCTGAGTCAGCTAATTTTCACTAGAAGCACGTCGCCAGAGCAGAGACCTTGGCTTGTATTATTGAGCCAATCAATCAAGAGAAGCTTTCAAGAATGTACCGTAGTTATAACCAACGGTAATTCTACAACTGAAAAAAGGCAGCGGAGTACGCTGTAGAAAAACTGCGAGGTCTTCTTTGTTTGTATCTTCCGTTATATACTTTTATCTGTTATAAACGTAACGGAAGTTCGCCCAAGCACATAGCAATTAAAGCTATCGGGCCAAGCGATAAAAATAAGTTCTTGGACACGTAACTCGATTATTTGACTTTCTGATGGGAAGTTATTCATGAAAAGAAACAATCAACCAAACGGAAATAGATTGTTCGGCACATTGATTTGGCCTAATGATTTTTTCATTAAAATATTATTTTTTGCAATTAAATGGCGTCTAATTCAAGCATTCCAGACGATCAATGAGGAGTATGGGCGGGAGTTTTGCCAGGAGTGGCTGGAGGAGGATGAGCAGAGGTTGGAGGATGGAGAGCAGAATGACAAAGATGAGAAAAGATGGGAAGGCTGTTTAGCCTGACCAATTCTGTTGGTTTAGCGTAGCCTTGCAAAAGAAAGAAAGAAGCGTCCTCGCCGTGTAAGACTTGGCGGAACTAGGGCAAGGAATTTGCTCCCAGAATGGGCAACGTCGTCAGCCCGAACCGTTGAGCGAGTGCACCGTCCTCCCACCGAAAGGCAATCATGACTATTGCGGTTATGATTTTCTCCAGCCTGGTACACACGGTTTGAAAGATGCCTTGTGGCATCCTGCTGCTTTCGCGTCTCTGTAGGGCTGTTCAAAATTGGGGAAAACACACAGAGACCACTTTTCAGAGCAGCCCTGCTGGTATGCTTCACTATGAATGGACGGAAGCTCTTAACGCGAAAGGTTTAAAGAAAAACCTTCTTAAAGCAACACTAATTCTGTTTTTTACGCTTAGTTTGCACGGCCAAGCAGAAGGTTACATTAAACAGTACTTCAATACAACATTGGTAATGAAAACTTCTAGTACCTGAGTAAATAATTTGTTGATGAAAACTTGATGCAGCTTATGGTTCGGTATGAGCATCACCAAAGATGACCCTCAAACCCATGAGCGTTCATGCTCATATCTGCACCAGGCCCCGATACACCTTATATGAGCTTCAAGGCAATGTGACGGCCTACTCCGCGCCCAGAATCCAACCTCGCGACTTCGAGCCTAACTGTCACCAGGGTCATTCAGAACAGTCATGAATTGTTCTACGGCCCATCGCTGCTACGGCCGGCAAGGGTAACAGTGGGACGAAGTTTTGTGAGGTGACTTTGGGGCCCGAATATACACATTTTTTGCTGGAGCCACGCGTGTATCCCATCTAGAGAAAAAAAAAAAAAAAAACGTTGATGTCCCGCCGGGGCACATTTTGGTTAGTCCACTCTATTCTAGAGATAAGAGCAACGCGCATCGCGTGTCATATCGATCGCCAAAGAACAAATACTGCACGCAACATTATTAAGTACAGAAATAGGCCCAGAACAAGTCGTGCTCGCCCAAATGAGTGATGGACAGAAGGGGCCAAACAAATACACTACCGGCGCAGGACGGAGAGGCGACCGTGGCGTCGCATCCGACAGCGCTTACCCCGGCGCTGGCCACGGGCGTCTGTTATCCATCATTTACAATTTGAGAAAGTGTATACGTTCCGCGGAGGAGAGACCAACTTAGCAGCGCCGGAGCCCGCGGGTTCCCGGCTCTCGCCGCTTCGGGCAACCGCTCTGCCGTTCCTCCTCCCCCGCGGCCTCTTCGCGAATTGTGTCACAACGCTTCGCCCCAACCTTTGTTTTCGCGTTTCCTAACGGCCCTTCGACCCCCCGCTGTGCACTGTTTCGTTCAGCGAAAATTGCGCCTTTTCGTCCGCGAGCTCCAAACCACAGCGCGCACTTTCACCCCTCCCTTCCGTCGCCACTTGCACTTCTGCTCCCGCTTTTTTCGTCGTAGTAGGCCTCGTCCACCCTCTCCTATCTCTCCTTCTGCGGTTTAGCGATTCATCAGGCCTTAACACAGTGCGAGCGTCTCCTCCTCTCCCGTTCTGTCGTGTCGCCCTGCAGGAGTCTAGAAATCCCTCCAGCGATTCCCCCCCCCCCCCCCCCCCCTTCGTCTTAAATAAACAACCTGTCATATTAATGAGGGGTGGACAGGCTGGATCGTTTTTAACTTTCCTCATGAGTTATTCATTAGCCGCCGGGCTGCGCGCCGGGCAGCGGCGCCCGCGCTGTGTGACGCTGTCTGCGAGGCACAGAGTGCTGCGCAGACGCCTCCCGCTGAACTTGCCAGTCGCTCGAGCCTGATGACGCGGCCGTGTAATGTGTGCGCGTGCGTCTGTAGGGTCCACCTCAGGCTCGGCTGGTGCAACTGGGGGCGGAGGGAGGAGGCTGAAGACATACTGCAGCTGGAGAACTGCGAAGCAAGGGCGACTGACAAGGAGGATGAACTGTGGAGTGCGAGGGAAGTAGAAGACGAGTCTGCGGGGTACCGGAGGCGAGTCACACGGTGAACGCTCACCGCTGCGTTCGTGGAAAACAAAGACGCCGGAGTTTTGGGGGAAAGTGAGAAGCGAAGCACTTTTGCTACCCTTTTTGTCCGTTTGCTTACTTTTTCAAGAACGAGATCTATACATGCCTGTAGAGCCTGAGCAAAACATGTCTGTTCGAAGTACGCGTCGTGAATTCCTCCTCCTTCGCATCTAAACCTGTCCGTTCACCCGTGACGCGCTGGTGACCAAAGCTATATAATAGTATAAAACACCGATGACTGTAACAGGGTTGTCCAGCTATGCGTGAGGCTCTTGGGTCCGATCATGTGCAGCTTTCCCCGCTCATGGCAGTCCTTTGAAACGTAGTCGATTACTCTGTAGTTATTAGCGAAATGGTGAAATATTTTCGCGCAGGCTAATATTGGGAGTGGAAAACTTGCCATTGTGCACAGTTTCAAGTCTTTCACGTTGCGCGAGACTAAGCTCCAGAGTCTAGGAAACTATCCCATACAAATGCATGGGAGTAATATTTGACAAGAGAATTAGGCAAAAAAAAATGTTCAGAATCCTGGAAAGTTACTTTTAGAGTTTGCATCTTCACGCTGACCTCTGCGTACGCCAAATATCACTTTCCTGAGTGGTTTTGCTAGGTTCCTGAGAGGTCGGAATTTTGAACGAGAAAGCTGGGGATGTACCGGTTTCAGAGGCAGTAAAGTTTCTTCGTCCTTCTCCCCAGGTTGATCAGCTCGAATCGTAGGTCGCAGGCTGTGTTGGTGGTGGTGGTGGTGGTGGTGATGATGATGATGATGATGGTGATGATGATGATGGTGATGGTGATGATAACTGTATGACACTGTTAGGGCGCTGGCTACCACAACGTTGGGCTACCACGCCTAAGAGTTGTAGCCAGCACAGCAAGCACAAGAAACAAAATGCGCATTTTCTTCTCTTTATACCAAAAGAAGAGTATTATGGGCGTAAGGACAAGAAAACAACCACTTAGTTTCTTTTACTGCTCTTGCGAAATCAGCGACAAGTGTACAACACGCCATGAACGTAACCCGCGACGTAATTCACGTTAGTGGCGGGGAAGGGGGGGGGGTCACGCTCACACAGGAGAGACAGAACGCCCAACGTCTGTCGCGGGAGCAACGGGGCTTGCGTTTTCATCCGAGCGCGTAATACGCCCTTGAACTAGGCCGGGGGACCGGGGATATGACGGCCGCAGGCGCGTTTGCCACCGTGCCCCATCAGCACCACGCAGCCTCTAAACGACATTGCGCGTACACGAAGGCAGCTCCCCAGTATGGCATCGGGTGAGCTGGTCGGCGGCGGTTGGGTGGCACGGCTGGTTTGGCTGCAGCGTCGCGTGATGACTCGGGCGCGATGTTCATGCGCGAAAATATTTCGGGAACTGCAGAGACGTTCTCTCAGGCGTGTTCTTCATCGTGCCGGCATTCACCCTCCTTAAAAGCCCTTTAGACGAAATTAGCTTTTTGTTCTTCAGCGAAAAAGCGCATGCAGTCGGTTGCCATTATAGTGGGCTGTTGGGAAGCGCTTCTGATAAAAGTTAGAGCGGCGGAATTTTGAATTTTTCCCGACCTACAGCGCTCAAGAAAAGTCGCGGTTGGAGGAAAGGGCGTTGTCAAGGGTCTCTAGCTGGGTGCGCACTGTGCTATTAGGTTTAGCCTTTGATTGCTCCGTCATGCTCCAGGAACTAGCTCGAAGTAAGGGCAGATGAGAGCAAAAATGCACCTTTAAACAGGGTTTCGTGTCGCTGCGTTACGCAGGTAACAACAACAAAAATTTTACTGCTGGTTTAGTAGCATCAAAGTAATTTTAGGTAGGCGGCACTGCATTCTTTGGAATAGTGGAGTGCTTCTAAATATAGAGTTGTGAGGCGGCCCATAAAGAGAGAGAGAGAGAGAGAAAGATAAGGTTATTTGCTCAGAGGTAGGCAGATGGTGGACGGTGCCTCACTGGCCTTGTCGTTTGAGTGGTTTCCCAACATTCTTTTCAGACATGACATATCGGTGCGGTCACAAGTTATGGATTTCCCCCGTAAGATCGGCAAATAGCCTCCTTCTACCAACTGTCAGCTGAAGTCCAAATACAGGACTCAGTCAAAGCATGTAGACGCTATTCTCGGATATAACAGCAACCAGACGTCCTCCCGTGCGGCTTCAAATTGCATTGTTTCCATTATTTCCGCATAGCGCACGTTTTTGTACGCATAAACCGGGTTATTTAGGTTTCTTGAAAAAAGCGTACCTTGAAGCTTGTCACCTTTAAACTGGTCGCTACAATTCATCGATCATTATTCAGGGAGAGCAGCATGGAGGACGCTCCCCTTATTGGCAATCACACGCACGCACAAACAAGGTGGCAGCACGGGAGTGTATACAAAGCGGGGATAGTGACGTCACAACGCCTGGTGGGACGACACAGGACTGTACAATTTCATTTTCGACTTCCAACGCTCCATTGACTCTCCGCAGCCAAATGATCCATTCTGCAGTTAAATTTTGCCGCTGCGTTGTCGCATGCGGCGTGGTCTCCAAGCCCCTTCGCTCATGGCTGTCGACGGTGCCCTTCAACAACCACTGCACACGCATATATGCACGCATAGCAGGCGACAGAGCCGACTGCGGGACTCTTCTTGTTCGGGTCGCAGCGCGCCGCGCAACCCATGTATACGACGTGTATAGGTGCCGACGGTCGCGTGCACCGCACTTTGGGAAAATTCTGTTCGCACGTGCCGTATACGACCCCCGCCCAGCCGTCTCCCCGCGTTGAACTGCACAAGCGCCGCGGCTGCATTGGCCTGATTGTGCGCCCTTCACCCTGCGAGGTCCAACCATGTGTGGGGACGGTGGGACGGTGGAGGCACTGGTTTTGCTGCTGTCTTTTGCCCCCAAGTTGTCGCTGTGATGACGACACGCTGTTTCCCTGGCAAGTGCGCAGCGTGCGGGGTCGCCGGTCGGTCGAGAGCGGTGCGCTGTTCGTGTGGTTCCATGTACGCGTATAGGGTGGCTGTCGGTGCAGTGATGGCGAGTGGCGTACAAGGAGATAATCACATGCTGCCTCGTAATGGATGTCATTGTGCTTGAGCAGCAGCTATCACCAGGCTGATGCGCACGGGCATTTTAAGCGAAGCTTCTACGGCTAGAGTTCCGTCTATTTTTTCTTGTCTGCGAACAAAAACTCCCGAGGCTCCATGTTTTTGAAGGGCTAGAAGTTCTTTAGGGCGAGGCGTTGGTAAAGGAACGTCCTGGCGTGTGTGCTAGTAGCCCACGGTCACCACTGAAGTCGGACGCCGTTCGAACACTGATTTGGACATTAAGCTTATATGACTTATCACTGGGGTATGCATTCTCAGTGTATTAGGAAGCGAAACGCAAACGGCTTACCTTGCACTCTGAAGTGAAGCCAGGACACGTTCAGGAGTACGTGCAGTCCGAGAAACTAATTTGAATAATGAAATGGCGCTGATGTATGATTCAAGGACGAAATGAATGAGCGGCTATGCAAATATTGGGATTACAACGAAATAATTCGTTTCATTAACACAACGGTTGACGAAGCCAAGCAACTAACTTTTGGAAAGAGACGAGGAAGCCCAGAAGCTAATAGAATAAGGCTGTAAGAAAATCCACTGATGAGCAGAGAAAAGGCGTCGAGACAAGACAATGTGGCAGGGGAAAGAAGATATGGGACCATAAGAAACAAAAAAAAAAATGGGACCGCTACAGGGAAAAAAAGGGAAGTGGAGCAAATAGAGCATAAAAATAGCCAAATGAATGACAAAATACGAGACGGACGAAAGCACGTTCAAGAAGTTTTGAAACTACTAAAAGCACAAGCCTCCAAGAAACAACACCCGGTTTTAAAAAAAATAGCATAAGTGAAAACGTATCGATGGCTATAGCACCACAGAATCGCACAGAAAAAAAATTAATTCACAGAAATCTTGACACAAAGTAAAAGGTTTTCTCCGAATCTGTAGTTGGTACTCAGTATACCGACTTAACTGATAAACCGGCTTCGAACCTCACAGTGAGGTAAGATTAATCAGGCAGTAGATAATTTTATACATGGCGGAGTAAAATAAACACCTTGATTTATGCTGGTTTACTTGTAACATTAAGCTTGTAGATTTGCAATGTAAACAATAATGCTGAAATTCAAGCATGGATTAGAAGAAAGAAAATCTTCCTACCGGGCAGAAGAGGGCAACAATGCAGCCAGTAAATATATTGAGCAACCCGCAAGGCACACACCAACACTTGGCGTGATAATTTCCTTCTGCTAACGCAGAGCATTGCAATTTCGATGTCTCAAGGTAGACCACTATGGATAGAATTTTTGAACATAAATCGGCATATGAAGAGAAGATTTTTGCGGAGTATTCTGAAGCTGGCGGGCTTAGATGATGAGCTGACAGAGTTCATCATGGTAAATACATCAAGATACATCAAAAGGCATGCGGCTATGGGCACGCAGTGGCAGTCACACGCCACGCCGCTGCCATGCCGACAGAAAAACATTATTTGTAATAAACTGTGACAACTGCCATTGCTAAATCGTAGCGTTTTCTTGAACATCAGGAATGCTTCTTGGCATATTCAATATACAGATGCATACGGTGACACTGAAATTGAAAACTGAAGCTTAAAGGGGTTTTGCAATACTTCCGATAAACGCCTTCACTCCTTCCTTCGCACCGCGAGAGCTATGTAGTTATCGAGAGCACGGAACGAACGGCACTGCGTGATTTGCTCGTCGCAGCAGATACGCCTTCCGTGTATGCTTTGCTTTCGTGGCTTTTTTGTTAAAGTTTCTATCGAATGCGTTCATTGCTACAACTGAAGGAAAGCCGGCCAGTAGCCCCTACACGTCTGTAATGACGTAATTTCAGCTGTCGAATAACGTCAAGACCGGGAAAGAGAGAAAAATCTTCTGAGCAAGTTTCTAAGTTATCTGATGGGCATAGAGCAGTAATTTTTGGCTGAGATACTTGGAGATTCCCTAATTTAAGTACTGGATGTGTTGGTTGACTACATTCTGCAAACATTTAAACTTCGAATGAAATGTTGAAAATACTTGTTGCAGGGTCCCTTTAAGTCAGGAGGGCGGCAAAAGATCTACGAAATCTTGCTTACCATAAACATCTTATTCGTGCAACATCCCATTCGTGTGTGCATTCAAATTTAACGGAATGTGGGAGATGGAAGTGTCCGCTAGATTTACAACCTGAAAGTTTCTATTTGGCTTCTAATACTTCACTTTTGGTTAAAAAATGCGCTTACTTCTACTTGAAAAATGAAGCTCACACTCTGGATGAGGCAAAAATACGCGTAACGTGCTTTCATACAGCCTCGGTAAGGTGTTTTTCTTTAGAGTAGACCTCTGCATCAGCCGCTACCAGTGACGTTTCCCACCCGCGCGATTCCCCGCGGCTCGCTTTAATGTCGAAGGGCTCCCTCGCGCATATATGAATGCAAACTAATGTGCCCTTCCTCGCGTCCCCTCTCGGCTGTGGACGTCTCCAGTCCCTGCTTCCACCGTATCAACGAAAAAAACCTCAGGGCGATAATCACTCAGAAGCATTAAAAAATAAAACAACGCTTCTATCAGCGCCAGCCAATATTACCGCTAGCTGACACCACCCACAAATTAAAAAAAAAAATACTGCGATCAAACCGGAACTCACTTCCAATGGCGGCCTCGACGATCGATGATACATCCATCCATCAACTGCGTCGGGCTCTCCACTTTGTCGCCATGCAACCCCCCGATTTTTCCCTCCTCGTCTTCCTTTTCTACATCCCTCTGTGCACGTGCATCCACGCGGCCACAGCCGTCGCCTGCTCTCAAAGTCTTCTCAGCGGCCCGCATAGCAGATGGCCGCTCACTGCACTCAGGCTGTCACCGCACAGAGCCTCCGGTTGCGGGGCCATTGTAGAACCACAATGGCCTCGAGTGGGGAGGTGGCGATAGCTATGAATATAATATGGATGGATGTTTTCCGACACTCTACCCACCTCTCCCTCTTTCCTCCAGCAAGCTTCCAGCTTCCCCCATCTTGTACTGCGACGTCCCGCACCCGTCCATTGGCGACCAAGCGCACTACTTGACTGTGTCTTTTTTGTGTGCTCTGTTAGGCTGGTGGCGTGGTGTAACAATTATCGTAGCGAAACCCACAACGAACAAGTTGGCTTTCCCGCGTTTCCTCGGTGTTTCGGAGGGTGCCCGCCGTCCAGGGGTGAGTAGTGAGTGAACGGGGCTCCGACAGGCGTTGACGTCGGTTGTAGAGAAATGAGGGACGGGGAGGAAGCAAGGGGAAATCATATTGTGGGGAATGTGTAAACGGAATAACGGAAAGGCAGGAAGCGACTATGGGAAAAATGTATCTAGGTTGCATCATTTGAAATAAAAGAAACTCTATGAGTATGACTGCCCTTTGGTGGTTCAAGGGATCTACAACAAAACCGTACAAATAAATGCTTCACGATTTTTTATTTAAAGTTAAAAGAAAGTTATGTTAACGTTAACCTGCCCATAGTGACATACTGTATTCAATAATGAAGCAATGTCTTGTTTAAGTTCAACAGCATCGTGCAACTACGGCTGCGTTTCCCGACTAATGGCCAGCGTGGATGACGCCAGTATTTGACGACATCAGACGATCTCGCTCCCCACTTTACCTGGCTAAATGTGAAGACCAGTAATTATTATTTGTGCCATCATGCCAGAAAGCTTTACACATTGTTCACTGCTAAGACATCAAAGACCTGACTTTAGCTTCAGTGGTTAGCCTCCATTCGCTTGTTTTCGCAAGTACGCTTAACGCGGGATAAAACGATGAACTATGATTTGTTGTGCAACTAACAATTGCGGTCTGTTTACCTTGTCGGTTGGGCCTTTTCTGGCACGGAATTTTTTTAGCCTTGTATCACTGTGAGCCGTGGCGTAAAACTTAAAAGAGCAAAAACTTAAACGCTGATACATTTCTTTTATCCACCAAGTTATTCACGAGGCTTTAGTCACAAATAATCATTTAATGTATATTTATGAGGATAATTATTTTAGTATAACGTACCAAGTTGGCTTTTATTGGCTCTTTATTTACACCAGAGCACCCTTTTCTGCATTGCAGAATGCACACAAGACGCAACATTTTTAACAGTGAAATTAAAATGAACGAAAAGAAAAAGAGAAGCGGTTGTCATCACTCATGACATAAGATGATAACAGAGGAAGGCAATTTAAAAGCTTGTTTTCTTATGTGCTTAGGAACGTACAGGATTTTTGCAGCAGTGACTCACGACATAATTAATGTCCATGGAGTAAAAGAACAGCTCGAAAAAATCAGGCTCCCTCCTGGTTGAACGCGAAGCTTTCGCGTGAGGGATTCTTTGGTTGTTGTCTTAGTTTGGACGGTTTGAACTTTGGACTCGGAGACGGTTTGAACTTTGACTAGCTCAGATTCTACTTCGACTCGCGCGTATTTTGGGCTTTTGACCGCAGCGGCTTTGACCTTGAGCCTTCGCGATTTGATTTCGCTCATAGAAAGATTCTCGTTCAGCCATCGTCGGCGTTAGATGGAGGGGTGCATAATTTTTCTGTCTAATTTTGCACGTCCGTTTCCAAATCCAAATTGCTTCGACCGTGCCGGAATGGCGTAATCGGATAAACGTCGGATTCATAACGCGATTGACCCAGGTTCCATAACGACCACGAGAAGCGTTTTTAACACGAAAGTGTTTTATTCCCGGATACACTAAGATTTCGCTGACGTCATATCCGTCCCGGAAGTGACACCAGTACAACGAAGCAAGTGGCCTGTAAAGGGTGCACCCCTGAACACAATCTTCTTGCGGTCAAGCAACCTTTAGTACTAAAGAGTGCGTTATACTTAGGATCGTTCGTTTTCGGGTTTTATATTTTAACACGAAAGTGTTTTATGCCGCGATACCTCCAAGCTTTCACTGATGTTATATCCGTCACGAAATGACGCCATGTACACCTTTGCCGAAGTGATCCGCCAGCAGGACGTCGCTCGCCAAGCACACCCACAAGGCAGCCGCCGACCCGCACATCATGCTCAGCCTGCAGATTTCGCTGCACATTTCACTTTCGGGTTTTACCGATTCCTATACCGAGGGATCAACCACAGTTTTTCTTGAGGGGCTTCCACGATCATCATCATTGTCAGAGGAAGTTGGATTTCCTGCAGTGCGTTTTCGGAGCTCACGGACGAATCAGTGAGATATATAAAGCTTCGCTTTACAACTACAGGTCGAGCGCCAGAATCCAAACCGGCCGATCTTGTATTCTTTTGCTCTTCCGTCCTTTACAAAGAGTTTTTCCCTTCAAACGTACTCCATTTCGATTAACTCCCAAACGTTGTTCTGAGATGATTATGGTCTTTATTGGGAAACACAACCAACCATCAATTCTCGCTACAAAAGCTGTCAGCCTTCCTATCCAGCGTTGATTCACAGGCCACCAGAACAGTCTATCGGCTATAAAAATCTTCCAAAATTGTATAAAACACGATAAGCTTCATCGAAGGTCATAAGCGGTACATGTGGGTCGTCTACCTGCGCCAGCGCATAACCAGCGCAAAATTTTCCCGCCGATTGAGAAGCCCCACCGTCCCGCCTGGTTATTTCGGCTCCCGTGTCAGTGTAGCGCTTTCCGTATGTTGGCACCGCGGATATTCCGTTACTTTCCAGTCCGTTCGTCACCGCTCCCTCCCCTCTCTGGCCGCCCACTTCCACGGGATCCCTCAGCGACGCCGGGTAGGCTTCACCGCTGAACAGCAACGGATGCTCGCAGGAGAAGCCCCTCGAGGGACGCGGCGGAAGCGGCGGGGAGGCTCCCCTCGAGCGAGCCATCTCATATCTCTTCTCCGAACCACCCCGGGGTCGCCAGACACGCGCCGCGCTGGGCACGCGCCATCAGATCGGGGTGCAATCGCGAGATGTAATACGAGATCAAATTCATAACCGGGATTTCGCGCCGGGCCGGATGTTTTCATATGTGAGGAAAGCATCGGACATGGTTAGCTCGGAGAGCGTCGCTTTTCACTCGCTCTCGCTCTTTCTGCGGGCGCTCGCGCGGTTGTGCGTGGTTGAGCGTGGCTGTGGGGCCGTGGAAAATGCACAGAATAATCATAGGCGATTGGGAAAGGTGCCTGCTTTTTTCGCGTCCCGTCACAAAGACTCTCGCAGCGTATTCGGCGATGGCTGGACATCCGAGTTAGCATAGAAAATGATGCAGTCGTAGTTCATGGCCTGCACATATCGCCAAACAGCTGACGAGGCTCAATTTCGGGGTACTTGCTTCGGCGACTGAGTCGTGCAATATGCGACCGAGCTTAGCGGTATATATGCGTAGAAAAAAGGCGAATTAGTTCAGATTCGGGATTAAGAATGGCGCACGATGTACAAAGCAAAAAAAAAAAGAGTAGCGATGATGCAGCGCCCAACTCGTAACTGAAAACTTTGCTCGAAAGAAGCGCGTGCTTGTACAAGATTCAAGCGAACAACTACGTGAGCAAGTGAGTTTGCGTATTTCAACTTGGGGTTACGTCTTTAGGTGTATAGTTTGTTCGCGGTAAGCGCTCACTTGGTTGTTAAGTTTGTTGCATAAATACGTGTTATTTTCTTTAATAATAACTTCATTTGCGACTTCAGCGCTGTACCGTCGTTGCTGTTTCTTTCGTCCCCGTGTATTTGCGCTGTTTTTTCTCGCAAATGGGTATAGATTCGAAACGCGAATGGCACCGACGGGAAAGATGGTTAATATCGGCACTATTTTCCGATAATAGCTAACATTCGGATTTACCATGCCCTGTTGCTGCACATTTACATTACTGTACCCTCATCCGGGGCACAACTACCATTGGAAATATTGAAAGACTCTTCTGTTACAAAAAAGGGTTCTACGTTACATCGCCAATGTACCCTACTCGCACTATACTCAGTGTTTCTTCTCTCACTGTAAAAGCACCTCTGTCAAGAATATTTATGAATTTTGTTTATTGTATTCGTATCTTTTTCGAATGAAAGATACAGAGCTTTTACGGAATATATGTGTGATTTAAGAATGCAGCGGAATGATTCGCGCACTCGATGTTGGGATAGCTGGCTAATTTCACTTGGATGAGCTGGTATTTTCTGCAGTCTGTAAGATGCACTCTTCCTTTCTTGCTAAACAAATATGAAATTGTAAACACAAATTTAAGTGGCTACACCAGAAACGGAATGAGGGAACTGTTTTTTAAAAGTCCCTAGTACATACGGTTGTTAGTTATATATGTTGATAAAAACTCTGGTTCTTTTCTTCTGGTTCATTTTCGTGTCTGTGGTATCACTGCATAGAAGTATTTGGAGTTTTTCCCGAGTGTTGTTTCGCTCCTGCATTACTGCAATTACTACGCTTTCTTGTTATTGTGCGCACGACACTGTATATTGTCCCTCGCCTACTCTTCAATTCAAACAACCCTGTATAATTACAAAAAAGAAGAACACTGCTACTGTCTACACTGCTACTGTGGGCCCTCGGGCACCTTCAAGTGGCCTTTAATGGCCACTTTTCGCCTGGGGGACCCCCAACTTTTTGTTGGAAATAACAATCGAATTGAATTGAATGCAGCATTATAAAGAACCACATTTTTATTGATCTCTAACGCTGCGCGTATGTTGCTATTAAAATCAGCATTATTTGTCGACATTGGTAATCGCGTTTAAAACACGTTGAGGGCATGTCGAAACCTTTCTGATTTTTTTTTTTTACAAGTTCAGCTTGAATCTAGTGGAAAGCGAAGAGAGGCGGACAGAAATTGCAACACCGACAGAAATGGCAATACCTGGCTAAGGGGTGAGGGAGGGGGGGGGGGGGGGGGGAATGTATGGAATATAGGAAAAACGATGCTCAAGAGATACCGTATATTCGCGCATATAACCCGCACCAGAAATGCGAAAGTTTCAGTGTCAAAGTAGGAATGCGGATAGTACGCGGGTGTTTTTTTTTTTTTTTACTGCAGCTACACGGCAATGCGCGTTATGCCGTGAAGCTCCTACGCAGTAACACTGACTAAGCCTTCCATGGCACGAATTGCGCAAAACATACAAAGACAAGCAAAAAAACAAGGACGAGCGCACTCTAACAACTGAATTTTATTAGTAAATTGTGACTTTCGCCTTGCAGTCAGTGTATTCGACTTGCCAAATATGCGCTTTTTCTGCCTACATAGTATGTAATGTGTTGCTTGAGCAGTAGCTTTGGTGCAGCCTTTCCTGTATCAAATGTGCGGGAAATACGCGAGGATATTTTTTTCTTTTCCGGCGGGCTGAAAGTGGGGGTGCGGATTATATGCAGGGGCGGGTTATACGCGCAAAAATACGTTGCACCTTTGATCGTTGAGTATGCGTATCGGATAATAAAAATAAAATGAAATATCAACAGTCGCATATAAATCGCAAGTGCACACAGCAGACACCCAAAGGTTAATTTATTTGTTTATCCTGGCATTGCGTTCGTTTCTTTAATTAAAGCAAGAGCGAAATATTGCTGGGCTCTTTTCTCAACAAGGACACTTTCTGTGTGCGGGGTTATAGCAGACCGCTGGCCACTTAGAGCCACAAGGATCCCGAGCGCGACAGGATTGGAGGGAGTGACAAGAGAGGTATTCCTCTGCGAATTTATGTTGCTTCGCGAGTCTTTAAGCTTACCTCCTCAATTCTGTGACTTTGGTGGGTCACAGTACTGTAGGAAATGGAGGAATAAGAAAAGGGGGAAAAAGTGGCACAGAACTTTCCCGAAATCGGTATGTTCGGAAAAAGGGGATATTCCGGGATGGCATGACATACACCAGCGAAGTTGGAGTTGCCGCACACTCCTATCCCGTTCTGAGCTCCCCGAATCTGCGCGCCGAAGCCGACCGGGAGCAAAATTTCCCACTCTTCCCCAATCTTTCGGGGTCTCGCGTAAAAGGGCAGGAGGAGAAGGGGAGCGGGGGGAATTGTTGCGGAGCGGTGACACATCGTTGCTGGCGGTGGTGGCGGCGGTGGGCTGTAATGAGCGGCACGTGGTCGTCGGGCACGGTTAGTTGGGTATCGCTTGGGTGGGGGTCAGAGTTCACAATTGAAACTGCAGTTTGCCTTTGTGATCGCCCGACGCTGCTGCCTGCACGGTTCCCCAAACGACGATGCCGGCCGTGTTCTATGCGCGTGTTTGTGTGCGCGCGTTCCCGCAGGCGCCTGCGTCTGTGGGAAAAGGTGGTGCGAAATGTTCGAACACCGACCACCCAGTGGCGCTGGCGGCGCTTGCACGCCGGCTCCCTCTTTCTCTTGTGGGGCCTCTGCTGGAGAAAAGAAGAGGATAAGTGTAAAGGCACACAGCCGGCGACAAGGCTGGTTTGTCCGGTTAATGCGATTTGGTCGCGCGACGCCGTCGAGTCATCGTGTAGACACGACACGTCGTTCTTCACGGCCTTTCTCGTGCGCTGTTTGTTCGTTGGAGCTGCGCGCGTGGGAACTTTGCGCGGCGAGTCAGACGGTGTGCTAAGGACAATGCGAATTAATTGTCCCTTTCATCAAGTTAAAACTGGATCTTGTGTTGTAACGTTTAGATGAGCAGATGTGGTAAGATCGTTGGTAACTCAATTTAAAAACGTTCCCAGTGTGATGACAGAAGTCGTAGACAGTGTGACCAAAAACAAAGTTTGTAAGTAGTATATCACAGTAGATTTTTGTACTTTTGCTTCTTCTTCTCAGCGTTATTGTATACTTATTCGAACTGGCTCTAACAGTTCTAAAGGGGAAATTTCGAAAGCTTCACCCATTGCCCTCGGGTAAAATCGAGTTGCCATTTATGCTCATTCACCACTGTCATTTAAAAGAAAATCGCTTCTTGCAGCGATACGAGCTTCGCACAGTCCTCCTAAAACTAAATTTTAAGTAAGATATAGTTTGGTCTTCAAGCTAGCATATCCACAAGCCAGCAATACATTAACTTCAATAAAGCTTCAAAAAAGTATTAACTTCAAAAAAGTTGTATTAATTGAAAAGACACGCACGCGCACTGGGAAGTGATACGAGGTGGTAGGGGTATTTATATGTTGTCTTGTTCATTAAAATTTTCACTACCGCATCTTCAGTTTCGTGTGTCCTTTTTTGTTAGATGCGTTGGTCGTCGTGTAAAGTTCAGCGCTCTATGTTCCATGATGGCCAGCAGTATAGCTTGTCGTGCGCGGTTAGGTGCGCAGATAGGCAAAAGCACGACGGCTAATATAAAACCTTGCAGAACAGACTCTTGACAAGCCAGCTGCCTTGTTTTTTGGTGTGTGTACGTGTGTGCATATTTTAGCAACGGCTGTTTTGGCCTGAAAAGTGTAGCATGATTCGTAGCGGCACTTAACGATGTTAAACGGACATTGCGAAATTTTACGCCTCCCAGGTACAATCAGCACAGTGTGTACATGCAATGAGCTCAATTTTCTCACTCAAAATTTGTTTTATTCGCCAAATTTTACTCTCGAACACCAACACGGAAGTCTTCAAACTGACACGAACAGTTCACGTCCCACAAAAACATTTCGGCCAAGGGGGTGCCTTACCTGCTTTTTTCCGGCCCCGAAACAAGTGTGCTACCACTGCACAGTCCGCGGGAACTCGAGAGATCGATAAAGGAACTTTTACTGGAGGCTGTCGCGCTCGCCATCAGGTGCATGTGCGCACGCTGGCTGTGGAATTGGAATGGCTAGTTTCCTCACAAGGGATTGGTCCAGTAGCTGGACAGGGTCATGGTCGTGAACATGCTCCTGTTTTTTACTCCACATAACGTCGGCCTCTGCCCGTGCGATGTAATAGCTAAAATGAAAGTAGAATAAAAATTGGTCGCCTTCCCGCCCTGCGAAAGCGCATGTCCAGCAAAGCTGTTGTAAACCGCTGCAAATTGTGATGGAGGAGGGTATGAAATGTTTCTCGTTGCATCAGGAATAATTACCATGACGGGCTGGTTTCTTGTATTCTTGTTTGTGGTTTGGTATATGATATTATTGTCACTTTAAGTAAACGGTAAAGTATATTACGGGACTGTGCATATTATGTGGTATTTCGGCGACGAACTGTGATTTTAAGTTTTGAGGCCTTGTACCAGTGATACCACTGCATGTCGAACTTGTAGGGGTGCATTCCCCGTAAAGGCCATTGTTGGCTTTTTGAATGTACACCTGTCATCATTTTATGTTGAAATAAATATCTTGTATCTCGTGTCGTCGTCTCGGCGGGCTTGTCGCTTGTGCTCGGCTAGTGTCACTAGATAAGGGTACAGTGTGTCGGCACTCTTTTCTCCTATTATGTGCAGTGTATTATTGGTCCTACATTTGTTTACACTGCGAGTCATGCGCCGCAATTTTGTTGTTTATGCGTTTTAGTCGGTCAACTCGGTAGGCTTAGCTTGTCCTCCCTGCTCTGCGGCTGCGCGCGACTGACGTCGTTCCGAATGCGAATCAAAGTATCACGCGTGTAACAGCATTTCAGCAGCAGAAGTATGTCCAAGTGACAGATGCTGGGTCCTGCTTAGCCTGACGCATGCGCTCGGCGTCCTGGGCAGAATTCTCTATTTAGAGATACTCCTTCCTAGCTTTCAAAGGTAATCTACAAACGTAATCTTTACCAGGAACACAGGGTGCGGGGTCCCATTGTTGACAGGCCCCTTATCATCCAAAAAGGGGGTTTTGATGATTGTTTTGTTGTTTCGACAAACGGATACTGAGCTCTATGCTGTATGCATGAAACAGTGTAGAGGAGGTATACAGCTGCTGTAAAAATAGGCTGAAGGGTGATGAAAGTTCATGAATTGAGGGAAGTGGTATCCTTAGAGGGAAATTTCCCAAGTGTCAGCTGATTTATTTATTTATTTATTTCAAAATAATCCCTAAAGGCCCTCCGGTGGAAGGTAATGCATAGTGTGTACATCACACATTACGTAAGATGTACAACGTCACACGTACACGCCCGCGTGACGTATATTGATATGGTGCTCCCAGGAATTTCTTGTCTTCTCTGCAAGTGTTTACTTTTGTTACGTGATGCACTGTCCTTTATTTTATCCTTTTTTTGTGTTTTGTTCCCTTGACATGATCATTCGACATTTGGTCCCTCGACATGGTTTAGACGGGCTCATCAGGAATAATCGGGAGTCTACGAATAATCGAAATACTTCATCTTGAACCAAAGACACTCTGTATTTCCATTCTTTGCCAGACTAGCCTGCTCAATTTTGTCGCGTTAAGAGTTGCTCAAAAATGGAGCGTTTTATGAAAGGACGGTTTGTAATTTTCCGGATGTTGTAACATTTTCACTGCCCAGTGTTATGCGAATACTCGAACGTCGGCGGTATAGCTTCTACTGTTTTGCGTTGGTGTTGGAACTGCAGCAAGGCGATACAACCACACCGAGAGCAATGCGTTGACTGCAATGCAATGCGTTGCAATAAGAGCAATGTGTTCCAACTGCATTGACGTATGCCGGTTACTTACTTGTATGTGGAAGTTCAGGAGTAAAAACCAAGATAGGAAGATGAAAAAAAAAAGGCAAAAACGAGAAAGCAGAAAAGGGTAGGTGGAAGGATGTGATAGATTGTGGGGTTCAACGCTCCGGAGCTGTACACCTGGACTATGAGGTGCGCCGTTGTGGAGGGCTCCGGATTAATCTTGACCCCCTGGGGATCTTTAAAGGGACAGGCAACCGATTTTTGTCGAGCATATGTTCTCTATCATAAATGAAAAAGCATCCTTTAAAACACCTTACCGCGAAGTGGTTTTGCTGATAACGCCCTAGAACTTTTGAAATGGAAATTTTTAGAACTGAGTGCCGTATGTGTCCTCCCAAAAATAATGCTGGCAACCATGACATACAGTAGCGCGGTAACATACTTTTGTCTGTATGCGAGATGAAGAGCGGCATTTAAAAACTGGTCCCCAGCTAAAAAAAATAGTTAACTGCATGCTTTCTTATTACTTCCCGCGTTTTCTTATTCACTAGTCCATTTTGCACGAAGGCGCCATCTTTTTGGATGAACGATAGGTAGAATACTGGCTTCATGTCGTGGCGTCGGCAGTTCGATTCTCCCCGGGCGTGTCCTGTTTTTTTAAGCTGTCGTTGGCGTTTTCGGAAACTGAAAACGAATATTTCGGCAGAAGAAACGCCCCTGACTCAGGCGGAATCGTCAAACAACGCAGAACACAAGCAGGAAGCTCTTTCACTCGGTCTGTTTACTGAACGCTGCCGTTGACTCTGCACATGGTGGTTCAGTTAGCAACACAGAGCAACGCAGCGGCGGCGGCGGGTGGCGTGTCCTTAAAAATTTCAAAAGAATGCTTAAAAATATATATACAATTTAAACTTATACAAATACTTGTGTTAGAAAGTTTTCAATAAGAGAATAAACGTTTCAGTTGTTTCAGTGGCAGTAAGGTTTGCAGGTCACGTGACCGGGGCCCATATTGTAATGCCAAGTTTCTACACTACGAACCACCACCCTTCCGATTTCGGAAAGATTAGTGCCAAGTGAAAATTATTTCTGCCACTTTGTTTATAAATTGCTTGTGGTTACCGGGCTATATAAAACGCTGGCTTTCATATGAGTTTAGAGAACATATACTCAACAAAAATCGGTTGTCTGTCCCTTTAACGTGGGCCGACATCTCCTCAAACGGGCGTTTTCACTTTTCGCTTCCATCAAAAAAGCAGCCACCGCGGCCGGGATCGAACCCACGTCCGGGGTGGAAGTAACAGAGCGTAGAGAGGTGTGCCAAGAGTTCGCCACGCGGCCAGGTAGCAGAATGAGAAGAAACACCCACACACTTTGTGTTGTGTGATAACCGTGCATGCGTAACGTTTTTGTGGGAAGGTGGACGTATAGTTGGTAGAACACGCGCATACCAGGCACTGGACGAAGGCGGCAATTGCTGGATCCAGCAATTGCCGCCTTCGTCTAGTGCCTCCTGTTGTGTCGGCCGACTGACCCCGCACTGTTCCCCCCAGGAGCTCCCGGGCGTCCGCGCCTACTTTATGGCGCTCGCAGTGGACAAGCTGTTGCTGACATGCGTTGCCACGGGTAATGCGTGAAGGAAGCGCAGAAATAGTAATATATAAAAGAAAACAGGGGTGCCAGTGGTTTGCGGAGGGCCATTCGCAGGCGCCGCTGTGAACAAGCAGCAGAACGACCGGACCGGGCGTGCGCACACCGGCACCCCTGTTCGTGTGCGAGCCATTGACACGCCGACTCAAAAGTAGCGAGCAGAACGCCGTGGTGGGATCGTCACCGGACGACGCGTGTGGGCAACACACCACCGGTTGTGCAAACATAAACGTTGGTGCAAACGTCCCCCTTTGAATGAAAAGAGCGGGCCATTTGCTGTAAAAGCGGGGGCGACTCCGAAACAAGGTGACGGAAGCGGGTACTGAAAGAGGGGGAGCAGTGGTGGCGTGTACGGTACGGTAGTAGGGAGAACGGGATGTCGTCCTGCCAGTGGGGCCACGTAGCAGCGGGTCCGAACGTGGCCTCCGCGATCCTACCGGCGGCGCGCTGTTGGTAGCCGATCGCGGAGGCCACGGTCCGATGAACCGCGACCGATGCGTGCCAAGTCAATGCATGTCTCTCACTCTGCTGGAGGACAGCAACGACTCACAACTGTGAGCTGAGTCGCCAAGTAGACGAGTGTGAGTGCGTCAGTCGATGAACAGAGAGAGAGAGAGAGAGAGAGAGAGAGAGAGAGAGAGAGAGAGAGAGAGAGAGAAAAGAAGGGTGCTGACGACACAGTGACGACCCATTACCCTTGCCTATAATTGGCCAATTTGATAAATGCGCCGGTTATCGACCAACACTCGGGCTAGAAACACGCACTGGAGGTATGTGTCTCACGCGTTGTGTTATAGCTAATGACGTCCGTGTAATGCAGCGTGCTGAAACAGCGCAAAATCACGTCGACTCGCATCTAATGCGTTCGTACCTTGGCGAACCAAATGGACCCATTGGCCGGGCGCCGCGCCGTACGGGACATTGATTATTGTATGCCACCGATAAGTTCTTTACTGTGCGCCTAATTTCACAAGCACAGGCCTTCCTGTTTTTAGCTTCCAACAGAAAAACAGCCGCCTCGCGCGAATGGAACCCGCTATGGTCCAGACATGTACGTAACGCGTTACAAGGAACGAGTTACCTCTACCTAGTTACTATTTTCGGTAACGAGAAACGCATTTAGTTACTTTTTGAAAAAAGGAACGGGTGACGTGTTTAGTTCCTTTTAAGGCCAAGTAATGAGTAACGGTATCTCGTTACTTGTGAGGAGTAACGTGTACAACACCGCTTAAACGGCCTTGCTTTTATTCTAACCTGTGCATGCGTCTATAGCCGGCACATTGCGCTGATGATTGCCTCGTAAGCAGCAGCGCCGTTTTCTACATTCTAGTGCTTCGGGGCGTCATTTCTACTGTGAATCATGCCACGTTCGTCACAGCGTCTTGTCGTAGCATTGAATTTACGCAGGTGTCGGCGTACTGCCCGAGATACCAACAGCCCTGATTATCACGAGTCGAGCACGGGCGTCCACTCAAAGAGGGCCAGAGGCCTTGAGCCGGATGGGTACCCGCTGACCTCAATGAAGGCGCAGTTCCCGAATATTCACCAGCTCTTCCTTAAGCACAACACTGCCGTTCCTTCGAGAGCCTCGGTAGAACGATTCTTCAGCATCGCCGGAGATATATTTTCGAGGAAACGAGGGAAACATAACCGATGAAATTCTCGAGAGGCAGCTACTGCTTAAGTGCAACGACTATCAAAAGAAAACAATGAACCATGAAACAAAAGAGTTGTGCGTTTTGTAGTCACAGTAACGTGAAAAGTAACTCGTTACTTTTCGGGTAATTCTCGCGTTCCTTTGGATAGCGTGGTCTCCCGAGCAAGTTTGCGGAGAGTCCTAGCGGCGTCCGTCCTGGATAACGGAATGGATATGGTCTCCGTTTTTTGGTGTGCCAAGCGGGTGGCAGCGTCCGCACTTTCGTTTCCGACAATGCCGCAATGACTAGGAAGCCACTGAAAGGCAATGTCATGACCCGCTTGGGTGGCACGGTCGTACAGTAGTCTTATCTCGGCCAGCAGCTGTTCATGAGGTCCACGGCACAGGGCTGACTGGAGCGATTGAAGCGCAGGCTTTGAATCACAGAAGATCGCCCATCTTCGGCATGAAGTTTGTTCAACGGTGTGAAGGGCACAACGGATGGCGGTAAGTTCTGCAGCCGTGGAAGTGGTAAGATGGGCTATTTTGAGTTCTTCGGAAATGGACATTCGTGGTATAACAACGGCGCCGGCAGAATTAGATGTTGTTACAGAGCCATCGGTGTAAATATGGGTGCGGTCACTGTATCTCTCGTGTAAATAAATGAGAGTTAGCTGCTGTAGTGCCAGCGTTGGAAAATCTTGCTTCTTTGTTAAGCCTGGGATAGTGAGGCATGCTCGAGGCAGCGCCGTACATCAAAGTGGGAGTGGCGGCCTCATCGCAGGCGTATAGTTGGACGGCATGCTGGTGATGTTAGAAGCGACAACATTTCCGAAAGAGCCATGGGGGCGTTTAGATGGCAGACTAGCAAGGCTGATGATCCGGCAGCCTGGTTAGGTGCCTAATGTGCGCCCTGAGTGTTTCAATTGTCACGTAAGTGGGTAAGGGGTGATCACGAGCCGCAGCAATGGTTGCAGCTGTTGACGTGCACCGTGGTAGGCCAAGGCAAGTTCGGAGGCCCTGAGCTTGTTTGCCTTGCAGTTGCTGAATATTTGTACGGCACGTACATGAAAGGACAAGCAGGCTGTACCGTAGGGAGCCCAAGAATAGTGCGTCGTACAGCTGAAACATTGACTTCATAGGCGCTTCTCACGTCTTTCCGCCGATGAACTGGAAATAATGGGCCACTGCAGACAGCCTCTTCAAACAACGAACGTGGGAGCTCTAAGAAAGGTCTCTGTCGGCGACCACGCCAAGAAGCTTGTGATACTTCACATTGGAGACCCTTTCGTCATTAACTGTCAAAGGGTATGCATACATAGGCTTCCCAAGAGTTCACGAGCGCTCGTATTCATGCCCTGGACCCGCATCTTTAGCGCCCCCTTCTATTAGGCCTCCCACGATCTGATGCAAGCATTCTTTGTCGTCTCTGGCTTGGGGTCGCATTCACAAATGCTTACTCCTATTTGATTGCAATGGCAGCCAGTGAGGCGTGCGAAGTCTGTGACACACCAGAGACCATACGACACGTCCTATGCGAGTGTCCACGGTTTTAGATGCAAAGCATCTCTTAGTCGACCCTCCGTCGTCCGGCATCCGCACCTCTCCTCCTCTCCACAACAGCTCTGATAACGCCACTCTCTCTCCCCTCCTCCTCTCCACACCACCTGTGCGCTCGCGCGCGCTGCTCCTCCTCTCCCCTCTGCACACCAGCTGTCCAATCACGCGCATGCGCGCTGCTCCTCCTCTCCACTCCCTCTGCTCTGCAAATAAACCCGTCCGCGCTCCCCTCAGTTGCTTTTTCGGTACTGCGCCGTCCGATGACTCCAAATGGACGCCAACGATTCCGTCAGCGACCTGGCTGGCACACCTTCAACTAGCGCCAGCCAGCACACTGTCGGAACCGCGAGCACCTCCGAAGACAAGGCTGCAACAGAGGAGAGCTCGCGACGCCGAACGTAACGGCAGCGTCGAGCAGCGGATTCCTCGCTTCGAGAACAAGAAGCCACTTTGAAACGCACAGCGGCCAGTAGCTGATCCAGATGGCGTCGGCAACGTGACAACGCTTCGAAACGCAGCGTCGAACAGCGGATTCCTCGCTTCGAGAACGAGAAGCCGCAAAAACGTTCCCAGCTACTCGATAAATAAAGAAGACATTTAATACGCTACTACCATGTCTTTTACTCTAACAACCAATTAACACGCTAACTACTCCACGGCTTTGCATCCCCTCAGGGTTCCCACGTGGAAGATGGTGTAATTTGTTTCCATCTGAACGAAGCCAACTCTCTTCGACTCTACAGACTCTCGGCGCCCGTTCTCTGAGAAGACAATCCTGGGCCACTGACCTTCTCCGTCATCTACGGACAAGGCGACAAAAGTGCTCCTGTGTTTTCTAAAAACGACGGAATTGCACAAAAGACTGTAGCGCAAAAGACTCTATGAACTCACTGAACTTGTTTGTCTATAGTGTCCTACCGCTAGTCACACCACTACGCAATGTCTGTACCTTTCCCCTTCTTTTCCTTTTCCTCTTTTTCCTCGTTGTTTTCCCCCGTGCAGGATAGCATACTAGGCCGTAGCCAGGTTAACATTCCTGCCTTTCCTATATCTTTTCTCTCTCTCTCTCTCTCTCTCTCTCTCTCTCTCTCTCTCTCTCTCTCTCTCTCTCTCTCTCTCTCTCTCTCTCTCTCTCTCTCTCTCTCTCTGTCACGCGTTCCTTTTGAGAATCGGTAACGAGTAACGTATTTAGTTACTTTTTGAGCGAGTAACGAGTAAAAGTATTTAGTTACTTTTTTTGGTTAGCGTTTACATGTCTGCCGCTACCCTAAACGGAAACGTATGACACCGTAACAGCCTGACGGCCACACGAATTAGAGTGTGTACCACCCACCACGCGACAGCGCTTTGCCTTCCGCGACACAGGAATGCTTTTTCTGAATGAGACGATCGCCTTCAAGAATGGTCTCTGGAGACCTGCCATGGTCCGGCCGCGCGTCAAGGAGCGATGGCGTCTTCTTGTCTTCCGGCATTTTCTCATTGCTTGATGAACAGGCAACGCCGGCTTACGGGCGTTCACCGTACGTATCCCACAGGTATCGCCAAAAACCCAGCCAGCAGTGGTGATTCCTGTTCGCGTTAAGCGCGCATGCACCCAGTACGCATGCCTCGCTTGGTCCAACCTCCTCCGCACCTCTCCTCCTCAGACTTCGGCCAGCCGTACGGACGGCCAAGCTGCAGGCGTCCGCGAACAAGATAAAAGAGCAAGAGGAGGAGAGCGCGGATGAAGGGACCACCACCGCAGCGCCGTTCCTGCAGACAACGCGTCGCCTGGAGCACATTCCGCTCTGGCGAGGCTCTCCTGCCAGCCGGCGGACACCCTTCACGTTTCGTGCGCGATCATAACGTATCATTACGGTGCGGGAGGGAGCTGAGAGGGGGAAAAGAATGGGCCGAGCAGTTTTTTTTTTTTTTTACCTCCCAGTTCAGTGCTCCACGCCTGGAACCCGTGCTGTCGCATGTTCGACGCGGAGGAGTTAAACCTTCTCGGCAGACCTCCCTCGCTGCCCCCCTTGCCTGCATGCAAGTTTTACTTCTGGACGGCCTTCTGGAAGGATTGCGGTTCCGAGAGACGCGTTCTCTGGTCCTGTTGCCTATAATACCTCCGCGTATACGTGTGCGTCTGCCCGTTCAATGTAGACCTTTCGTCGTTATTACGCGCAAGACCTTTTACTGAGCGCTGTTCTCGCCCCTGACCACGTTCTCGTCACGCCGGCGAGCGCAACCCGGCTGTACTGGAACCCGGTGCGAACCATTCTTATGAATGCGTGGTCTGTACAAGAATCGGAAATATCGAGTTTCCTGGAAGCTCACGCTCAAGCGGAACCGCGTACGTTACGCGGAGAAAGGAAAAGAGGAAGGTAAGGCAAGCGGCCCAGCAGATATGATTTGCTGAATAACCGTGGTGGGCCGGAAAGGTGCCGATAGCCTCCAAGCTTGCCCCTCGCTCCCCGCTCAGGTACTTTAATAGCCTTCCCTGTAGGGTACGCATCGGTAAGGCCTGAACAAACAAGCGTGGCGGGCTGTGCCAGCCCACATTCATATTTCATCGCTGCGAGGAGAACGCTCCCATGAATGAGCCGCGTTCACACCCTCGCTACGCTCCGTTTTCTCCCCCGTCTCCCCTGCGTGTGCAGCACTGCACACAACGCACTTACAAACGCACACGCACACACACATGCCTATGGACGCACGCATCTTCGGAGCCCCATCCTGCTGAACGGCAGCGGTGATTGCTTCAATTTTGCGGCCCAGACGTAGTTTGCGAAGAAAGGGCGCGCGCCGTGAGTTCCTCTCCCTGGCTTCGAGGACGAAGGCGACGACGCCAGTTCCTTGAGGCAAGCAAGCAGAGTGGCGCCTCACGTGGGCGGTTGCACGCCCGCTCGAAAACGAAGAGTCGTGGCCCCCAGTACTGCTCCTTGCGGGCCGCCGCGTCTCGAAAGCTGAAGCGGCCAGCTACGAGAACGGTTTCATTCACGTTCCGTGTCGCTCTGCAGCACCACGGTGTGTGTGTGTGTGATCAGTGAATGGTGGAATGAATGTAGGTGTGTGTGCGTCTGTAGACTGCGTGCCGGGCCGGATTGCGATGTCAGGGGCTGATAAGCAGTACGCTGAGGGTGTGTTCGCCCGCAGGTGATCGGAGCTGGCGCGTAATTGGCGCACTTCGGCTGCGAGCGGAGTCTAGGGTATGCGAACGTATGCGGTGATCTTGCCTAAGCGTAGTTGTGTGCGTGCGTGTGCATGTGTGTACGTAGTCGTACTCGTCTCCAGCCATTAGAGTAAGCGCTTGACTGGATCTGTGAATGCGCGCACACGATGTGTGCGTTTTGTCCCGGGCACATGCGTGCACCTGTCTAATTCTAAAAGGGGTCCAGCGAGTGTAGGCGAGGCGCAGACATAATGCAGCCGATTTACTGATCAGTTCGGGCAGATGCACTCGACAGCGTGAGTCTTGTAACCACTACGTGGGCAATGTGTGTGACTACGCTCACCTTCTTGGGAGGCTATTTTCTACAGGGCTCTTTTTCACTCAAACCGAATTAATATAGCCGCGCCGCTACTTAAATTTGACTTGGTATTTAAAGGCGAAATGCTTCACGGAACAGCTTTCCATAGACAAAATCCGTGTTCAATGACCATGCTTTGCGAAACATTTTGTGTTCTGTAGACGGAGTATGGAGGGTAATGTTATAGTTCAGCCTAGCCAGTTGACTGGCCTGAAAATCTACAAAATTATGAAAAGGATGAAAGTCGCACCCGCACACGCAAATATACACGTATACACGCATACGCACGAACCCAAACTCACATGCCGGGAAACAGGGATATTCAATGTGGGATATAGCCTTCAGAAATGCAACCTGTATGCTGTTATAACGACCTGCACTCTCTGTAGAAAAAAAAGGACACGATAATAACTTGGCTCGCAATGCACTAAGATCATGGTTTTGAGCATTTTAGCCCTTGTGGGGCTGGTGGATACACATTCGCCGATTTCAAAGGCACATACCGAACAGGAGCACCAACCGATCGAGCGTGCAGTGCGCCTCTGACTACAAATAACAAATTTTGCGGGTGCGGGCATGTTCGATATGCAGAGAGCGGGTCGTTCGTATGCAGCAGACAACTCCGCCAAAGGACCAGGTACAGCCCGCGGAAGCCCTCGTGATCGGTCCATTTCCGCGCCATCTTCTGGCCGGTTGCCGCTTCAGTTCTATTATCTTGTGATCACCGAATAGGCTTTTCTCTTTGAAATGCTGATAGCTCCACACGACGAGAATCATGGCAGAGACCGACCACCTCGAGCTCGGTTAATACCAGCGATCGCTTATGCTAATACTACAAGAATCGCGAAAATAACAAGTGCAAAGAACATGCAAACGAAGCAATCTGTTGTAGTCCTTCCAACTTTCCCCGTTACGCTACGTTATGAGTTCGAAAAAAATGTGTCAGTCACCATCTGTGAGCCAGTGTTGTCAACATGAGAAGTTTTGAAATGGTTTATTTTGGCAAAATATTGGCATAAAATCAGCAACCACGACGCTGGTTGCTTACGCACAGATATTCTGCACGCATAAAAATGGCTCGGAGAAAACAGACGCCGCGCGTGGCCAGCAGAATGCACGACTCGGGAAAGAAGCAGCGGCGCTGGTGACGACTACGAAGTGGGGCTGTAAACATGGTCCCTCCGAATATGGTCATGCTTCACTGCGCAACCCACAATGTGAGAAAGCCAGCTTACAAAAATCAAGCTTACACCAATTTCTTTTAAAGGCGATAGTCTTTCTTGGGCTACTTAAACCCAGAAATTTTTGGTCTGTCTGTCTGCCTGTCTGTGACTCGATTCAGCCACCCGGCCAAAGTGAAACGAAGTCTGCGCAGTAGTCTTATATACTCACAGCCAAATCTAAACGTCTAAGTCCGGTGTTAATGTTCATACTTGTCAACATTGTTGCACAAGAACAATACATTACGCAAACATAAGGCAGAAAATTAATACGCTAGGGATATTTGCAGTGTTCCTTTATAAAGAAATTCATAGATACTTGATTTTTGCGAAATGAAATACTACATCCACTGCAGAAAAAAAAATCACACTGTCGCCTGCTGTCGCCCACGCCACTAAAGCTTCTGGCGGCATTTTAGGAAATCAAGCGGCAACAGTTACGAAAGGTTCCATTATATATAGTTCATACCACAAGCTGCATGCAGCACTGTGGAGGCTACATTGTTGTCCACGGCCCCCCCACTGAGGGCGCCTAACGCCTAACGTACCGCGAAGAAAGCGAGAAATGGCGCCGGGGCCTCGCGGTCCCACCACCCGAGAGGGGAGAAGGAAATGTTGTTTCAAGGCCCCCTTAACGGTGAGTAGGCGCCGGGTCTGTTGGCAACAATGCAGCCTCCACAGTGCTGCACCTAGCTTGTGGCATGAACTATAGGTTCCACGTTCTGCTTGGAACGAACGTGGACTAGGGCAACGCGGATCTACAAACGTTGAAGTAGGGCGCCCCGATTCACGCGCGTCTCCGTCGTACGGCAGCGCTGGCATCGAGGCACCCGGCCTGGAGCCGTGGAACGCGGTAAATTTAAACTGACTTGAGCAAACATTTAGCTTGGTTACTTTGGGAGGAGCGCGACGCAAGAGGAACAACATGAGAGGTGAGCGGGAAAGCAAAGGGAGGCATTTACTTGGCAAATGTCGACAAAGACTATCGTCTTTTGTCGACATTGGCAACGAAATTAAGGAGCAAATACGCGGCCATTTTTTTTTTTCATTCGGCTTCGCCTCGGAACGCAAATGCATTGGGGGGGGGGGGGGGGGGGATCATAATAAATATGAAGGCTCTTAGATCTTTTTTTTTTAGTTTTTGTGAATTTTCCCATACTCTGAACACGATTTTCCCCTCCACGCGGGCGCGAGAACTGGGGGGATTAGACAGCCGGCCAGAGGACCAGCCGTTGTTCGCCTGTCTAGCTCAGGCCTGCCTTGGTTACCAGTTGCTTGCGCACGGGTGGACTGTGCTCTGTTGTTTTGTTTTGTATTGCGCATTTGATCATTTGCGCTGGTGACATGGAAACCAACCCAGGCCCAGACAAGGTCGATGAAATGCTCGCGCTTGTTAAGGAGTTCCCTTTTTCAAACGAAAAATTTCAGAAAGACCCATCAAACAAGCTGAAGGATATTCAAACAAGCGCCACTGACATCAAGAGGTTACTCAGCGCTGTCGAAAGGAAACTAACTAGAGTTGAAAAACTTTGTCACGACCGTCATCTCCTGTAGCTCGTCGTTTGAAGCTCAGTCGCACGAGCAGCTGAAGACCATAGAAACGAAGCAATTGGGAACACGGCTACCTGGTCGCTTGCTGTCCTAAACAATTGAACGCGCAGAAATGACCTCAGTTTCAAAGGTATTTCGCAAGAACCAAACGAAAAGTTGTGGATACCGAACGCATCATCAAAGAGTTTGTGCTCGCTAACTTGGGTTTTAACGCAGGGGAAAAACAGCGTGCCCACCGAGTAGGCCGACCGAAAACAGATCATATTTGCCCAATTGTCGTGAAATTGTTGAACTTTCAGTACAAGAGCATCACTTTGATTTGATTGTAGGGTTTAACCCGCCGACGCAAGCACAGGCTGATGAGGCGCGCCCGTAGTGGAGGGCTCCCGGATTAATTTTGGCCACCCTGGGGATTTTTAAACGTGCGCCGAATAGTCTCGTACACACAGGCGTTTTTGCTTTTCGCCTCCATCAGAGAAGTGGCCGCCGCAGCCGGGAATCGCTCCCGCGTCCTCGTGCTCAGCAATGCAACGCCATAGCCACTGAGCCACCGCGACGAGTCAAGAGCATCACTTTAAGGAATGCTTCCAAACTAAAGGATCTGCAGAAACCACGCATGTGGATTGAAGAAGATTTCTCGGCTCGAATGCAGCTCATCAGGAAGGAGCTGAGAGATTTCGTACGAAAGGAACGCTAATCCCTAATGAATGAAATGTATAAAAACATACCGAATAAAATAAAAGCAACGTAATTCCTAATGAATAAGTAAAATAAATAAAATACGCTGTCATAGATAATAAAAAACTTCTCCTTTGGAAACAAATGCTACACATTTGATTCGCCAAAGGACGAAGTAATTCGCCTTTCCAGACGCGATGAGGCCCAAGTTTCTGCGGCATGTGAGCAAGATGCTATTAGTGCAGGAACGAACTAAGCCAGCCCGGAATGGTTGACCTAGACATTGAAACAGAATCTCGCCGAACTATAGCTACCCCTACGACTGCCCTCACTGCCCTGATACCCCTAACACAACGCCCCACCTCGTACTGCTCTGTCCCGCCAACTCCCCACACCCCTTTTAGTGGGAGAGCTTGCTGCGCAGCAGACGGCTTGAAGACCAGGAATTCCTGATCTCTCGGGCCAGGACGGCTGCGAAGGCATGCGGCCTACCGGACTAGGATGGCCACCCGCAGCCCATTCTCTTTTCTCCCTCCTTCCCCATCCCCTGTATTTCAATAAGCGTTTTAATCAGTCAATCAATCGATCGATCGATCAATCAATCAATCAATCAATCATCAATCAATCAATCATCAATCAATCAATCAATCAATCAATCAATCGATCACAAGATGAATTATGCGCATTCATTGAAGCATGTTCTGTAGATGTTCTTTCTGGGACAGATACCTGGCTTACACCCGAAATTGATGATAACGAGCTATCTCTCTCTAAAACCTCATTATATTTAAATATACAAAAGATAGGGTTGGTGCACGTGGAGGCAGAGTTGTGGTTGCAGTGAAATCTAATCTATGTTCTTGCGTTATTGATATTGAAACAAGTATTGAACTTTTGTGTATTTTACGTCAGTTGTGTCCCTATGTTACTTGAGCAGTCGGAGTCGGTTACCGTCGGCCTTATTCTAGTGCTGAATTTATCGACAGTCTCAATGATTCCTCAAGTTCATCCAAAACACCCGCCGTGGTGGCGCAGTTGTTGAGGCATTTTGCTGCTGAGCTTGAGAACATAGGTTCGATTCCCGGCCGCGGCGGCCGCTTTTCTGATGGAGACAAAAAGCAAGAACGCCCGTGTGTACGAGATTTCAGCGCACGTTAAAGATCCCCAGGTGGTCAAAATTGATCCGGAGCCCTCCACTACGGCGCGCCTCATCGACTGCGTTGCGTCAGCGCGTTAAACCCTACAATCAATCAAGGTTCATCCAAAACATACACCCAGCATTGCCAATAGTTATTGACGGTGATTTTAACTACCCAGCAATTAATTGGTGGACGTGTACACCCTAAGGCTGTGCAAGGAAGAGCGAATGCAGGGAATTTCTCGATGGTCTTTTTTTGTTCGACCTTCATCAAACGATTTGCAAACCAACGCGTGGAAACTCAATTCTTGACCTTGTGCTGACAACTGAACCGTAAAATATGCTTGTACACGTCTTAGAATGTATTAGTGATCACAATGTGGTGCACTGTGAATATCTTAGGAACAACAGCAAGCCAGACAACGCTGCGAAAATTACTTATGATTACTCCCGTGCAAATGTAGAAGCAATTCTTGGAGAGTTGTCATCTTTTTCGAAGTAGTTCTTGCATTTCCTGGTTTATCCTAATGCAAACGATAACTGGCTCGCTGTCTGAAGAAGGCTTACAGAACTTCAAGAAAAGCACGTCCCCAAAATTGCAATCGCCTCATCAACACATAGCACATGGCTAACGTCCCAAGTGAAAAGAAAAATCGATAAAAAGAAACGTTTTTGTTCTATAGTGAAGTTGTCGAACTCAGACGGTGATTGGCAGCGCTATCGAGAACAGTGCCATAAATGCAAGGCAGAAATTGAAGCGCCTAAAGACAAGTTTTTTAACGGTGACATTGTCAGCATGTTAACTAACAATCCAAAAAAAGTTTTAAAAAGTAACAAATCCCAAACACGCGTCATAATCCACAGTTCCAATAGTAAATAACGGTGTGCTGCTCTCACCATCTGAAGCTGCGACCGAATTAAACTCATTTTTCAGCTCCGTATTGACAAAAAAAAAAAAAAAACGATTACCACATGACCTTGTGTTTCCATCTATAAATTCGTCTGTGAATTACATCATAACCACACCTGAATGTGCTATTTACTGTCTTTGCAATAACTCAGAACCCAGTCCAGATGGGCGTCTGCTCAAAAAATAATTAAAATCACAAAGCCTGCATACCCTCCATACTAGCCACCCTTTTTCAGCAGTCACTCGATACAGGAGTTCGTACCAGATGACTGGAAGATCAGGTCGTATCACTTCTTTGTACAAATCAGGGAACCGATCACTGCCCTCAGATTATAGACCAATCTCTTTTGATTATTCTGGTAAATTACTTGAACATATTCATACCTTCCGCAGTTATGAAATATCTTAAGTCAGCATAGCTTTTTCTTAATAATGCACACGGGTTCCAACGGGGAGGTCTCGTGAAACAGTTATCTTGAACTCGTTACCGATCTTCACCAAGCTGTTCACTGACTCGATATAAGAATTGATGCCATTATTTTTTGACTTCAAAAAAGTGCTCGATAAGGTTCCTCACACTCAGCCTACTGATAAAACTAAGCCTGGTCTCACTTGTATGGCCAAAGTAATAATTGGAATTTCAAGGGTTTTTAATCACTCGCTACCAATTTGTTTCCGCAAGTGATCAGTATTCTGCCTTAGCCCAAGTTAAACCTGGTGTTCCTCAGGTTTACGTACTGGGACCAATTTTATTTTTTATTTACATTAATGATATCAGTACCAATCAGTACCAGTAACAATGATATCAACAGTCAGATTGTTTGCGGACGACTGCTTTCAATGCGGACAAATTATTAGCGCTGAAGATACTAACATTTTACAGCAGAACTAAACAGAATTTCCCTTTGGGGCAAGCAATGACAGATGGAAATAAATGTTTCGAAAACGAAAACGATGTCATTTACGAGAGCTAGTGACGTTTAATTCATTTCTTATTATGTGAACAACACGTGCTTAGAAAATGTGTCTACAATAAAATATCTGAGAGTTCACTTATCTGCTAACCTTGCATAGAATGATCACATTAAAGAAGTAATTTCGAAAGCAAGTAGAACTCTTAGCTGCATTAGGCGACATTTGTATTTAGCAAATCAATCAACCAAACTTCTAGCTTACACAGCCTTAGTTCGTTCGGAGATGGAATACGGCTCTTTTATATGGAGTCCAAATCGGACATGGCTAGTAAACAAGCTGGAATGCTTACAGAATAAAGCACCACGTTTTATCACTAAAAATTACTCCAAAACATCCAGCCTCAGGGCTAACAAGGTATCCCTCTCACTTCCAGAGACTGCATCATGCCCCATCGTCCTTTACGGCATCCCATATCAAGCCCACGCATCTCATTTTTCCGCGACTCCATCATCCGCTCAAAGTCAGTCCCATGTTTGCGCTCCCAATTTCCTTCGACAATCACCGTTACTTCTTGCCATTTATCAGTGGAACAAGTTGCCACCATAAACTGCATCTAATAAAGATCATCACACAATTGTCAACCATTTGAAGGGCAGTCTAAACTTGCTTGTTTAAGAGAGAGAGAGAAAAGCAAACGGAAAGGCCGAGAGGTTATCCAAGGGGTGAGCAGGGGATGAAAGAGAGGGCAGGGGAAAAAGAGGCGATAGGAGCGGGGCCGCGCACACACTTTAGTCCCTTTGTAGGCACTATAGTCTTTCACCCAAGCCTGCGTCCTTCATAAAACGCAGAAGGGCTTCTCTTACCCTCTGCGAAGTCAATTGTAGGAGTCGATGTCCTAGAATAGTCTCTACTGGGAACGGTTGATGGTCTAATCGTCTGAGCTGGACGGCCAAAACACGTCTTTCCGATTAATACTCGGGGCAACGACAAAGCACATGTTCGATTGTCTCTTCAACCTCGCAGGCGTCGCAGTGGACAATACTGGCCATCCCGATGAGGAAGGAGTAGGTGTTTGTGAAAGCCACTCCCAACCACAGTCTATAAAGTAAAGTAGACTGGGTTAGGAAAGTAGAATTGTGCTTTTGACAAGACCAACTATATGCTTTGTATTGACTCGTTTTTTCATTCCCATGTTCAAAATTACGTTTGCTGTGTATTCTGAGTGATTGCGTTGAAACGTGTGAACAATTCGTGTAACTCTCCCCTATGTAATGCCTGCAAGAGCCTTTAGAGTATCTGAATTTTTAAAAAAAGACATATACAGCTTCGCTATAAAACAGCAAATGCACCTTAATTGCAATGGAAAAATTGCATTACAAGCTTCATTGTAACCGCCATTCAATAACCTGCGAGACACTCGACTATCGATCGGTACCTCTAGGCTTCCGAACTGTTTGAGCATGCGTCAGAATGTGCCTCGATTTATATACGAACAACAGTTTCCGGTCCTCAATGTTGTATATCGTCCTAATTATGGATATAAGCACAAATACAAACATAAAAACGAATGTACTTTACCTATAATGCAATTTAGGCCTTTTCTTCAGCTTTATTATGCCAATTCTACATTTCAGGAATTTTATTTAGTCATTTTTTTGGTTCACCTAACTGCAATGGACCCACACTGCAAACACTGACCAAAGAGTTTTCGTATCCCTTTACACAGCATTGGAGTGCCCGACAGCTGATCACATCAACCAACGAACGCATTTATCTGTGTTGAGTTTCGGTAAGCTGACTCCACGAGCTTGCACTACACGTTTCCGCCGCCATTTTTGTCGGCTTTCGCGCGTCGAACATTGCTACCGCCCTACGAAACAATATAACACCTCTGCATGTACGGTAGCCCCTCCCTCTGGGGTGTCCGGAAAAGAAGGCGATGCTAGTTCGGTGATATATCACGTGTTCAGAGGACGATGAACAGAGAGGGAGGGAATGGCCAAAGCGCAATAACATGCCTAATCGCACAAATTGTTCGTATCAATCGATTACGACCAATCAAAAGTTCGGTTAATTGGTAAAACCCTCTCTAGTTTCGGCATACCAAGGGGGTAGGACACACCAAAAAATGAGGAATAGGCCAACTTGAACCTCGATTGAACGGCTAATAAGATAAAAAACTTTACCGTCCCTTCCTAAGGAAAGTTGAGAGAAGCGGGAAAGCTTTCTGACTGCGTCAAAAGTGCGTCAAAACCGTCGCTAAAAGTGCGTCCAATCGATCGTCAAACCTACAAAGACCTAAATCGTAAACGAAGAACGAACGCATGCGACGATTTTTTGCACACTAAAAAAACGTATTTAACGATATAAATGTTTACCGATACGTGATTTATGAGATAAACGTGTACTTTGTACTCCTTCTACATGATCGATGCGTGCATTGTCTTACAAAGAACCGTTGAATTTTCGAGATCTTCAAATAACCGTTTTGACACAATGGAAGCCAGGTTTCACGTATGCGCCGTGCGTCCAGAGATCCTATTATAGCTTTCCGGTCGACCAACCGGTCTATGGGAAAATCCATTAGTTTTTTTACTATCGGTCCCAATAAGAAAGCTTTCTCTTAAATCCCAATATATTGATTACACTCAGCAGACAGTTTCAGTAAATCAATCAAACAGTAAATCTATCAACAATTATCAGTGAACCAATGATTCGAATAATAATAAATTCCGCCGGAACTTCAATTCGCACTGTATACCCCTGTGTTGAGGTCCTCATTTCGTTTTTGTTGGTGATAGACGTTTACTTCGAGCGGAAAATAGTGTTGTAAGTAGCCTACCTAGTCCGGAAAACCGCATTTCTTTAATTATTTTTCCAGAACTTTTTGCGCCGCGGGACTCCCTGACGCCTCGCCTAAATTTAAGTCTTCCATCTCGGACCTCCCACCGTATCCCCTATTTACTCCCGTATTCCGAGAATACCGCGTTTAAAGCTCCGAAGAGATAACGCAACTCCAGTGTTTCGGTAGTGCCGGGACAAACCGCAACGTCTCTGTTCGAAACGAGGCCCGCCTGATGGCGCTGCAGGGGGGAGGGGGAGCAGTCAGCGGAGATGGAAGGATGGGAAGCGGAGAGAGGGACGGACGGGCCTTCTCCGGTCCCGGAGCAAGATGGATGGGGTATCCGCATGACGGGCGCCGTCTAAAACAAAAGCGCGAGGGGAGCCCCAGCTCGATTCCCGCGATCGTCAGCTTTTGCCGAGCGAGGCGAGCATCACGCGCCCCGCCGGCCCCGCACTCGACGCGGGCACAGAACGCACCGGCCAGAGAGAGGAATCAAGCATTCGAACGCCGCGGGTTGTCGCGCGATCGCAGTGGCCCCGGTATCGGCCACGCTATCGGCCATCTTCTCCCAAACACAAATCCGGTATTGATGAGGCTGCGGACGCCGTCGACAGGAGAGGCGGACATTGAGCAGGCGCTGCGGCGTAATTATTTGCCGAGAAACCGACGTTCCCGGAACCGAAACTAAACCAGGCGCACGGTATCCGTGCAGTATGGGGGCTTCGTGCGCGCTGCTGCCGCCGCAACGAGAGCGAAAGCCCGCTCACACGGATCGCTGAGTATACAGTGCACGGGAGGGGACCACCTCCCCTTCGTCGTGCAGCCCCGCGAGGCTTCCGGTCGACATATTTGACAATGCTCGTTAATATTGTTTGCCGGGCAGGCCTGTCGAAGAAGAAGCGACCGTCATCGCGGCTACCGATCATATTTTTGTTTGCGCATCCAAATGCTCCGCTCGCTCCCGTCCTCCGCCTTCTCAATTTCTCTTAGGCGCCGGGGTGCCGCCATTTAGCGTATACACAGGACGTCCATGCACGCGCTACTCTTGTTCTGTGTACAGCACCGAATCAGGGTAAGGCAGCAGCAGACGAGGGCGGCTGACGAGTGGCGAAGTTGTTGACGTATCGATGGAAGACCCGCTGTCTGTATCCTCTTTAATGAACGTGGCTTGATAAACGACGCTCGATCTCGTTTCATATCTCGCGCGCTTCGTCGAGAGGGCGGCACGTCAGAGGGAGCCACCTTTCAGCGTGTGGGCGCTTTAGCGCGGGAGCAGCCTGGATCTCGACAGGACTGGCTCCTTCCAGCAGCCGTGTCCGACCCGCTAAAAAGCTTTCCGGATGTTAACATCTGTAAATGCGCAGACCTAATAACCGGGTGCGGCAAAGTTGAACAGGCTTTGTCCTTTTATCTCTAGGCCAGCTACTGATCGGGCCAAATTAGGCCGATCGATACGACCGGCCGCCTCTTATCAGCTCGCGTTCTCTTCTGTTTTACGTGTCCGCGTCCTTCCTACCACCCTAGAAACTGAACCGATCTTGCTCAAAGCTGAACGAAACAAAGAATGGCGAAGCGGGGCTCCAGCCGAAAGAACGTTTGAGAAATTGCGGAGGTGTCAACACCCCGATCAGCTTCTATTCGCGGAAAGGCGAAGAAGAAGAGACGTGCTCTCAAGCTCGCCGCAGAAAAAAGAGCAGGGAGAGAGAAATGTAAAGCGGCGAACGGTTAGCGTGACAGGCGCCAAGTGGCTTCCATCAGCGGCTTGTCACGAGGGAGCTGGGCAAGTATGTCAAGTAAGAATTCATGGCGACATGTAGTCCCGTTAAGAAAGCCCGCCTCGCCGGGAAGCCTTCCGTCATCGCGCGGCTCGATGAAGCGGACTTACGCTCCTTCGTTCCCATGTTTCGTTTGTTCCGTTTTGTTCCTCCCGTGCGCCTGTTTTAAGTCATCGATGGCCGCCTAACCGGCGGAGCGATGCGAAGCTAATGAGGCGAACGTCTTGCCGCTTTTTTTGTTCTTGTTCTCTCGGTGCTCGTTCGCCGTATCTAGGCCTGTACAGCTGTAGTATTTGCTCGGGTGTGATTGACGTCAGTTTATCGTAAGTGGACGCGACTAATGAAACAAGAGGGGTGAGTGATCTCCGCAGCCTGGGGCTTGAGGAAGTGCACGAGCGTATACCTTGCGCCTCCGTGCGTTCGCGTTATAAGCGGAGCAAATTGTGGGCCGGTGGTCTTATTCCCAAATATGGACGCGCTGTGAGGAGATATCCGAGGTGTATATTCGAGGAGAAAGGAATTCCCTCGCCGTATCGTTCGCCTGTTGACAGGTCCAGTGCAGAACTCTTTGATCAGGTTTTCTGTGCGCGTGTATTTCTTTATAGGGCCTGTGCATGGGGTTCAAGTTTTTTTGTGTGTGTTGTGCTTTGTCGTACTGATTGAGCCTGCTTTAGATCTCTCGGTCACTGGTTCGGCCACTACTCTCTGCGTCCACGCGCATATGACGAAACTGGGGTAATGAACTGCATACATTAAACAAAATTTGCTAACCCAACCATGCATCTAGGTTGAACCCGAACGTATGCGAGAACCTCGGGACATGTGCATCTTAGAGTACAATTAACGCATTTTTTTTTTGTTAAAACTGAATTAGGAATCGAACCGACGTTTTTAAAACACGCTTGAACTCGAAACGAACAATAGTCTTAACGGATTGCAGTGGTTATTGGTTTATTACAGGGCTGATTAGACTACTATAGTTGGCATATTGTGCTTAGCTGTTTCCAGTATCTCGATGCAAAAAAAGTACATGCGAATTTTTTTTCCATTGCTCGATCATAAACACGTTGACAAGGTTCAATTGTTTAAATGAAATCGTTGGCCGTAATTTTGTTTGTATAAGTGCCGACATGTCGTTCGATATCGAGAGTACTGATACTCTTAATGCCATTTAGCATCCCGAAAGCAACCATTTTACCTGCCGCGGTTGTTGAGCGGCTGAAGCATTGCTGTACTGAGCAAGAAGAAGTGGGTGCGGTTCCCGATAGTGGTGGCCGTTTTTATAATGAAAGCGGGAAAAAAAATTGGCCGCGTATCTGCTCCTTTCGTTGCAAATGTCGAAAAAAGGCGATAGTCTTTGTCGACATTGCCAAGTAAATGCCTCCCTTCGCTTTCCCGCTCACCTATCATGTTGTTCCTAATCCGCCGTCCTCCTCCCAAGGTAAACACGCTAAGATTTGCTCAAGTCAATTTAAACTTACCTCGTTACACTGCTCCAGTGCTCCAGACCGTGTGCCTCGATGCCAGCGCTGCCTTACGGAGGAGACGCGCGTGAATCCAGGTGCCCTAGTTCAACGTTTATAGAAACACGTTGCCCTATTCCACGTGTGTTCCAGGCAGAACGTTGAACCTATCTAGTGGAATCTTTCGTCACTGTTTTGATTTGATTTCTTAAAATGCCGCCAGAAGCTATAGTGGCGCGGGCGACAGCAGGTGACGGAGTGATTTTTTTTTCTGGAGTGGATGTAGTATTTCATTTCGCAAATATCAAGCAGCTATGAATTTTTTTTATCGAGGAACACTGTAAATATTCCTTATGTATTAATTTTGTGTGCTTAATTTGCGTAATGTATCTGGTCCTGTTTCAACAATGTTGACAAGTATGACTATTCAACCGGACTTAGACGTTTAGATTTGGCTGTGAGTATATAAGACTATTGCGCAGATTTTGTTTAACTTTGGCCGGGCGGCTGAATCGAGTCACAGACAGACAGACAGACAGACAGACAGACAGACAGACAGACAGACAGACAGACAGACAGACAGACAGACAGACAGACAGACAGACAGACAGACAGACAGACAGACAGACAGACAGACAGACAGACAGACAGACAGACAGACAGACAGACAGACAGACACAGGCAGACAGACAGACAGACAGACAGACAGACAGACAGACAGACAGACAGACAGACAGACAGACAGACAGACAGACAGACAGACAGACAGACAGACAGACAGACAGACAGACAGACAGACAGACAGACAGACAGACAGACAGACAGACAGACAGACAGACAGACAGACAGACAGACGAAAATTTCTGGGTGTAAGTTGCCCAAGAAAGGCTATCGTCTTTAAAACGTCCGTGGGTCGAGACTTATATAAAAGATCACCATGGTCTGGCGACAAGGAGGAACGGGAGAGAGGAACGCCTAGCGATGTCCCCGTGATATTGAAGCGGCAGTTCGTATACAACGAAGGAGGAACGAAAGAATGGTTATATGACGAGCCTCTCACTACTTCTTCAGTCTCGTCGCAACAACCGTCATCTGCTGCAACTTTTAAGGTAACTTACAATCTAGCTGAAAAGGTTAGTTGAAAATAACATTTCGTGCTGCATAATGTTGTTATTCGGTATATTAAACGCATAGCTATGAATAGTGTTATTCGCAGTAACTTTGCTGGTCATTCACTTATGCAGGACAGGATGACTCAATTTTTATCCGAAGTTATCGCACTTTACCGCGCTATCTATGGGATTCATCGGGGTTGTCGTCAAGACGCAGTTACCGATTGTGTCTCTTCCACCAGAACCTGTTGTTACCCTGGAAACACGACTAAGGGAGCACGACTTTTACAACGAACACTTGTGGGTTATTCGCAGCTTTGCAAGAGACAAGACCGTCGCAGCCTACACAATTCTATATTACGCTGCACTGGGGCGTAACTTGGCACATTCGTGCGGTTATTTAAACATTCTTAGCAGACACATTCAGCAGCGGAAACCTTAGGCACCACTTTAAATCAGAATTATGAGCTCATTTAAAGGTACGGGATAGGTCCGCCGCCATCACCGAAGGACCCGCTGCTGACAGGACCATTCCAAATCTGAAACCTGTTTCGGACATGTCACATAAAGTTGCTAGATAATCTATGCTAGAAAGACTTCCAGAGGTTCTGAGCGGCGAACATTGATATTCCAGATGGAATTAGATCATGTAGCATTTCAAAGTGCAAGTACACTCCGCCAACTTCAGTGACGTTGTCTGTTCTTTTTCTTTTTGTGCACAAATGTCGACTGAAAGGAGATGAAATTTCACGCCGTAACACATTGTCACGGCTGGTCCAACAGGGATTTTTAGCCATTGTTTTAGCGTCGAATCACCTGAATTTTACGCAAATCTTTTAAGATGGCGACTGCTAATTTGGCGCATTTTCACAAAAAAACAAAAATTACTTTAACGTAGAAAGATTTGTCTGCTATTTCTATTGACAGTGAAAGATTCGTGCTAAAATACGCTGCTGAAGTAAATACCATTGGGTTTCTAAATGCCTAAACAGGAAGGAAGCGATAAAGGCAAGGGAAAGGCAGGAATGTCAACCAGGATGTGGCCTAGTTGATGCATATATGTGCCTAAATGACACTTTTCCAGGCCTATCAGCCGCCTAAAACCTTGATTTTTCGTGCTTAAAGTTCCGGGCTCCAATTATGACTATATATTTGCAAAAACACAAGACACCGTTACCGAGCGCGGGCGATGAAAGTGGCTTTTTTATTTTTAAGAGAAAAACGCATTTCTTTGACCTTACGTATTTGAATCGTAGAAAGCAACCGCCACAATGATTCCGCAGTGATTTCTTTCGTTGTTTCGTCTGTTTTGTGGGAATCATAATGGATCGACCTTGGCGCTGGCTCACTCATCAGGTCTCGACGTACTCGACGAGGAAACGTGTGTGTGCGTCTTGTATAACGCTTGATGGGCCACCTTCCTCCCAGTCATGGGCGCGTTACCAGTAAAAAGTAACAGTGTTAGTGTTGCAGTTGCCTAAGCCAAAGAAAAGTAGCTCTGGTACAGTTACAGTTACACAGTTTCCGAAAGTAACTTGTTACACTTACAGTTACTGAAAAAAAAGTAACGCCCTAACTTTTCCGTTACTGTTTAAATCTAGTTGATAAGAGAAAAATGATAGACTTTATTTTAAAAACGTACAAATTCAGCAGGTAGTCGGAATTTCACGTGATAGAAACCAAAAGACAAAGGCAACCTACAAGAGGGCACACTCAACCCAACATCGACAACCGGTGTGTACACCTCATCTTGTTGCACGAACTTTTTTGTTGATGTAACTGTGGTGCCATTGTGGGTGCCCCATTCTCGGTGGACCCCTCTGCGGTTGTCTTTCGTTCCAAGTGTAGGACATCTGCCTCCTCGGCGGAGGTTGAATTGCCAGTTTCTTTGTTTTTTCTTGTTTCCATCCGTCAAGACGAAGAAAAGGTATTAAAACATCCCCTTAAAGACCGACCTCGGTCTTCTGCAGAGACGAGAACCCTCTTAGCGACCTCTAAACTGCGAGGGTGCTGTGTTGCGAAAATGCGAAAGGTGGAGAGGACATGGGAAAGAAGAAAGTCCGCAAAAGAAGAAAGCGCGAACGGTATGTCAGCCTGTAAGGTGTCTTACTGTTGGATCAATTTTTATAACAAAGGAAGTAACTCTAACGCCATTTTCCGTCACAGTTACTGTGTAAAAACAACAGTGTTACAGATACAAGTTCCTCTAATTTAAAAGTAACTAGTTACAGTTACAAGTTACTGAAAAAAGTAACTAGTTACGCGTTACTAGTGACTAGTTACTGCCCAACACTGCTTTCGCTTCATAGGAAAATATTGTTAATAAAAGGCGCTACAGAACCTTCATCATTTGATATCCCACTTGGTACCTCGCTTCCGAAAAAGAGTGTCTTCCCAGCAAAGCATTTTTGTATAGTAGCAAAGCCGACTGTAAAGGGTCTCCGTGCATAGATAGCCCTTTATGGGAGATTCAGGGGGTCATATGGAGGCGTTTAATAAAAGCCTCTTGGGCCGTTATGTTTCGACACCACTCCTCATATTTCCCTCCAAAAAAAGTCTTCCCAGAGTGCATTTTCGCTTATAAATGAAGTAGCCTTTGAAGGGGCTCGGGATACATACATGAGGCCGTATGGAGCGGTTTGGGTCCTGAGGCCGCACTACTCTGGTGAAAGCTGCCTATAAAACGGCTGAAAAAAAACGTTTTGCCTGCAGGGATGTGCTTGTAGCCGTGAGATCAACATTAAAGGGCCTATATGCATAAAAGAACGAGTTAAGCATTTATACGAAGCTGAAATCCCCGGGATGCCTAAGAAATCATCCCTATCTACATTGGCAGCATTGCAGATGACGCTCACTTAAATGCAGCAACATTATGCTGATTATGTGCATATACACACAGATCGATCGTCGACAACTTCCTCGTCGTCGTCAGCTTTCACAATACGGAGCCATTGATCATTGAGTCGAGCTCTCGCACCCCACATCGTCGATGGCAGCAGGTTTTTATGCTATATACCTTGCAGTCAAATTCATTGGTGCTATGACTTTACCAACTAAATGGGTAGTATTAACCAATTCGAAAATGGTTCCTCAAGCCCTAAATCCAATTGCAGCTTACACTCACAACGAGCTCTTGGTAAGGCGTATCTGTGATGTTACGGCAACTGAAATATGAAGAACTAAGAGAAATAATATTTGAGTAGATTCCCGGGCCCGTTAACATACGTGGAAATTCGCGAGCTGAACAACTAGCAGCAACCGCTCATTCAAATTCCGCAGTAGCATCATGCCTTTTACAAGGGGTGGCGTGAAACGTTATTTAAATCAACTGAGAACCCACATTACTTTGGAAACTGGGTTGATAAATAAATATCATTCATCGCTGTTGTGCCAAACAGACCCGTCCCTTGCATATATACCCATGCGAGTCCCATATCGGTCGTTCGGTTGACACGTTGTTACATCGTCTTCGTATTGACGTAGCCTACACCAAGAAATTAATTTGCTGCATTCGCTTTGTTCATGACACCTGCTGCACTTGTGGACACCAAACTGAAGACGTGAGTAAAGTTTTTCTTAAATGCCCTCTATACGCGACTGAACGAAAGAGACAGAGAGAATTGCTTTATTGGGGTAAAGAGGCCAGATGCCCTCGGGGGAAAGAGGTAAAAAGGTAGGGAAAAGAGCAGTTCAGCCGATGCTCACTGTTCACACATTTCTGTACATATTCATGCAAAGGCTCGCTGTTCATATGGGGTTCACAGTGAACCCGTTTTTTTCTTCTCACTTTTCACGCAAAGTTAAACGGGGCAGATGGAGTGCACTTTAGGGGAGTCGGACAAGCTGCTACACCATTTTTAAGAGACCATTCTCAAGAGCGCATTCGGTAATGATTTCAAGGGTTGGTGGATCTTGGCGGATGTAGGTTCCGGGCCAATGGCTAAAAGCTGCTTAAGGCCTCTGCCGAAGGCGGGACAGAGCCAGATTAGATTAAGTGGCATGATTAGTGAACTATGTCGAACACCAGTACATCTTTGCGGAAACACTTGGGTCGGTTGGACAATCAATGTAGTCAGAACAAAACCTTCCTTGCCCTAAGGGAGTTCTTTCAAGCGACGAAGATGTGCGAACACTACTAAATGCGTGCACATTCCTCTGTACGAGTCTGGAAACACGGGCTGGTGTTAGGAGTTGCACGGTATGTAGGCGCACGTATCTGCGTTTAATATTGGCCATTTTGTAGTGTTTTTATATGGATCTATATAGGTTTTTTGCGACATATTCCGTCATATTCCATCATGGTGAGGAGACGTGCAGATATAAAGTATATATATGCTGTATAAGTGTGCATGCATGCTACTGGCATACTACTGCTGTACGAAAACAGCTAGCAAGTAGTTTAATGCGCGTACATGTGAATCTCTGCATCGTTGTCCTTTCAAATGTAATTCCTCTAGCTCGTGGTTTCATCAAGACAGCCATTGTCCTTTTGATTACTCCAATTTTTGAAGCAGCCAGTCCTTTTTATGTTGGCGCTAACTCTCCAATAAACAATCATTGCTCTCTCTCTCAACCATTTCCTCTAGCAGCTTTAGCAAAACTTTATTACTGACACTTAGTTCGTAATAAAATCCCTGTGGGGGCAATGGGGGGTTAAGTATACGGAATACAAGTTCCATCTTTCACGTGTATACATAAGACACGTCGCAGCCTTGTGTTGAGGCAATAAACTTGTTACGCTTGATATTCACTTCTTTAAAGGAACTACGAAACAGCTTCGGTTACTAACGTAAGCTTTGTGTAGCGCCAGAGGAAGATTCTATCCAACTCTGAATGTTGGCGTCAGCGATTCCCATCGCAGCTAACCATCGTAGAGACCTCCACGTTGATATAAACGATCTCGCATATTTGTGCTTCGCAAATACACGACAGCACGACTGCAGCAGGCAGGACACCAGAGACACGGCGCTCAAGGCTGCACAGCGTGTCCCTTTGGGTGCACTCTAGCTGATCAACTAACATCGCCTCGCGTGTTCCTTTCAGTTCACCGGATCGCAAGCCTCGCCGACGGCGGAACTCACGACAAAAAAAGAAATAACAATGAAATGAATAATGCAGACACATCTCGACGCAACTATCTATCGACGGCGCCGTCCCCTTTCGCATATGTCAGCCCATTCACGCTGCCGTGAACTTTTACGACGTGGGTGCTCTTGCCGGTTCCCAAAGCGCGGCAGGCCGAGCAGCCAGCGGGACAAAAGGGAAGAAGAAATTGGTGGGGCAACCAGGCGGGGACGGAGGAGCGGGAGGCCGCGCATCTCGACCGAGAGAGGCGCCGGCATTGCCAGGCGCGTGGTGGCGGGCTGGCGTCGCTACGCGCGCGATTGCAATCGTCCGGGCGAAAAGGGGGGACGACTGCTTTTGCTACAGGGAAAAGATAAAAGTCGTACGGTTCCCTCGGTACGTTCAGAAGTGCGTGTCTTGAGTCACCGCCCCTGTACGGGAAGATTAGAAGACTCCATCGGGATGTTTCAGAAAAATGTGTGTATGCACCCGTACTACGTATTATATACGGCACTATTGCACTAATTTGGGCCTACCCGAAGTGATATAGGGAGTCTGGTTGCAAACTGTCAGATGATAAATCTGATTCGAACATTAGGGTAGAGCTGGCGTCACCGGCTTTCCTCCTTGGCAGCGACGGGTCTTCTTGGCTACAGGCTTCTGCTTTTTAGGCGGCTGGTCAGTGCACTCTCTCCCACCGCTTGTGCGCGTGGGACTGCTAGTTTGTGACTTAGTTTATTTCTCCAGTGCGATACAGGCAAAAAAAAAAAAAGGCCACGAAGCAGGAGAGAAGCAGCTTGCATGAAGTCTGTGGCGCAGTTCATTCATCAGGGAATGCATTCCATTAGGCAGCAAGCCAGCGATGCAGAGTGATCCAGGCGCCTTCGGACAACACCGCCCTTCTGTCGGTACCTGTGCGTGCGTGCGTGCGTGCGTGCGTGCGTGCGTGCGTGCGTGCGTGCGTGCGTGCGTGTGTGCGTGCTGCCTGGCGTTAGCTAGTGTGTTATGGCTGTTTTTCGGACTATAACGTAGCGGAGCATCATCGGATAGATATTCTCGTTGCTGTGAGATGCTAGAACGGGCTTGCTAAAAATTGGAAACTTCATCGCCTATAATTGGTAAAAATTTTCTCAAGTTTATTTTTTTTAGTAATTTAGAAACTTCTGCAATATCCACCTTCAGTTTATTCTTCATAAAGTTTTCTGTATACAAAATGGCGCCAGTGTCTGCAAATACTGGGGTTGTGGGTGTATATATGGGAGTTGTGGGAAAAGTACAGTTTTCCGCTTTTTTTCGTAACTGTATTGGCTTGAAACATTTTAAAGAATCTGAAAATACATAAAGTTGCGAAACCGGCGATAAAAGTGTCTATTTACGAGAAATAAAAACACGCCGCAACAGTAAAATAGGGCGCATTTGGTTCTCCGTTTCTGCTTGTTTTTGTAGCGGAAGGCCTAGGTTAACGTAATCGTCTGTGATCATCACGATTCTGACGGGACAAGCCAGCTGTTAAAATACTTCTACTTTACCAATACCCCGGAAGATTTCAATCGAGTCTGTAAAATAATAAATTATCCTAAGTCATTTTGTTTGCAACTACACCGACACAGTTCCTCTGGTAGCGTCACCCAGCTATGGGTTGACCGCGGTTGCAAATCTTTGCCGTATGTAACAACACATACAGGACCTCTTGGGATAATTAATTATTTCAAAGAGCAATGAAACTATTTAAAAAGTGGTTTAGGTTTTCAGTGTGTGAAGATAGAAAGCATTTTGTAACAGCTGGCTTGGCCCGTAAGCATCTCAGACGACCGCAGACGATAATGTTCACCTAAGCCTAATGTTCGCCTGCTACAAAAAACGAACAGAAAATGGAAGAAATCGTTATTTTGCTGTTACAGCGTGTTTTTATTCTTGGTCTCCCTAGATAAACACGTTACCGTCAATTCTTGCCTAATTTTACATTTTTTAACAATCATTAAAACGCGGCGGGCAAACCAATTTCGCAGCAAGCGAAAACTGCATCTTTCCATAATTCCATGGTGACATCCAATTTTCAGAGTCACTTCCCCTTAGTATATCTGGTATATCTGGCGATATACATCCCCTCAGTATATAATATCGCATCAGTGAGGTAATAGAAAACTTCGCTTTTAAAAAGTGGAGATTTTTGTGAGGGAGTGAAATCAGGCGCTATTGCACGGTCGTTTGGGCTGTATAAACAAGTATGACTTCTGTCGCATTCGTAAGGCTTCATGCGTCCTACCGGGGTAACTACGATATTCCGTGTTGGTCGCGAAAGATAACAGTGAGATATGAATTGGGAAACTTGTGCACAATACTCAAAGTTAAACGAAGTGGCGAGTGGCAATAAAAGGATGCCATAACTTTGCCCTTTGCGAGAGGTTTGTTGGGAGACCGCTCATTGGAATTCAGCGCGAAGAAAATTTGACTAAAGCGACTTCTTTGGCGCTACTTTTGTGCTATGCCAGTCATTTATCAACCATACACTAACTGCCTTTCATGGATAGTAGAAACTACACGTTTTTTTAAAGCCCCGTGCTGATAAGTGGCTGGAAGTCGAAGTGGCTGGAAGTGGAAGTCGATAAGTGCCTGGAAGTGACTGGAAGTGGCTGGCTTGTGAAGAGACACAAAAGCGCCTAATTTCCAAATAATTATCTACCGTCCTCTATCAAATCCTACTCGTCCCATACCATCGGTACGCGCTACGGTAGCACTGTGTTACGCGCTGTTATCCTGGGATTTGCGAACAAACGTGAAACCCGTGTACTCCAACTATAACATGAAACGCGATCCTGGAAGTTCACCTTCTCCACGTGAACTGAAATGTGAGAACCGTCATTCTGCTCCTCCGTCTAGCGAAGCGCTCCCCTTCACGATCGCAGAGTTCCCCATGGGAGCAGATGTCGTGACTGACGCGGACCGCGCAGGGCTTTGCGGCATAAGCCTTGCCCTTTGCTGAGTTCGCTGCACTGCGTGGAAATCTCGAATGCGTGTGTCCCAAGACCCCAAAGTCTCCTCACCAGGCCAGCCCATTTTGTGCGAGTCTTCTTGGCGGACGGACGGGGGAAAGTCAACCGCGATGTTTTGGGACTCCATCTTGTGCGCAGTCGGTTTTGTTCTCCTCCCCCTTTGCCTCTCATGCGGCGCTTCTGCGTTCATTTTCTATTCTTGCCGGTACCCCACCCTCTTTCCACAATCGCTTCGTGTGCCAATGCTCCTTCTTGTTCTCCAAGTCCGGTCCACATCAAACCTTTTGCGCCAATTCCACAGTAATGATTTACTTCTCTAGCGCGCCTTTACTATATATATGCTTCATGCTACCGCAGCCACTGCTGGAAGGACATCTTTGCTGATCTGCGTTGGCAGTGCTTTCTGCATCGCAGAGGACTCTCTTTCGGACGTGTCGAAGGCTTGGCGTCCGCGAACTTCGCCATCCCGCTAATAAGTCAGGAGCTGCCTTTTGTCTCCACTGGTGTGGCAGTGCCATTCCACTTGTCTCTCGCACAGGCCACCTTTGTTTTGTTTCTTTTGCGTGTGTATGTCCGTGTCCGCTTCCGTATCCGTGTCCGTATATTTCTGTGTGCGTGTGCGTGCGGATTCATGTGTGTCCGTGTGTCCGTGTGCGTGTGTGTGTGTGTGTGTGTGTGTGTTGTGTGTGTGTGTTTATGTGTGTGTGTGTGTGTGTGTGGTGTGTTGTATGTTGTGTGTGCGTGCGTGCGCACGTGTTGTGTGTGTGCGTTGCGTATGTGTGTGTGTGTGTGTGTGTGTGTCGTGTGCGTATGTGTGTGTGTTGCGTATGTGTGTGTGTGTGTGTGGTGTTGTGTTGTAGTGCGTGCGCGCATGTGTGCGTGTGTGCGTGTGTGTGTATGTGTGTGTGCGCGCGCGTAGGTGTGTGTTTTTATTTATAATTGAATTTTTATTTGCTACGGCCTAGGGCTTCGAGAAGGATATGTATGGTGCATGACGTCCGACGAGACGACGGCAAAATTTTCCTTCATCAGTACGTATACATCCCTGAATACCTGACGTTCTCATCCCTGAATCTTTCATCCGATTGATGGTCAAACGACACTGAACGCACTGTCCGGGACGAGTTAGTAAACCGCCCATTACTGCAGACGTGAGCTTGCCTGCCCATGTGCACAGTAAATTACTGAGGGAGAAAGTTTTTTCCGTAACTAAAGGGTAATCATTTAGCTGAGCAGGTAAGATTATTCGAGGCAATGAAAAGACAACTGGAGGCGTGAGAATATGAATAAGATTGATTGCTTTGAGTCGGGATGCTGGTGTTAGGGTACCCGCCCGGTGGGTGCTCTAACATCGTTCGAGCATTGTATCTTCCATACAAGAGCCAGAAGTGCGCAATACAAACATAAAACAAGGCACCTATAGGTTCTGTGTCAAGTGGGCAAGTTTTTAGCATGCCAATTTGTTTTGGGATATCATGCCCTTTTATTGCATCACCAAAGACCCATAACTTTGAGTAAGAGATTGGCCAAATATTGCTGACCAAAATAATGCAAGGCAAGGTCGATAGCGTTATTTCGAGCATGCGCGCCGGCCGACTTCGTAGCCTGTTTTCTGAGAAATCCAACGCAACGATCGAATATGTGAACGAACGATGCAACACGATGATTCCACCTGAGAGCTAATATTTTTGTCAAGCAGCCGGCTCGTTTAGAAGGGCAAACGCATTTAAGCATAGATGCCATAAAGTGGCCAGCACGCGCGGCAAACATTTGCACAAAAGTTGACGGGTTGGCCTTGCAGACAACAAGGCTATTCATCTCACCGATTCGCTGGATTCATTGAACCTAACGGGGATACGTCTCCGAGTCGAGTGTGGTGAACTGCGTGCTACATGCTCACTGTAATGAGAGATCAATGATCCATAGAACGAAGTTTAAAGTTGATGTACTGTGATATGGCGATGTCCTAGTAAATGACAGGCTTCTTGACAAGGCATACATTTAAGAAGCAATGAGCCGTGGGAGGTCGCATTGCTTCTGCCATCCAACTGGCGGAAGACCTCGCCAGGGACCACGGATTCCTGACCGCCGTCTGATGGGACGCGGACACCAGACAGTCCTGCACGGTGCGCCCGCCCTTAGAAAGTATGACAATAAAGTCTGGTCTTCTCTCTCTCTCTCTCTCTCTCTCTCCTCTCTCTCCTCTCTCTCTCTCTCTCTCTCTCCTCTCTCTCATAATCTCCTAGTTCAGCTCTCTCCTCTTCTCTCTCTCTCTCTTTCTCTCTCTCTCTCTCTCTCTCTCGACGTGCTGTCGAGGTCTGCATAAAAAGAACATAAGCGTTCATGCCCCACAAGATCCCCCTTTTTTTGCCACCGTACTGAAAGCTAATATGCGTTTCACCAATTTTGGCAGCCTGCGCATGAAGTCGTTACAGCACCCTCGTTTAGTAGAGCTCACGCTCGCGTTCATTTTCACAGAGGTTTCGTAGAACCGGGCGAAAATATTTTATCACAAGGGCACCAGTTTGTTTTGTGTCACCTGCATGGCTGACGCTCCCGCAGGTGGTCGCTTCCACGGGCGTAGCTAGGGGGAGACACCGGGCCCTGCCCCCCCCCCCCCCCAAAAAAAAAAAAATCTGAGAGAATTATCTATTAATGCGTAGCATTCTTATGCCGCCTGTCATGAGGTGAGTTTTTTTCAGTCAATTTTTTGTCTTTTCTACATCTTGTCAGGACAATCATCTCCAATTACGCTAATTGAACGATCACAGGTGAAACTTTCGCGAAATCTTCATTACTGCGGAAATGCTGGGCGTTATACGTTTTGACATTTTCCGTAATTCTTTAATATTTTCTTTATTTTTTAGTTTTTCGAAATTAATTCCGACCAATTGTCTCCGTTCACGTTATTATAACGACTACATTTAGAACTTTCGCGAAATTTACATTATTGTGAAATGCAGGGCGTTGCAGGGATCGCCATTTTTCGTAATTATTATATATTTTTTAGTGCTTCAAAATTTTCCTCAACCAATTATCTCCATTTACGCTATTACAACGATTACAGGTGGGACTTTCACAAAATCTGCCTTATTGTGGAAATGGCATGCGGTTCCGCATTTTCCGCATTTTTTTAAATACTTTTTTTCTTATTTTTAGTTTTTTAATATTTAGTTTTTCGATTTCAATTAGCTCCATTAACGTTATTACAACGGTTACATTTGCAACTTTTCCGAAATCTACATCATTGTGGAAATGCAGGGCGTTACACGATTCGCCATTTCCTGCTTTATTTTATATTTTTCTTCTTTTTATTTTTTCAAAATTGCGTTCAACCAATGATCTCCATTTACGCTATTATAACGAGTACAGGTGGAACTTTCGCGAAATCTGCATTATTGTGGAGATGCCATGGGGTATATGTTTTATCATTTTCCGTAATTTTTTTATATTTTTCCTATTTTCTAGTTTTTCAAAATTTTGTCGACCAATTATCTCCCTTTACGTTATTACAATGATTACATTCGTTACTTTTCTGAAATCTGCATTATTGTGGAAACGCAGGGCGTTACACGGTTCGCCACTTTCCCTAATTATTTTATATGTTTCATTTTTTTTTAATTTCTCAAAATCTCGTCCGACCAATTATATCTATGTACGCTATATAACGATTACAGGTTGAACTTTGGCGTAATCTGCATTATTGTGGAAATGCAGGTCGTTACACGTTTCGCCATGCTCCGTATTCTTTTACTTATTTTTGTTACTTTTTAGTTTTTCGAAATTTCGTGAGACGAGTTATCTCCATTTACGCCGTTATAGCGATTACAGGTGGAACTTCCGCGATATCTGCATTTTTTTTTGTTGGAAATGCAGGACGTTACATGGTCCTGGCTGGTGAGGTACTCGGCAAAGAATGCTACGCAATAAAAAAAATTACGCCCACCTCCCCTCGCGGGAACCCTGGTGTGATGCGACACTGAGGGGGGTTCAAGCGCATGCGGAGAGCAAGCGTCGACCGAAAGGTTATATGCGCAGCGCGCCCGAAGGAGAGGAGACCGCGGAGAGAGAGAGTACTGCACATGCGCAGCACCGCGCGCAGCGCCGCCCACCGGCGGAGTGACAGCGCGCTGGGCCGCTCACCCGCACATGTTGAGAGAGAGTGTTCGCTCTCACCTGGGCACGCGCCGGCGCCAGTGCGTCTGCCGCGGCTATGACGCAACACAACCCACAATAATCCAATCCAATCCAAATCCAATCCAAATCCAATCCAAGTAAAGTCAAGCCAATCCAATTGAATCCAATCCAATGCCCCTCGGGAGAGAGCGTTCGCTATCGGAGAGGAGAGGGGGTGAGCGGAGGAGAGTGCGGACGCCGACGACGACGGACGCACGCAGGAAGGACAGGGCCGCCGGCAAGAGGTCCTCTCAGCGTCGCATCTAAAAATTTCATGCCCGGCTGGCGCGTGGTTCAAGCCGCCGGAAGAACCGCCTGGAGTCGCCTGCAGGCACGGGACCTGCAGTTTTAAGGACATTTTTGTTCATGCAAAGCTGAAAACAAGGACTAAGCTAAAGTCTGATCCCTGTGGCCGCTCCAGATGCTGTACATGTCAACATGTACGCTCTTGGGCCGTGCCCTATACTGCGAACAGCTCCTGGTGCATTTCGCGCCGAATACGCCGAGCTGCGCCGGGAACCCGCCGTGAGCCGATCGAGGCAGTCCCGCCGTTTCGGTGTGGAACAGCACGGCCGGTAAATGGCGGAACAGCAGGAACAGCCTCATGTGGACATACATGTTTTTGGACTTCAGCGTGTCATTTAAATGTCTTTACTATGATGCAAAGTGTAATAACATCACAGAGTGCGTCACTGTATTTTGTTCAGTCAACTATCAATCCTTGGTATGAAGGAAGCGATATATCAATCCTTGATATTGCTTCCTTGGCGTCCCTCTTGGTTAGAATCAGCATTCTGTATTTGCTTAATCGTAATTTTACTGAAACCATATCTGTTCAAATTAACAGCTATAAATAGAATGAAATTTAAGAAACGTGCAACAAGCTCAACTCTCAACAGCTAGCACTGCGATAAGGTGTTCTCCTGAGTGTAGGTTTTACTAGTGACGTTACGAGCCCCCCAAAATTAACGAAAAGGCGATGACTTAAGGACGAAGACGCACGTTTGTCAGCACCATATTGCACGAATGTGTCGCAAGTACAGTCGAGCGCGATTTGAAGGTTATCGCGGAAACGCAACTTGTTCAATTGAGGTAGACGAACCCCCGGCTTTAGCAGATACAGTCGATCCCGGATATATCGAACTCCAAGGGGATCGCAAATAAGTTCGATATATCAATAATTCGATATCTACAATATTTGCTTTCGCATAGGATTTGAAAGGGGATTTTGGTTCGATATCTACAATATTTGCTTTCGCATAGGATTTGAAAGGGGATTTTGGACTGTTCAATATATGCAACAATTCGATATATCTGGGTTCGATATATCCGGGATTGACTGTATTCTCTTATTCTTTGCAATTTCGCTATCGTCGGCGTAGATAAAATGTATTTGATGGTGTCTATTTTGTCTGTGTATGATCACAATAAATGTAAAGCTTTAAGCAGAGAGTGTGGTAAGTTGGTAGTGTGTGTGTATGTAAGGGGGGGGGGGGTTGTAGCATGGAACAGCCAACACGATGGAGAAGAAAGGCGAAATCGTGATATTCATGGTTTCGCAACGAACCACCAGGCTACTGGCGCGCTTGGCCGGTCTACGCTCGCGCGATAACCTTCAAATCGTGCTCGACTGCATTTAACAGCGAATCCACTGTTTACCCCCGGGTTTCTTTATTTCATCCCTCCATCGTGTTACTGGCCTATCCCCTTCTTTTAGACCCATCTCTTGGTATCCACTCTGTTACCCTAATTGTCCACCGGTTGTCGGTTCGTCTCACTACATGCCCAGCCCAAGTCCATTTATTTTTCTTTATTTGAACTACAATATCTGCTACTGTAGTTTTGTTCTCTGATCCAGGAAACTCGTTTACTGTCCCTGAGTGTGATGTTTAACATTAATCGTTCCATAGCCCGCTGAGCAGACCTAAGTTTGCTTTCTAGTTTTTTAGTAAGGCGCCAAGTTTCAGCTCCGTATGCCATCACCGGCAGTACGCACTAGCTGTAGATTTTTATTTTGAGTTACAGAGGTAGTTTACTTTTAATTATATGGGAGTGCTTGCCAGCTACTCTCCAACCTACACCTATTGGAAAGAATAAAATGGGCGCAAAAGAGATGAAGGCGAACCAGACACAAAGAACACATACAGGCGCCCTACCTATTCTGCGCCGTATTTCTCTCTCGGGGTTGGGGTCAGCACTGACCATCTGTCTGAGGAACTTATATTCTGTTACTTCTTCTAGCGTTTCGTTTTCTAAGCTGAAGAGGACGCTTTTGGCATGCTTATTCCTCATTACTTTAGATTTATTCATATTTATTTTTAGCCCCATGGCCGTGCTTTCAGATTGTAGTTCCTCCAGCATTGTTTGAATGTGTTCTGCCCTCTCACTCAGCAAGACTATGTCGCCGCAAACCTCAAATGGCTCAAGTATTTCCCGTTTATCCGTAATATTATCTTTTCCCAGTCAAGCTTTCTAAATACCCCCTCCCGACATGCTGTGAATAGTTTCGGCAAGATGGTATCTCCCTGTCTTACTACCTTCCAGATGGGAAATTTATCACTTTGCTTGTGAAGGGTTATCGTGCCCGTGCATTCTATACGCCTTCCAGAAGTCTTATGCAGGTATCCTCTATTCCTTGGTCTTTTAATGCTTTCAGCACGGCTGAGGTGAGTTCGGAATCAAACGCCTTCCCATAGTCAATAATGCCATGTAAAGGGGTTTAATGTACTTTGCGGATTTTGCCATCACTTGATTGACGACAAGGATGGGATACATGTTTGAGTACCCTTTCCTAAACCCACCCTGCTCTATGGGTTGTTTTCCTTTCCTGAAGGCTTTCGTTTCCCAAATGAAAATGTGAAACACGGGAATCTTGATAGTACGCCCAATGATGGCCTCCTTTTTCCGCCTAAAGATATTCGGGGTCCGCATGCAGCTCACGAGCACGCTCACGATTACGCTCACGAGCGCGTGCCCGCATAGCCGCCTGCTCTTCAGCCAAACGAATGAACCGTGGCCTACCAATGGACCTGCGAACGTGAATTTACGTCATCATCATTATCATCATCAACAACAACAACAATAACAACAACATATAAGCTTTACTGTAAGCGTTTAGCATGCACACATCGCACGCTTAAGTCAGTTATTTCAAGCTTTGTTTGGAAAACAACGCGCAAGAAGCCTTGCCTTACTGCCTTTTTCCTCCCATCTTTTGGTCAAATGCGGCACCCCCCCCCCCCCTTCCCTCCCCAAACTATCAGGTCTCAGAAACACCGTCATTATTTGCGGCGCTTTTTTTTTTTTTTTTTTTCGAAATGAGCCATATCCACCTAACGCGAATTTGAGAAACAAGCGGAAGTTTGTTACCGGACCTAAATGCAACGCCGTCAAAGCTATTATATGACGTATTTTACATGCAGCTAAAGGAAGTTTATGGCCACAAGTTATTGAAAATTAGGCCGTGAATTTGAGCATTATTGGGGTGATAAGTTTGAATTTGGCTCATATTGGATTGAAACACTTAAGATGATGCGGCATTCTTACGAAAACTTTAAATTGACTATCCAGCAGGGTGCGATTGAGTTTTGGTAGAAAAGGCACTAAAAATATGCAACAGGGCTTCAAGGACCCTAGAACTATACCAGCAGAGCAGGTGAGTCCTTTTGGCGCCGTTAGCAGGTCTTTTCGAATTTTTCCGTAGGGATAATATTCTTGGGCGCGCCTGGCAGCACTCATGAAGTAAGCAAGCTCTACATTGCTTTGCCATGAATTTCCGAAACACTTCACAAGGAGGTTGCTTATGTCTTCTGCTTCCCCTTAATGAACTTGTTCGTGCTGTCAGTAAAGAGGGGGGATTCACCAGTGCTTGTAAGTGACGGCTATTTAGTTAAGAACTAAAATGGTAAATATGGTGGTAAAAAATAAATATAACCAAAGTTACTCCGTACGGACGGAAGAGACGAGATGAATTCATTGTTTCGCTTCTCTCAGTTTCATTTCGTTCACTTCTTCTTCCGTTCACTTCGTCGTTGACATCCAGGGAGAAATCTTTCGCCGATCTCTCCTGAACAGTCAAGCCAAAAGCAAACTCCCATTGGGCAAATGGATTTGGCTCATTTTGATCCGTGAAAGCGCAGGATCTGGCTCATTTTCGATACGAACTATGATCTGCGTACACGTTTTCACGGCGTCATCTCAACTACTTTCAGGCCACCCCTTTTTTAGGGGAAAGTTGCCGAGTTTTTTCTTGTCAGTGCAGTTTTAACCGACTCAGTTTCGGTTTCTGGATCTGGCTCATTTCGAAAAAAAAAAAAACATCTCATTTGTTTTCAACAATAATCACCTTAAGAGTTAACTGCTCAAAATAAATAACATTAGGCAATTTCTGTTTCATTTGAGAATACCTCGGCTTGCACTGTTCGCTAGTTCCGCATACGGTAAAAAATGGCGCCCTGCGTCGTAACATTGCTTGCAGGCGCAGCAAAGTTCACGGGACTGCAAGGGTTATGTACGCGTGCAGGCGCCGCAGTAAGCGAAGCTACCGCGAGCGTCCTGCAGGCCTGCAGGCGGCTGGCGGAGGCACGTGGGAGCCCGCAGCGGGGAGATATATTGCGCGCCTAATTGGACGGGAAAGTGGAAAGCAGATACGCAATTAGGCGCGCTCGCTCGGCCCAATTAGCCGCGAATAAATAAAGTTCCGCCGCACGGGTCAACGGGAAGGTGCTGGGCCTGCTGGATTAACGCTGCTGTCGCCCCACCGTGTAGAAGCGCGCCCTTGCTTCCTTTTTAGCGTGCTGTTGTCGACATGCGTGCTTGCTTCGTAAAGCCTTCCGCTAAGTTCGTAACCACAGTCCTGTTAGCCGAGTGTTGTTTACCGCTTCGATACTCAGCATTGGGTTTGTTTCTGCTCAGCCATTTATGGTCGCTATTCCAGCTATCTTTCAGTGTTCATACCATTATACCGTTTGAATTCTTGCTGGTGGAAATGCTGTTATTGAACACGATTAAACTATAAATTGATCCGCCTCATTTCAATAAAGGCTGAGTCATTCTTTTAGGGCCGAGACTTCCTTGGAAGGAGCCTCGTCAGGATTCCCCTTCCTGTGAGCATGGGGAGAGAGTGCTGTCGAGATCCCACCTCGAAGGCCAGCTTCGGCTGGTGAAGATGGCCGTCGCAGCGGTCGAATCTCAAGGAGTCCTAGACTAAAGACCCCCACCCCACCCCTTTGTGTTGATTATAATAAACTTTCATTCCCTCTTTCTCTCATCACACTTGTTCCTCGCGCTCTCTTGACGTGTCATCATGACGCGTCCAACTCCAGGAGCGAAAACGGGACGCCGCAAGAAGAGGACGCTATACGTGGATGAAGAGAGGGGCCAAGGACAGCGCACGGCTCCAGCTCGCGCGCAGAATCGCCGGCGCTGCCACAGGGGCCACGCTCATCGCCCGCCGATGAAGTCGTGGCGGGGGTCTATATAATCGAACGAGGTCGCGCAGCTCAGCATGCTGCTGCGGGGGCCCGAGCATGTGGCGCCCGCGGTAGACACCGCGCGCGCACTTCGACTCGCTTTTACGGCATCCATTATCGAGCTTTTATGGCAGGTTCCGCGCGCGCGCTGCGGCTCGTCCGGCCACGTCGTTTTCTTCCCCGCAGTGGAGTCGGCCGGGAGAGGACGAAGGGGTCGGCCATACGACTTCATACGATCGACGCTGCCGCAGCAGCAGCTGCTGCTGCTGCTGCTCTTGTAGAGCGTGCAAAGCGGGCTCGGGCAAGGCAGGCAGTTAACGGAACCCGGCCCCTTGACCCAGCCCGGCACGATGCGAGCAGCAGCCCTGAGAGCCAGCACAAACAAGGCAACGCTCGCAGCGCGAAGCGGACGAGGTAAGGGAGGGAGAGACAAGCGATTTAGGGTTAGGCCTTTCCCCGAAGCTGGCCATAACCGGTTGAACAATTTGTCTTAAACACGTAATACAATTACCTCTATGCATGAGGGGGGTGGAAAGGGCCACTTTTGCATTGAGCCCCCTCCCCATCTCCGTCCCCTTCGGCTTGTGTGTACCCGCCATGACGGCTGAGGCGTCTCCTCCGCGAGAGCTGCCGCTGACTACCCCCCCTTGTCGAGGGTAGCCCTTTCCTGCCCTACGTCCGCGCTCCGACGAGAGCCCGATTGGGCTCGCCGAGAGGCCACGGCGACGCCTACGTGGCCGGCGCCGCTGCCTGCCACCCGCTAGCTCGCTTGCCCTCACGTCGTGCTTGCCGCGGCTGCGTGACCGAGGCTTGATTGATGCCTGACTGGGGCGGTCCGAGCGACGGCTCCTCGCGTGATTTAGTGCGTGCGCCAGTTTCGCAAGCGTCCCCTTCAGATTGTGCGCTCAAGTAACAATTTTGTTATGTCGCCGTGGTGCCGGTACGACCATTCTGTGTGTTTCGGTAATACCTATAAGAGAAGGGTGCGCGCGCACATACTCACGCACGCAAGCACGGACACGTACACACACGCACATACGCACACACACACGCACGCACGAGCGGATGTATGTATGCATACGTATGAGATTGAGGTCTATTATGTTGCGGACGCCAAGCCGGCGTTTATTATGGTTCGAACAAATGAATGTCCACGCACACGGAAGTCGGACGTTGCGGAGCGGCTTGTTTCATGACGAAGGAAGACTCGAAGGAGGACAGTTTAAATTGGAGACAAAGCAAGCTGTACTGAAAGATGATTAGAGGGGAAAAGACGTGATCACTGCGAGTTGCAGGGTCCAGGTTTGTTGAAGAAAACTGCACGACGATAACGCGACGATAGGCGAAACGCCAGCGTAGCTATGATGGTAATCAGTTGATAACGTGACCGAGCGGCCGCTTGTTCCGGCTTTTTTCTTAGATGACCAATTTCGCTTGGCAAATATAAACTTATTCCATGCCTTTGGCTGAGAGGAACGAGCGCTCAAGGCAGCGTGATGTCAGTGGGTGACGTGAACAGCACATGTCATCCCCATAATCTGTCGTGAGCCTCCACCACAGCGGCTCTTTCCTGCGCAAGGGCCATGACAAGGAAAAGTGGCTATTGAACTAGCTACAACGATGGAAATTGCTGGCTTTGGTGTAAAGTTGGCTTCGCCGCAAAGCGTCTTTGAGTGCGACCGCATTTCGCGACGGGCCGTCTCATAGCATCACAGCTAGAGAGGTTCCGTAGCACAGAACTAATGTGCGATATTACTCCAGCAATTAATATGGCCTCGAGGGCCACCACTGGATAGACCGGCGCTGTGATCGTTATAACGTCACAGATAGGATGCCGATCCTATAACGCGCAGCGGTGGGGGCAAGTAACACACTACTGCTAATCCCTTCTTATCTGTGCGTTTCGTTGTTCCGTCTCGGTGCGTGAAGCATGATTAGAGCACCAACGGCCATTTCTGCCTCATATATACGTCATATATACGTTGTCCCGCTAAAAAGCAAACAAATTAAAAATAGAAAGCGGGCTGTAAAATGCGAGCTCCAGCACTGTGTCTTTCTTCCCGTACCCTCTATCTTTATACACAGTTCACAACCGCTGATGCAATAATGCACGCCTTTCTTTGTTCCCCAAAAGAATGTGTGCTCATGTCAGCTGAAGTTGTTTTTATTGTTGATGTGAGAAAAAAATATAGAAACCCCCACGCGGTAATTGTATTGTGGGTAAACGGATTTTCTGCACACCGAACAACCCACCGCGGTGGCTCAGTGGATAAGGCGTAGTGCTGCTGAGCCTGAGGACGCGGGTTCGATTCCCGGCCGCGGTTGCCGCTTTTCTGATGGAGGCGGAAAGCAAAAACGCCCGTGTGTACGAGATTTCGGCGCACGTTAAAGATCCCCAGGTGGTCGAAATTAATCCAGAGCCCTCCACTACGGCGCGCCTCATCGCCTGCGTTGCGTCGGCGCGTTAAACCCTACAATCAAAATCAATGTACTCCGAACACCTTTAAAGTCGGCTTCACTATTATACCCAAATGCATTACTAGGAAGATATTTTGCAGGAGCCTGATAAGCTGTCAGGCAGAAGTATGAAAGCCCAAGGACCTTCATAAATGCCCCCATAAGGTCATTATATCCTTGACAACGAGCCCCTTTAAAGTATGTTTCATTACTATACATTCTGCAATGCTCGGAAGACATTATTTTTCAAGTACAAGAACCAGTTGTTCATCAACAACTTGCTGTTTTCTTGCAAGGTGGAACTATATCTTTGGTATTCTACACAAATAAGTTCAAGAATGGCCAACATAGAAAAATATTTTTGAGTTACTCTATCAATGCATGTATGCTTCTTACGCTCTGTAAGAAGTATTTTCTTTTAACAGTTTCTGGTTGCGGGTACAGTACCACTTCATAGGCTTTTGTTGCGAGGCGTCTTTGGAGTAATCTTGGACCACCAACCCTGTGGGAATGAGTGAAAAGAACAACAATAAAAGGAAAGTACCATGGGTTCTGGTTAACCAAGCACAACTTAGCATGCTCACAGAGACTTACAGAGACTAGCTCTATTGGTTTCCTTGACCTGTTTCCTTGCCCACTTTCTTCATTGCATTGCAGTTACTTCGTCGTGACGACTAACTAAGCAGCAACTAAGACAGCAATAAACTATCAGCGGGTTAACACACGCTCACACACGTTCGCGCGGTAAAGAATGCACGCGAAGGAACACGGTCGGACGATGGGGAGGCGGAGGAGGTTCCGCTCACGGCGGTCAGCGCGACGACTTTTCCTAGAAAGACCGTTTCGAGGAGCACTCTGTGTACGACCTGCACGCAGCGGCGCCAACGAGACGCACTGAATAATCACGCAGAGAGCCGCTGGCGTGGGACCTCCAAGCCGCATGAGCATGCCTCTCCAGTACGCGGAGGGAACGTCTGGACCCCACGAAGGTTGTTCCAAGGTATAACAGCGCCCCGCTTGAAGGCTTGAAGTGCATCCACGGTTTGTCGGCGTTGGGAACAGTTTTAACAGGCTGCCGGCTGCCGTGTTCGTTCGACGCCTCTCGTCTCAGCAGCCTCGCCGTCCTTCAGCAACGAGTGGTCATAAACGCCCCGGCACTCCGCACGCTAAAACCGCAAGTCTGCACTATGCGCAGCGCTGCGGTGGCCCGAGCAGCAGGGGCGTGCGTACCAGGTTGTTGTGAGAACCACGCATTCTTCAGGAAGCTTATGTGTTTAAGAGCCCGGCACTTCCCTCTTCCCCCGCCCTGTGGGCCCTTACTCTGCCGAGAATTCCGCGTATTTCGGCTGTTGTTCCTCCGTGTTGGGTGATTGTTAGCGCACTTCGCCGGAGGCTATGACGGTGTGAGTCGTAAACGAACGGGACTGCGAGGAAAGCGGGAGGGGGTGGTTGGCTGTTAAAATTAAGTAACACAGCAGCGATCGTCGCTGCCGGAGCGGAAAGGTGCCCATTTTTCACTTCGTTGCAACGTGGCGAAGGGGGGGGGGGGGGGGGGGGGGGCTGAGTGCGTTTGAAGTGTGTTGGCAGCCACAGATTTTCGTCGATGTCACGTTTTGTCGTTCTTACACATCTGCCATTGACGAGGATGTCGGTCCCTGGAATTGCGCGGTAGTTTGTAGACTGCTTTCACAGCAGCGGTAGAATTTAATTTTTTTGTAGAGCACAGATGGATTCTTCGGTAAATGACGCACATCATCACCCTGCTATCAATCAATCAATCAATCAATCAATCAATCAATCAATCAATCAATCAATCAATCAATCAATCAATCAATCATTCATTCATTCGCAGCGTCAACATGTAATTTGTAATTAGATGAATCTTACAGAAGACGTAGTCTTAGAGATTTCCAATATCTATCATGTGCTAGCCTTTGTTCGATCGCTTTTTTTGTGTGTGTGTACAGAAAGGCACTGCAGGCAGGACACATCACAGAAGACGGCTAATTGCGCTTTTGCTCTTACGGGAAAGTCAAGATGTGTACAACGTCAGTGCACGCCGCTTACGAAAACACGAAGACAACGTACGGGAATTGATGGGGGCGTGGGGATTTCTCTTGCAACAATGTTTTTTTCTTCATTGTTGTTTTCTTGATTCCACACTTCCCTTGATCGGAAACGATGCTGCGTTAGGTGAAGAGCTCGGGATTGAACGGATATTCAGTAGACTAACTGTACACGCCCGAAAGGCACACTATCTAACCTTGACTAGAAGCCGGATTGCCAAAAATAAAGCTAGAAGCTAGTAGGTTACATCGTCCGTGTAACGTTGCATTGGCGCAAGGTTCAGCGGCTGCTTTCTAAAATGTAACTGTCCCACAGAAAGTGGATTGAATTTGACTTCAGTTGAACCAAATGAAAATTGCTTCTGAGAACGTGGGCAGCCGAAATTACGCTAAAATACGCTGGTAAAGCGGTCACACTGTCACTCCGGGAACTCAGAGAGGGCCTCTCACACCCGATCATGTTACCCTTCGGCGCGTCATCAGATGCTGCGCGTGCGTTTTCGTAGTGTAAAGACGCTTTCTAATTGATTCGCCAGCTGAGAATGAGTGACATGTTACATTACCAATCCAACTAGTTTGCTTCGAGTAGTCACAATCTGGCATTTCGATGCAACCAGTCACATACATTCTGCGTTGCATTCTTTTATTTCTACCCGCCGCGGTGGCTCAGTGGCTATGGCGTTGTGCTGCTGAACCGAAGGACGCGGGTTCGATTTCCGGCCGCGCCGGCCGCTTTTCTGATGGAGGCCCAAAAGTGAAAAAACCCGTGTGTTCGAGATTTCGGCGCACGTTAAAGATCCCCAAGTAATCAAATTAATCCGAGCCCTCCACTACGGTTCGCCTCATCGCCTGTGTGGCATCGGCACATTAAACTTTATAATCAATCCATTAATTGATGTTATTTTTTAAGCTGGAGCCCGCTTTTTGTTCTTTAAAGGATTTGCTTTTGACTTCACTTTCAATGCTGTCCCGTTCTCTTTATGAAGTTGGCTTCTCCTTCATGCTCATTAACATGCCGTGAAGAGCTGCTGCCGCAGTGGAGAACTTCGATCATGAACTGTCGTCCCTTGAAAAAGGGAAAAGAGCGGTTGCTTAACCGCCGTCTACACCCGATGCCTGAGTACATACGCAAGAAATGATTTCACAGCCCTGTCAGAGTGGCCCACTGTGACCCGCACTCCTGAGCAAACGCTACCTGCACTAACAAAGAAAAGGTAGACAAAAAAAATTGGCCTCGTATCTTCTCCTTTCGTTGCAAATGTCGAAGAAAGACGATAGTCGACCTGCACTCCTGACAAGTTAATGCCTCCCTTCTCTCTTCCGCTCACCTCTCATGCTTTTCCTCCCCCGTCTCGCTCCTCCCAAGTTAACACGCTTGAAGTTTGCTCAATTCAATTTAAATTTACCGCGTTCCACTGTTCCAAGTCGGGCGCTTCGATGCCAGCGCTTCCATACGGCGGAGACGCGCGTGAATCGAGGCACCCTACTACAATGTTTATAGAAAAACGTTGGCCTGCTCCACGTGCGTTCCAAGCGGAATGTGGAACCTATCTAGTGGCACCTTTCGTTGCTATTGCCGTTTGATTTTTTAAAATGCCGCCAGGTAGCGCGGGCAACAGCAGGCGACGGTTTTCTGCAGTTGATGTTGTATTTTATTTGCTATCGCAAAAAAACAAAGCATCCGTGAATTTTTTTAATAAAGGAAAACTCCAAATACCACTCCTGTATTGATTTTCTGCCTTATATTTGCGTAATGTCTTGTTCGTGTTTAACAATGTTGACAAGTATGAACATTGACACCGGACTTAGACGTTTTGGTTTGGCTGGGGGTACATAACACTATTGCGCAGTTCCTGTATTACTTTGACCGCTGAATCGAGTCACAGACTGACAGGCAGACAGACAGACAGACAGAAAATTTATGCGTTTAAGTAGCCCAAAAAGGACTATCGTCTTTAAAAAGGTAGTCTTTGGCATCCATTCAGGCGTGCTCCAAATTCGAGTTTTGTCAAGCTCGGGAAAACGAACTCTGAGTACAACACGGCTATCCCCAAGCCAGATCGCGCTAATGTGTGGACCACCCAGAACGCTGATCGCGCACACATACGCGCAAGCGCTGAGATGGCAGGCGATCCTTGCATGCGAGCAGCGACAACGTCACGGCGAAGCACAGTGTCACACGAAAACGGTGTACCGATAGCGACAAGCCTCCGAACGACAAGCTGTATGCGATGATCGACCAGATAAGTGAGTATGTCTCAGTATAGGTTTCACAGCAGCCCATTTCGCTTTCAAAAGAGAATGTTTTGAAAATAAGTGTGAGAAAACGGTCGGCCATCTGGAAGCGATCATAAAGTGTGACATTTCAAACTCTTATATAGAAAAAAATAGGTGGTTGACACCAGTGTGCTGGGCCTTGTTATCAAGGTGGCGTTGAGAGATCACGATGGACGCGGCGCCGCGACCACCTCGTCGCGCGCGACGCCCCGTCGCTTCGAAGTGTCGCGCGCGATCGTCGCGATGTCCTGCTGTGCCGAACGGCGCGTACGTCCGGCGAGTCGCCCTAGCTGTCGAGCACTAACAGAGCTCAGCAACCACCGAGCAGCCCAGAAGAAGAAGAAAAGCTTACTCCAGCGGACTGTCGCCTCGAGGAGCCACTGGGCGAATCTTCCGGAGCTGTTGCCTTGCATATTAAAGTACGTCGTGCTTGCTTTGCCTCTGCCTCGTGTGTCTCGAAGCGTGTCTCTTTTTGTCTTTTGTTGAGTCACTCTTTATAGCCGTAGCGGAGGTCTCACACGTACGCGGGTATGGTTATACAAGGTGATCATGTATAGAGCAGCGTCACGCACATTGTTGAGATCGCGGGTAAAAATATGTTTCACTCGTCCGCTTGGTTGATGCGCCTAGACGTGTTCATAAAGTCCTTCGCGAACTTTAAGATGCGATAGATGGTAAACACATTGACAAATGCAAGAAGATTTAGAAAGACATTCTCATAGGCACACAGCTTCAGGAAGGCTGTGGTAGAAAGGGGGAAGAAATGTAAGAAATGTAAGAAATCGGCGCAGTTTGCACTATTGGTGCAAGGCCGGAGAAATAGCAGAGCTAACGGCCCCTCGCCCTTCGTCGGAGACCCGGCTGTTGCACCTCACATGGTTTTCCTAACATTGCCGCTGAGAGTTCTCTATGACTGGCAGGCCCGGATCGTTTTGTCCGCAGCCTTTCACATCTCTCCCGTATACAGTGGACCGCGTTAGCACGCGCTAGAACCAGCGGTAACCGGCTTCACGAACTCGGCGTCTGTAGCGCGAACTCGACGTCCTTGCTTCCCCAATACAGGCGCGAACGCACGTGAACTGGCGGGGAGAAGAGCATAGTAGAAGCGTGAGATCGCGGCATGAACGCTGGGCACAGTGTTCTCGAAGGTCGCGCGTTGGCGGAGTGCGCGATGACGTCAGCGCTATGCAAGACTTGGCTCTGCCTATCCGGCTGGGTGAAGTCATGCCGGGCGGTGCGCGCTGGAGGAGTTGTTTTTTTTTTATTGTTTTTTTTTTTTTTGCGAATGCCAGCGGACAAAGCGCAAGCTTAAGCATATCTGCTCTTAATAACGGGGATGAAGCTGAGGAGCTCTGTAAGCGTTTCGGAGTGAATGTGAGACCAAAGTGATTTTGATACGAACTAAACACCGCGAAGATTTCATTGGGACAAATTTATTTTTGGAATCGTATACGAAAGTATTGGAGGTATTAATTACCAGGGTCTTATTCCAAGAACAAGCAGATCTGCGGGTGAGAGATAATGCAATTACCGCATCATGACTGCCCATTTTATTGAGGTATTTTAAGTGGTCATGTTACGTTTGGCCCACATTCTAAATACCAAGCCATGAGGACTGCCTTGGCGAAATACGAAATCAAGTCCGCGGCGTGTCGGGATCATCTCCCGGTACCGTACGACGCCGCTCCAGCAGACAGAGCCATCCTAGCCGCAAGTTCGGTCCTCTTTTGTCACATACACCACAAGCGAGCGTGTTCGGAATTGCTAAACTAACAAACAAGACGCAAAATGTTGGTTCTCCGACTCGCGCCGTCGGTTGCGCAGTCACTGCAGGACGCTGCTGCTGCAGTGGCAAGCGAACACGACAACGATCGCGGAGCAGACGATAGATAAAAAAAATGATAGTCAAGCGAGAGGCAGAAGTGAAGCGAGGCATAAGAACCGGGCTTGCAAGAGGCGGTCGCAAGCGCCAAGTGACGCCGGACATGTGACAGGCGCCGAGTGTCGTGCGAGCCGACCGTGTACGCCTGCGTGTGGCATGTACAAAAAGTGGTGGCACCTCTGGAGAGAGGGTGAAGGAAGGATGAAGGGGAGGGCACCGGTTAGGATCTTGCTCTCACTGGCGCCTTGGCCCCCACACCCACGATCACGTCACAAGTCACAACAGGTTCGTGTCGTCGATGAGGCTTCCGTCGCCGATGTCTCTTCCGTTCTTGAAACAGCGTTGCTCGCGCGCCCGAGTCCGTGTCCGACGCGACTTGCTGCTCCTGTCACGGCGCGTTGTTGTCTCGCCGACGGTTACCGTGCTGTGTGACGGCACGCTGGCTGAGGCGGCTGTTAGGTTACGCCACGTGCGACGCCGGTAACCATTTTTGACAGCGGCACGTTGGCATAGCGCCTCGTCCTCACAAACACCTGCGCCTGTGCGCGTGCTTTGAAGCTATTGGAGTGCCCTTGCGCTCAATCGAGAATGCTGCGTACGCAAGCAGTTTACCACGGTGCAAAAATGCTCGCGTATACGCAAATAGCGTGGTTTGCCCATCGTAAAGCTCTCACTGTTTTAAGTAAAACTGCGAATAATGAGCACTCAAGAGAAAGGGGGAGAGAGAGAGAAAAACACAATGTTTAATAAAATTGCGATGTCAGTTGAGCCAATGCGCCTAGCGGGCTACCGCAGAGGTACGCGAAAATTTGGGTAGTCAAGTAGAAAGTAAAAAAAAAAGAAAAAATTGGCGCAACATGCACTATGAGTGCAAGGCTGAAGAAACAGAAGAGCTGGTGTCGACCTTGATCCCAGGAGGAAGTTAGCAGCCGGACCACGGCAGTGCAATACTGTTTGGACGGAAATGCAAACCAAATACCATTACAGTATGTACAGTGTTTTATTCAGAAGCAATCGTCGTCATCCTTTTCGCCGTCGTCGTCTGACGGCAGAGCCGCGTATAGGGCAAATCCTCTTGTTTGCGCGTCCTCGCCTTGGTAAACCTCCACTTTTTTTTTGTCAGCGGGTCCGATGGCCGTCTCCACGTGTGGACTGTGAAAGGATGGCTTGATATATCCGTCGTCGTCGCTGTCTTTGGCGCGGTGGACCCGTGGCGCGCCGGTCGCTACACGACGATGACGACGATGGCGGAAGCTCCTCACGTGGCGCAAGCCTGGAAGACTCAGGGTGCTCCCCGCGAGGCGCTCGGTATTGTTTTACTAAAGCCATTGCGCGACGGTTGTGACGGGTGCCTCATGCCGGGAGTTTTTTTTTTTCTTTCTTTTTTTTTTTTTTTTGCTAACACCAACGGACCATGGCTCAAGCTTAAAGAGCTCTCCCGTTAAAATACATTCCGATGAATGTGATGACGGTGTGATGTCCACGGATGCATGAAGTGTTTTTGCAGACTGCTCCAGCTCTGTTCTTCTCGAGACCGTCAACAGAGCTGAATTCCTTCGCGCATAAAGCGCGCTTAGGAAAGGACCAGCATCGGTGGCAAAGCCGAAAGAACTCACTTGTACTCAACCACAATTTTTTTCTTTCACACTGTACTCCCTCACACTCAGAATCAAAAAGCTCGTCTATAGTAAAAAACACTTGTAATCACTCATCCAATACTCATTTGTAATAATACTCACTTGTACTAAAGCTCATTGGTCGTCCCGAGTACTCGTACTCAACCTGCACTCACTTGTAAGCGTACTCAATCTGCATTCACAAGTACTCATACTCAATCTGTACTCACATTTACTTGTATTCAAAAGCGTTTCTACTAATTTGTTCTCGCAATCAACCAATTGCGTTCACGGGCCGCACTAGGTCAACGGACTCGACTAAGCCAGAGCCAGAGAACGCTTCCAGCCCGTACCACTTGGTTCTCCTGGTTCCTTTTCCCCATCTAACTGGGTGAGAGATTTTCTGGTTTTCCGATTTTTAAGACCGAGAAAGAGTGGCTTAAGCGTGCGTTGTGCATGGTAGCAGCGTCCCGCGCCTCTCCCTTCGAACAATTTGAACTAAGAAGGTTGAGCGAAGCCACCCATGCTTGCCCCGGCTTTGGCAAACCCGCGACGAGCGGTTGCAAAGAGCAGCAGCACTGTGGAAAATGGAATCGAGACGGCCACAGTTTTCCCTCTGAACACCTCATTTTGCATTCCCTTAAGGGCCCCGCGAAATGCGGGAGACTCGTGTCGCGACTCGAGTACGTGATCAAACTCACAAGTTTGTACTCGCAAATACAGTACTCATGAGTACTACTCGCAAGTGCATGTACTCGTGCAGAACTCGCGACTACTGTACTCATGAGTACAGAGTTCACTAATTAGTACAGAACTCGCGAGTGCTGCACTCCCGAGTACATGTACTCACGTCTGTACTCACTCGTCATCGTACTCACTTTTTTCCGGCTCTGTACCCACTCATAATCGTATTCACTTTTTGTCTTGGTCTGTACTCACTCCCCATCGTACCCATCCTAAGTTTGAGAACAAATAAGTACAAATGAATGTTCTCACGAGTAATTACGCCGACCTATGGCGAGTGGCCCAGCACGTCCTCAGTTCTTGCCTCACGGAAAGGGGCCGGCCCAAAGACGCTGTGAGAGACACTGGGCGCTGAAATTTCCGGACTTTCGTAGATGAGGTTAGTTAGGTGTGCGCTTATATCGCAAAGACAGCTGTGAGGAAAGAGGCTTGTTACAGCCTGAAACGGAAGTGTCGTATCTGTCGTATAAGCTGCACTGAAAGCAAAAAGAAAAAGTCATTTCACACGTTCCAATTACCTAAAGGCGTTATAAGCCGTCCAGGATATCTAACAATGCTGCTCAAGGAACAAAGTAAAAATAAATATTGGAGGAGCTCCCACTAGTGAATTGTGAGATAAATGCGCCCGCCGTTCCTTCGTACACCTAACCCCTTTAAAGGCGGTTTCACTACTATACATAAATTTAGTGCCGGGAAGACATGTTTTTATGCGCCACATATGCAGTCCGATCTCAAAATACGAAGGTCTTGTAGGACCTTTTACGTATCCCTATAAAACCCTATTTACCGATCGTGTTCAAAGTCGGCTTCACCACTACACAAAAGTGCATTGCTGGGAAGAGATTTTTAGGCGCCACATACGCAGTCTGACTTTAAAGTGGGAAGGCCTAAGGTCTTTAATAAATACCTTCATAGGCATTCCTAAAAAGCGCTGTATACTACGTCTTTTGAAGTGGACTTCACTATTGTGCACAAGTGCTTTGCTTAGAAGGCTTTGTTTTCAGGGGCAGTATAAGAAGTCTGATATCAAAGTATGATGGCCCAAGGTCCCTATATACGCCCTTAAGCCGCCATCTTTCCCATGAAGCGCTGTACACGGAGGGCTCTTAAAGTCAGCTCCTCCACTACACACGAATGCATTGGTTGGAGGACAGTTTTTTAAGGAGGATATCAGTGGTCTCACATGAAAATATGAAACCACTAGGGCATTTTATGAATACCTTTTTCGTGTGCATCGAAGATGTGACCTGTCAGGGTTTATACACGGACAGACTGGTTTCTTCGTTGAGATATGCTCAAAGGACATATGCACCAAACAGGACTTTGTTCAGTTTGAAAGAAATAGCCTTTGGTAACTCCCTCAGCTCCATTTCATCCACAAAAGACGTTCTTTAGACGAAAGAATACAAGAACTATTGATAAACTTCCAGATTTCCCTCTACAGTGACGAAATATCGTAGGAGTGATGCAATAGATGCCAGAAATAAAAAAAGATAGTCACCAATTCAAGTGATACGATCAAACGTAACTAGATCCACACTCTACAGTCGCCAGTCATGTTTCTTGGCGGTGGTTTGGTCTACTGGCGCCAATCGCGCAAGCGAGATTCTGTGACGTCATAGAGACGTCGAAAGTGCCTGGAGATTCGCCGCTGATCAACCTGTTTTCTTTATTATCTTCATTGTTTGTTCGAGATTTGAGATAATATTAGTGTCGTTGTTATCCGGACAAAGCAATCTTTTAGTGAACTAACGTTTTGTCAATACTGAAGCACCAAAGAATGCTGCAAGGCGTCCGTTAACCTCTTCTCGGCTGGAATCCTTTCGGCGAAAAACTTTAATGTGGAGCTTCACAAAATAAAAATAAAACGATCCAGGGCACACTCTTCTTAGAAAGCACGGCTCTCCTTTACGACGACACACATTTCCAGTAATTTTCAATGCCAGCTCGCGATCTCTTTGTGGGCCTTTCATAACGGAGCCTCGGTTTCTCACGCCCTCTTCGATATTCAAGCTCCACCACCGCCAAGGGCGCAGCCCCGCGAGGTGCGAGAATTCACGCCTCCGACGTGAGCCCGCCTCCCCATTCAGCGCCTTCCCGAAGGCGTCAATTGTGAGCGGGGTCCGGGCCCCGCGGTGTGGGCGCCCGGCCAGCCCATGGCGTCTGTGCCGGCGCTGCGTATCGACGTTTCGCGAGCTCGGCTGCCCGCATTGGCGACTGGCCGGGGAGGTGTGAACGGCGACACCCTGGGTGCCGAACCGCGGACGCCTCGCCATTGGCGCACGCCTGCGGTTTTGACGCCTTCGCTGCTGCCGGTCTCCATGGCGACCGCAGCGTCGTTTTGATACGCGCCTAACCGAGGCTGCGTCGTTTATTATATTGACTACGGCTGCTTGCTCACTTCCGAGCAGCGTGGCGCGTGTATACAGTTCACGTATATTAACACGATAGTCTTTCTTGGGCTGCTTGAACGGGAAAATTTTGGTCTGTCTGTCTGTCGGTGTCTGTCGTCTGTCTATACACTCGATTCAGCCAGCCGGCCAAACTGAACACATGCTGCGCAATAGTCTTATATATCACAGCCGAACTCTAAACGCCTAAGTCGGTGTTAATGTTCATACTTGTCAACATTGTTGAACAAGAACAAGGCCATTACGCAAATATCAGGCAGAAAATCAATACATGAGTAATATTAGCAGTGTTCCTTTATTAAAAATTATGAGCGCTTACTTTTTGCGGTAGCAAATAAATACTACATCACCTGCAGAAAACCGTCGCCTGCTGTTGCCCGCGCTAATTGGCGGGATTCGAAAAATCAAACGGCAGGAGCAACGAAATGTTCCATTAGACGTTCCGCGTTCCGCTTGAAACGCTCGTAAAGTAGGGCAACGAGGTTCTATAAACGTTGTAGTCGGGTGCCTCGATTCACGCGCGTCTCCGCCGTACGGCAGCGCTGGCATCGAGGCACCCGACTTGAGCAGTGTAACGCGGTAAATTTAAATTGACTTGAGCGAACCTCTAGCGTGTTATCTTGGAAGGAACGAGACACGAGAGGAACAGCATGGGAGGTGACCGGGAATGAGAAGGGATGCATTTACTTGCTAGGGGCGCCAGTCGACTATCGTCTTTAATTCGGCGACATTTGCAACGAAAGGAGCAGATACGCAGCCAATTTTTTTCTTGACAAGATGGCTGAAATTAAGTACGACTTCAGCATACGTGGTCGCTACCATTGCAACATCACGTTTGCCATAATAGTATGTGTGTAGACGAACAACTTTCCCAACCTGTAGTCCCGGTGGAACGGTTCATCCTTGTCAACGTTGCTTAGCGCGAAGAAAAACTTGGGCGCATTGAAAGCAAAATACGGGTACATTACACATGGTAGCGCTGTATCTTTAAAAAGGATTGCGTATGGGGTTGGTTGTTACAAAACAAAACAAAACAACAGCACGGGGATAAAAAAAAAAAAGGTCAGAAATGGCGTGGTGACTGAGATAGAGAGAGAGAGAGGGACAAGAGGAGGAGAGGGTGAGGGAATAGGGTGATACGGAGATAAACTTGGTTGGGGGGGATGGGGAGCTTGCCCCGTGGAGCTTGCCACATGTGACGCCTGGATGGTTGTAGTTTTAATGATGTTGATTAATGGATGGACCTAGCCTTGCGTGGTATGCCGGAAATTGCTCCCCCGTTCGACACCTTTTTGCCGTTATGCCCGGGAAATCACCAGGAGTCACTGAGGCTTGTGTCCCTCAAAAAGCGGGGGACCAGGCGCAAAATATCTGTCCTTGTGATGCAATGACATTTGGGAAATATAACATCGTCTAAAGAGGCATGCGCAGCGGCTCTCCTTCGAAGTTCTTTTAACAAAGATAACCGCTCCGTCGCATGCTGTCGGCAGTCTATAAGAAAATGTCCGATGTCATCTGTTACACAACACATTGCGCACAGAGGGGAAGAAATAAGGTTCAGCTGTGAAGCCACACCGGTGTCCGCGCTGAGTTGGTCCAGATACGCAAAGTAAGGATGCCTCTGTCCTCTTCGTTCCTTTGGTAACACAAGGTGTTGAGTGTTGAGAGACTATAAGATCGCTGGTGTTCGACATGGCTGGCAAGGTCTAGGATGCTGTCTTGTGCGCACAAACTTTGCCTGAAGCCAGTCATGCACGACAGAAGCTTTTTCTTACTTTCGAGCCACCACATCAGCCTAGTATTCACCTGCTTTTCCATGAGTTTAGCCACGCAAGATGTGAGTGAAGCGGGCCGGTATGGGGCAATGTCTGCCCGATCCTTGCCGGGCTTTAGAAGCGGTGCCACCCGTGCAAGCTTACACAAAGCGAAAATACTTCCAGTATCCCAAACAAAGTTAGAATACAGGGGCAAGTCTCTTTTGCGCTCTAAAGACAGATTGACAAGAATTCGCTTGCTTATCCTATCAGGACCCGCACCGCATTGACGGCGCAAACTCTTCAGTGCGGCCAGCTGCTCTCGGAAAGTGCAGGGAACACCCATGACAGACAAACGCAGAGGAGGTAAACGACAGGGACGGGGCTCTTTGAAACTCCAGAAAAGCTGTCAGCCAACTCCTCAGCTATGGCATATAATGTCCTGCTATTATGTAGGGCTAGACGATGAACGGCTTGCACTACCACCGGTTTCCGGAAAGCCCATTGACAACTCTCCAAATGCGTGTTGCCGGGGTAAAAGACGCTTAAAGAATTGCAAAACGCAACCCGTTACGATCTCCATAATTTGTTTGCGTAACGCCTAATCGCCGAATTTAACCTGTTAAAACAAGTGTTAAGTGATACGTCCTCTTTGTGTCGTGTTAACTGACGTTCAGCCCTTCGCCGTGCGACACACAAGTTCTATAAGCTTGAGGTCCGGTACTGGAAAGTGGGCCGGTATAGGCTTGAGCATAGTAGTTGCTGGTGTCTTTCCAGCGGGCATGGCCTCGGAGATATCACCGTCAGAAGAGCTCACTTTGTTTCTATCTATACCGGTCCCAGTTGACGACACCCGACCTGCGCTCACATTGTTGAAAATTGGCCGCACCAATGAAAAAATTAGCTGAGGCTTTGCTCGGCTATGCCAGGATATACGTAGCGTAATAGAAGGTACAGCAATTACAATCCAATCCAGTCCAGTCCAGTCCAGTCACTGCTCCTCACGCATGCGCAGCACGGCTCTCAGGAGCCACGCGAAACGGGTATCAAACGGCTCCGGCGCAGCGTCAGGCTTGGCTACTGCGCAACGGAGGCGCACAGCTGGGCACGCGCCGGCGCCAGTGGGCCTGCCGCGGCTATGACGTCACTCCTCTGGAATGCGCAGACCGGCGAATGTGCAGACCCAATCTCTACACACCGTACTCCAATTGGATTGGATTTTCAATCAAATCCAGTACAAATCCAATTTAATCCAATCCAATCCAAATCCAATCCAATCCAATCAGATGCGGCCTCCGCGCTTGCGCAGCACAGCTTTTCAGGGTACCACGCGAAACTGCTCAACCTCGGCCAGCTAGCTTACGCTACAAAAATGGGGAAATGATCGCTGCCCATTCCGTCTGAAGCAGTGTTTCCAGGTGATGTGAAAATCTATAGCATGCAGTGGTAACCTCTATGGCGCTCGTAGAAGAGGGAGGCCGGAAAGTGTGGGTGAACCATTGTTTGCAAAACACAACGCCAGTCGGTCGACAGCTTCAACGGGGTGCTTCCCACGCACATCTCTTTTCTTGTCACCCCCGCAGCGTATGGTGCGCGTTGAAGCCGCACACATGATGCAGTGGTGCTGGACAAACGGGCACATCAGCTTCTCCAAGAAATACCTCGTATTCATGTGTGATCGGGGGGACACGCACACAGATGCGACGCCAAGTTTCCGGGTGTCCAGCTGGATCCTCACAGCCACAACCTCGATGCTTCCAGTGCACATAGCAGGTCGCTCACAGTCAAAGACCAAACGTATAAAGCAGCACTATAAAAAGAACTAGCCCGCTCTGTAATTGGAATGCAAATGTTCTTATGACCAACGTAGCTAGGATAGCGACCTTTTCATGGGTAATCCTGCTTCTGACAAAGCCAATATCGTTATAGGGTTTGCTTCAAAACAAGTCTAACTCCGGACAGACGCCTATTTAGAACGGCACAGTTCTACCGTTAAAATCGAGGGGCACTTTTAAAAAACGAGTTTTGTTCTCAGAAGGCATTTCGCTGCATCGAAGGATGCTCTGAGTTACTTAATATCACAAATTCTAGGGTGAGTATCACTTCAAGCAGTCTTGCTCGTGCTGGGCGGCATAGTTGCAACGTAGGACCGCAGGGCAGCAAATGACTCGAAGAATCTCCTTGCAATCATTCAAGTATGAGTATTACACCACACTTAGACGGGTAGATTTGGCTGTGACTATATTAGACTATTGCCAGGGGTTGTTTTACTTTGGCCGGGTGGCTGAATCGAGTCACAGATAGACAGACAGACAAGCAGAACATACAGGCAGACCAAAATCATGTGATTTAAGTAGCCCAAGAAAACTATCGTCTTTAAAAAAACTAGCTGAGTTGTCGAAGGCGAGTACTCAATATGACTGCGTCATTTGCACACGACCCGCCTACCAACAACGCTAATCGTTATTTAATTCCCCGTTCCCATTGTTTCTTTTGTCATATTAGCTTACTACTGATACATATCTATCATTGGAGTTTTGCTGTTTCACCGTAAGGAGATTACACGATTACAGTCCCGTTATTTCATTCACGATGTAGGCTGCATCACGCGGGAAGGCGCTTGCAAGTGCACATCTTAGACGAGACTCTCAATAAATTTGATTAACATAGAGGACACGCATATAGTAGCACACGGGCTACACGCGAACCAGACGCGTCGGTGTTCTCCGTAGTAACGTATATCAACGCTCTTTAACGTGCACATAACGTCGCCGACAGGGCGGCGTTTGTTTTTCGAAACAATACTTGGCATGGACTGACCCTCACGATTGCCATGATGATGTAACGCGGAGCGGGACGATTCCAGCCGACCACAACAGAACAAACCTTAACGTTATCTTTTTCAGAAATTACGCAGACCAAGGCAGAATAGTTAAAATGTTCTTTTACAGTCCTTCCATTTGTCACACGCGCAAGCAGCCTGCTTAATTGTTTATGTTGCAGCGAAGTACTACAGCGTTGGCAAAGTTGTCGCCTGAAATGTAACCTCGTAGGGGGAACTGGTTGCTACGTGCTTGGTAGACCAAGATCTTGTAACAAACGCCAAGCCACCGTGGTGGGTATACAAATTAAAATTTCACGAAGGTATTCTTTCATACCTTGGACTGATTTTGGGGTACGAGGGACTGGGAGATGGGATATAAATTTACGCCGAAGTGCGTTTCGTTCGGAATAAAGCGGTAAGCTGATTTTGAAATTGGCACCACAAATCACGAAGTTTGCCGAAGTTTGCCGAAAGAAAAAAAAATGATGGGCGTGTGTAGTCAGTCGTTGTTGTATGTTATTCGTTGTTGTATGTAAACTGTTTATTAATGTAAGCATTAATGTAAGCTGTTTTTGTATTGTCTCCCGCGCTTCTGCTACTCCCGCGCTTCTGCTACCTGCGTCAAGGAGGAAAGGCAGGGATTTAACAAGTGAAGCTGATTTAGTGCCATTCTCGAAATGGGCATGAATTCCTGAACTGCGGGGCACCTGAATGTGCCAGTGTAATAAGAACTAAATCATAGAATCGTCCGCACCCCTATTCCTTCCGACCTGAATGTGCAGAACGAGCTTTCAGCTTCTCCTCAGAACGCATAGAATCCACGACAAGTTGTCAGAACGAGCTTTCAGCTTCTCCTCTGCCTCAACTGCGGACCAATTAACACGCCAAGCACGGAGCATACAAAATTTGGGCTACACCAAGCCCGAAGTCGCACCGAAAACGGGGTCGGTGAGATGCACATTGTTATTGGAGAACTAGAAAGACAAAATCAGTTCACTTTGAGAGGTAGGCGGGAAACTTTGTTCTGCCGACATGAAGTTCTGGTAGGCGCAGGACGCGAGGACCTTAAGTGCTATGTTTATGGAGGTACTTTAAACTGCATTGCAAGATACGGCATGTGAACGCGATTACTATGAGTGAGTACGACTAGTCGAGTGCCTGCGATGAAATAAAGCTTCATGCGCAGCTGTTTAGCGGTGTGATATTGGCTCTTGTTGCCCCCTTTGATGGCAGAATAAGATATGCCTACGTCCAACGAAAATGTTTGCCGCCGTGGTGGCGCACTGCTGGAAAGCCGAACACAGTATTCGCGCAGCGTCAAAAGCTTATGCTGCTGCAAACTTGTTATTATACCGCTCAGACCTCCAATTCGTAACACGTCCTACAGACAGACAGACAGACAGACAGACAGACAGACAGACAGACAGACAGACAGACAGACAGACAGACAGACAGACAGAGGGTGGAGAGGGGTGGGGGAGCCCATTAATGTGAACTGGTGAGGTTCTGCCCTGCTGACGGAAGGGCTTGCTACGCCACATGGGGATGACTACAGTGATCAGGGGTGAATGTTGGACATTGCGGGGACAGCAGCGAGAGGGCAAAGAAAATCAGGCACGCTTGCACTCACGCGCGAGATTTGAATGGCAGAGCTCTGGTGAGTGAGCATTGCGGGACACGTAGTTAAGTTTCAGCCTCATTGCTTATTTGCATAATTGCGGTGCTTGCAATCTTGAAACAGATATATTTGTTTGAAAGAAAACGAAAGTGGAGAAAAAAAAATTACCCCACCTTCCCGCGAGGGGAACCCTGTGGAGATGCGACGCATCTTGGGGGTTCACTTTGTATTTCCGTTGGGTTGATTCTCTAATTGCGGGAAACGTGTGAGGAACGCGTATGATGTATTCTTTATTTAACACGCGGCGTAACGTTAACGATGACGGCCTTGTGGTCGCTGAAGTGTACGGCGTAGTGGATGGATGAAGTAACGGGACCACCGTGCAATTGCAGCGAAGATCAAGTCTATGCACGTGCCCGAAATCGGAACGCCGGTGCTGGAACGACCGCGGCTATGACGCAACGTGGCGCGGCTGTGACGCAACACAATCCAACACAATCCACTTTAATCTAATCCAATCCAATCCAATCCAATCGAAGCAAGCCAATCCAATCCAATCCAATGCCCCTCGCGAGAGAGTGTTCGCTATCGGAGAGGAGAGGGGTGTGAGCAGGCGGAGAGCGCAGCTCGCGCGGCGAGAGAATGGGGGGAGGGGGTTGTGGACGGACAACAACAACGCCGTATGGAGGGACAAGGCGAGGGAATGAGATGCAGTCGCATCTAAAAACATGCCCGCCGGGTGGGATCCGAACCCACGACCTCCAGAATACGCGTCTGGTGCGATGATCACTACGCTTCCGGGGGGTCGTGTGCGCGCGCATGGGTGTGTGTGTCACGTATGTGCGTGTGTGCGTGTGTCACCCATGTGTGTGCGTGCACGTGTGTGTGCGTCAGTATGTCACGTGTGTGTGCGCGTGTGCGTGTGCGTGTGTGTGTGTGTATGTGTGTGCGCGTGAGTGTGCGCGTGTGTGTGTGTGCGTGTGTGTGTGCGTGTGTGTGCGTGTGTGTGCGTGTGTGCGTGCGTGTGTGCGTGCGTGTGCGTGTGCGCGTGCATGTGCGTGTGTGTGAGTGTGTCACATGTGCGTCTGTGTGTGTGCGTGTGTCACGTGTGTGTGCGTGCGTGTGCGTATGCGCGTGCGTGTGCGTGCGTGTGTGTGTGTGTGCGTGTGTGTGTACACACACACACACACACACACACGCACACTCACACACACACACATTCCAAGACCTTATTGAACAGAACAGAGCCTGAAATCAGTTCCAGCGTTTTTCTACGCAGGAGTTGCCCCGCCGAAGCTGTCGCGACATGGGATTGAACACAGACGATGTTTAGTCTGCAGCCACCAGCGCCTTCCACGCTTCGTTAGCATCCCCAGCATCCACCCAAAGCCGCCCGCCCCGTGTGCGTACACCGCACACAGCTACAACACCGAGGTCTTCATCGCATAGCGGCGCCTCTCGCGAGAGCCAACCGGCCGTGGTGTCGTTCGGCGGCCTAGCGGTCCGCGGCCCGCCCGCGGGCTGCCTTTGCCTCGCTGGCTGTCGGCGAGTTGCGGCGGTGTTGGCAAAGAAACGGACGCCTTTGCAGCCGCCGGCGGTGCACTCTCGCGTTTTTTTGTCCCGCTCGCGCTGGCGCACACGGGAGAGTGTTTCCCTGGAGACGACAGCGCTCGCCGAAGGCTTCCTTGATGTGTCGTCGCGCGTGAGGAACCCGCCAGAGGGAGGAGAAAATCGGGAGGGAAAAGAGGGCTGGGCAAGGCATAAAAGATGGAGCAAGACAGGCGTCGGCTGCCGAAAAAGCTTTCCACGCGGCGCCTGTCAGCGCTAGAGCGCTCTATTCCGCCCTTACGTACTACCTGCCCGCCAAACCAATCGATCGTACACGCGCGCACGTGGAGTGCGTGTGCACTCGCCCTGCAACCTGCGAAACAACCGCCCTGCCTGACTCGCATCCTTCCACACACCTGTCTGCTCCCTATTTTAGGGGCGAAGACCCTTAGGGGCTGGGGCTGTTGGCGTCCCTGTCTTCGCGTAATCGTCGTCTCATGTAGTCACGGCACTAAAACACCAGAAACCTCGCTTACTCTCGCCGCTAGAACGTAACGCGGTGCTAAAATAAATTCACGCATCTCCACGAAGTGAATCATCACGAGTGGGCGAAGCACTGGAGATCGTCCTTACCGTAAATCACCCGTGGCATTGCGCACTCGCGCATGTAAATTAGTGACAACGCGTGTGTGCAGTATATACAATTCCCATCCAATCCAATCCGATACAATCCAATTTAATCCAATCAATCAAATCCAAACCCATTTCAATCCAATCCAATCCAATGCTCCTCGCGCATGCGCAACACTGTGTACACGGGCGCCAAACCCCGGACAAAGCGAGGTCCTAAGGTAGGCACTTCGCCCCTAAAACTCCAGGACACTCGTTTACGCCTCCCGCTGGAGCGCTTGGTAACGCGTACTGAAAAAATACCGGGACACTCGTTTACGCCTCGCGCTAGAGAGCTTCGTGCTTCAAAGACCAGAGACTTTTACAGCTAAGCAGTATACATCTATCCCCCAACGGTTTCATCTCCGTTGGCAAAAACGCCAAAGTGCCAAAAATACACTTATGCACTGCATGCTTCGCCCTTCCCCAGGTTTCACGTTAGTGGAGATAGCCTGGGATTTTTTTTCCCTCCCCTAGAGCCGCCTTCTTCTATCTATGCTAACCATTACATCGCGCGTATAGTAACTTGAAAACACTTGCGGGCGTGCAGACAACATTGTGTTTGCTCGAACACGTATATGTGAGCGATGACAGTGATGGTGCCCTAAATTCTAAGGTTTATTCCTCACCTGGAATCAAAATGATGTGATTCGGTGAGTGGCAACGATACCAAGCGGGTTTGCAAGGCCAGTTGGCGACAAACATTGCTCTCTGTTATCGAAAAAAAAAAGGAAAACAAGCATGATTAGTCCTGACTCCTGACAAAGCCTAGTTGCTCGCCAAAATTGAACGCTCTCTTTGAAAATTCCAGGGTGTTTTGGACTTGCAACTGCACTAAAGACATACTGGAGTGTTCTAAGAGGTTCTTTTTCTCATAACTAGCGCCCGCATAGACAGACAGACAGACAGACAGACAGACAAGCGGGTGGACGGGCGGACGCACGGATGGACGGATGGACGGACAACGAAGTGCTATATCCTATACGAGTTCGCAGGAATATGTGTAACGTTACTTACATCTCGCTTCTTCCTCAGCAGAGATCATGTAAGCGATTGTAAAATCCGGCAGAACCCTACTAGTCTTTCAGTAAAGAGCTTTCTCTTCTTCCCCCTCTTTCTTTCTCTTTTCTCTTAAAAACGACAGCTGTTAATTTCGTCTGTCTCCGTGTTCGATCAAGTGCGCCCGGCGCACGCCTTAGATGGGTCAAGTTTCGGCTTCGAAGGGGGGCTTCACATGCAAGAATGTTCCGAAGAAAGCAAAACCAAAAGCATGTTCCGGTGAGAAGCATCTGAACCAAAAAACGTGGCAATTTGGTAGACAAAATGCTCGGGAGGCACATACCCCCGACGAGATTTCTCAAGATTCTGTATGTGAGCCAAAAGTAAGGGCTGGAACATGTCCACATAAACGCAAGAATACGTGTCCAAAAATTTACACTGAGGCGTTACGACGGTCGATGTACTGGCGGGAAAGACGCCTAGCACGTGAACTGCAAGAACAGAAAACACGCTATATAAATCCACAGGTTTGTGTTGTATGATTAATTTTTTGCAAATGCGAGGTAAATCCTCGCCTAGCGAGGCACACCACGAAGACAGCTTTAAGAGAGAAAGCTACTTCGCAAAGGAGGCAACTGTTGCCCGAACCTTCGTTAACAGATATATTTGATACAGAGGGAAGGGTCGTTTTTGGTTTCGCACCAATGTATGTCGTCTTTTTGTTAGTCATCGGGCTCGGAGAAGGCCGTTTGAACAGAAAATCCCCTGAAGCGATTAGTTGTTGGTAGAACGACGGAAGAAAAAAAAAATTGCGTGCAAAATTACAGCCGCCTGTGTGCAGGTTTTTAATTTAGTTTGCTGTCGCTGGAATTTACACCACTGCGGAACGCATGATTTGAGCTTCATACACACAAGATATACCTTCAAGCACACAGCCTCAAACCTGAGGTCTCAACACCTATTTTTTGCCACCGTTGCCTTTTTGTGTGTTAATATGATTTAGTGCTAACATGATGTCATTTCGACGTTGCTCCTGCTATATACATTAAGCGTCTTGGCCGGTCCTTGTATGGAAGAGTGTAATGCCATCGTAGTGTTTTGCTTATGAATGACAACACGATGAACATTTATGTTGAAATGATCTTACATAATTACATAGACACAAAAGCGCACTTTTTCTTTTTTTTTTGTAAAATTGGCTTTCTGTGATGATAAATCTTCTGCAATGAACGAGATTTGCAGACCTTAGCCAGATCGTTTCAACCTTAGCCAGATCGGCTCAAAAAATAGACTACACAGAAAACAAGACACGGAACTGAGTAGGTATGGTATATACCGTTTATTTCTTGCCCTGTGAGTGAAATCTAGTTTAGCTGAGGCCGAATTACCCAAAAGCATGTTTTTTTTTTTATTAGATGCGACTGCATCTCATTCACTCGCCTTGTCCCTCCATACGGCGTTGTGTTGTCGTCCACACCCTCCCCCATTCTCCTCGCCGCGCGAGCTGCGCTCTCCGCCGCTCACCCCCTCTCCTCTCCGATAGCGAACACTTTCTCGCGAGGGGCATTGGATTGGATTCGGATTGGATTGGATTGGCGTCATCGTCATAGCCGCGCGTTCCAGCCCGGCGTTCCGATTTCGGGCACGTGCATAGACTTGACTTCGCTGCAATTGCACGGTGGTCCCGTTACTTCACCATCCACTACCCGTACACTTCAGCGACCACAAGGCCGTCATCGTTAACGTTACGCCGCGTGTTAAATAAAGAATACATCATACGCGTTCCTCACACGTTTCACGCAATTAGAGAATCAACCCAACGGAAACACCAAGTGAACCCCCAAGATGCGTCGCACTCCACAGGGTTCCCCTCGCGGGAAGGTGGGGTAATTTTTTATATTGCTTACACCCCACACGCACCGGGATGCGTGGCCGGAAACATCGGGGCACCTCTGTTTACTGCAATCGCTGTAAATAAGGCTGCGCTATGTTTTTTACCCGATATTGGTTTAGTTTCTTAAAATTAAAATTTTCAAATTTTCGAAATTATTTTTGTCTCCTGCATTTCTCTTCTCGTGCACCTTAGTGATATGACGTTTGTGAACTTAAAAAAAATGGTCGGGAGCTTGGTGGCGCTCAGCACGATATGCGACTTCTAAACTACCTACTGATACTTCCCACGCCACGCGCGCATCGGAAGACTTATATAAAAATGCACCTGTCCGCAGCGAAAACTGGGGATTCAATTGAGGAAGTGCTGCCTCATTTTACGAGAGAGAAGGCGCTTAAATCTTTACCTCTGTTCCGGATTTGCATTTCAGATATCTTGTTCATGTTTTTTTCTTTCCATCCATTGTTCCAGGAACGATTGTCCAGCAACGATCGCTGTTTGTGCCCATTTCTCATCATATTTTAAGTCCAACTACAGCACGCTGAGAGGGCGTGAACTAAAGCTGGCTCTCAACCGGTTTCGTGCCTGTCTTCAACAAGGCTAAATCAGAGCAAAGTAAAAAGAAAAGCCAAAGAAAAAATTGGCCGCGTATCTGCTCCTTTCGTTGCTAATGTCGACGCAAGATGATAGTCCACTGGCGCCCCTGGCAAGTAAATGCATCCCTTCTCTTTCCCGCTCACCTCTCATGCTGTTCGTCTCCCGTCTCGTTGCTTCCAAGATAACACGCTACAGGTTTACTCAAGCCAATTTAAATTTACCGCGTTCCACTGCTCCAAGTCGGGTGCCTCGATGCCAGCGCTGCCGTATGGCGGAGACGCGCGTGAATCGAGGCACCCGACTACAACGTTTATAGGAACCTCGTTGCCCTACTTTGCGAGCGTTTCAAGCGGAACGTGGAACCTATCTAGTAGAACCTTCCGTTGAGGTGCCGTTTGATTTCTTAAATGCCGCCAGGAGCACAGGCAAGCGACGGTTTATCTGCAGTTGATGTAGTATTTTATTTGCTATCACAAAAAGCAAGAACCCGTAATTTTTTTAATAAAGGAACACTGCAAATATTACTGGTGTATTGATTTTCTGCCTTATATTTGCGTAATGTCTTGTTCTTGTTCGACAATGTTGACAAGTAGTACGAACATTAAAATTGGACTTAGACGTTATTTAGACGTTCAGATTTGTCTGTGAGTATAAAAGACTATTGGCAGCATGTGTTCAGTTTGGCCGGCTGGCTGAATCGACAGACAGACAGACAGACAGACAGACAGACAGACAGACAGACAGACAGACAGACCAAAATTTTCCCGTTCAAGTAGCCCAAGAAAGTCTATCGTCTTTAAAAGGCTCTTTGTCGATCCCTACAGGCAGCTGCTGCGGATTCGGCGTCCGTCTTGTAAGTAACAAAACCGAACGACGCCTCCCTCGATCTTCTTCGCTGCACGTGGGAAACCCGAGCCTTTTCACAAGCCCCTTAATGGGGCAGCACAACCAGCAGGGCGTGAGAAGGGAGGGTGTTGTGGCGTCTCCAACTGTCACACTCAATCCCACCAGGAGGACCACACGCGCCATGCCCCAACGCACGCCCGTGCATCAACGGAAACGGATCGGGCGCCCGTCATTCACGGCGGAACAACGCGGCCGCCAATCCAGTTGTCGTCGCCGGGAGAGGAGGATGGATCAACATGTCGCCGCCTGTGAAACGGATAGCGCCGAAGCTACCGCAAACGCCCGCGCGCGGCTCGCTTTCTTCAGCGGGTATCAATGCGAACTACAGCCTCCCATTGCTGGCCATCGGAGCGAGTGCCAAATTTCAAGCGCGGGGCGTCGCATCTGTCGGCCCGCGGTGTCAGGACGGACACGTCAGTGACAAGGGCCGAGAAGAGCCACAAGTCCCCCGTCTTCCCACCGTTACCGGCGCGCCGCCACAAAGGAGACATGCGTGGCCACATCATAGGTGTGCGTGTGCTCATCGGCAAGGGATGCCGCTTGTACGGGGCGATCGCATCGCATTGTCCGCGGCACCAGTGTGGGGCAGACAGCGGGTCTAAATGAAAGCGCCCCAGCGGCCCGGCTGTGAGCTCGCTCTCCTTGGGTGCCTTTGTGTTGTCGCGCCTGTCGGCGGCGCGAGGTCGACTCATTACGGCCGCCCAAGAATGAAGAGCCGCGGCCGGCGAACCGAACCGCTACGGGGCGATCTGGAAGAGGAGGAAGGGGGAGCGGGCGACGGCTGGCGACCCCGGAGGACTCTGCGCGTAATCCTTCGCCTCGGCCTGCCAGCTCTCTTAATTCCTCGGCCCGTTGCTTCCACCCCCTCCCGGGCTTCACCTCCCCGGCCGATCGTTCTCTTCTTTATCCCTTTTCGCGCTCCTCTTCGGCTTGTTCTTTCGCGAGGAAGAACGCGCGTGCGGCTGGATTCGATCTGCGCGGAAGCAGCAAAAGCAACTCCGGCATCAGAGCCCTGTCGCTGCCAGATGCCCTGTCCGCGTGCTGCTGCAGAAAGCCACCTTTTCGTGCGCCCGCCCTTCCCCTCTTCTTTCCCTTTCTTTCTCGTCGCAGGCGCCGCTCCTTTGTTAGTACCTTGGCACCGGCCTGTTGTCCGATGAGGCGGTGTTCCCCGGCTGTAAGGGATCCGTATACGGAAGAAAGTCTGCCGTGTTTGTTTTCTTGGTCGATATCACGGCAGCACAAGTAATCACTCTCAGTACTTCTTCTTCTTCCGCCGTTTGTTTCACTTTTTGCCAGACTTCAGGGACCAATCGCTGTAAGGGAGCAACTTATTGTTACTTCGAGTCGGTGGTGCCCGGAAAGGTCAGTTCGTTGTTGCACTTGCCAATTACGTGAGCGGCTATTTTTCGTTTACCTGCTGAAAGCGAGGGAACATTTTTAGTATCCTTATCTATTATTTTATCCCTCCCTTGTGCATGAATGGGCTACTCTGGGTGAGGGCGTTGTCAGGAGGCATCCTTTGGTCGCCTGTGTTTGTAGCTAATCTCGCACAATCTCGTTCTTTCACTCTGTTTACTCTTCTAATCTGCCTAGTACGCAGTGTGTTGCCTTAAAAGCACTGGCACGTGACCGAAAAGGTGGACGCAACCACCAATTCAGTCGAAAAATCATCTCGATAATTGTAGGAGGCAAGTTATATCGGCTTCCCTGGCACGTAAGAACTGTTTCCTAACCTGAATATGTTTTCATCTGCTCGTGGACTAGAACGTGAAAGCAGGAAAATCAACAAGTTACGCGAAAATACCGCGTTACTACTTCAGGGGCGAGACGCTTCGTTCTTTACAAATTTAAAAGAGAGCGCGAGGTAACTTAGTTTCATTTCTCCTCCTCCTCCTCCTCCCCTATTGTTTTGGCATTCGTAACGGCGCGTGTTTTCAATTCCCAGTGCTCACACAGGTGTTTTATTTCTCCGATATGCAATCCATTCCCGCACGCACAAAAACTTTCAACATGGGTTGGGTACGGCTAAAGGAACTTATTTGCGCAGAACGAACGAAGGAAGAATAGAGAAATTCAATCGCACATGGATTACGAATAAACTCAATAACCCGACGATTTCTTCAGCGAATACCCAGTGTTCAGGGCCCCCGGAAATGCGTGTGCATTTTAAAAGACGATAGTCTTTCTAGGGCTACTTAAACGCAGACATTTTGGTCTGTATGTTTGTCTGTCTGTCTGTCTGTCTGTCTGTCTGTATCTGTCTGTGACTGGATTCAGCCAGTCGGCCAAAGTAAAACAAAAGCTGCGCAATAGGTTTATATACCCACAGTCAAATCTAAACGTCTAAGTCCAGTGGCTATGTTCATACTTGTTAACATTGTTGAGCGAGAAAAATACATTACGCAAATATGAGGCAAAAAATCAATACATAAGTAAAATTTGCGGTCTTCCTTTATAAAAAAAATTATGAATGCTTCAGTTTCGCGATAGCAAATTCTACATCCACTGAAGGAAAAAAAAAAAAGAATTCACTCCGTTGCCTGCTGTCGCCGGCGCCGCAATAGCTTCTGGCGGAATTTTAAGAAATCAAACGGCAACAGTTACGAAAGGTTCGATTTGATAGGTTCCAATTTCGGCTTCGAACGCACGTTTAGAAGGGCAACCGGGTTCAAAAAACGTTAAAGTAGGGCGACTAGATTCACACGCGTCTCCGCCATACGGCAGCGCTGGCGTAGAGGCACCCGGCCTGGTGTAGTGGAAGGCGGTAAAATTTAAATCGACTTGAGCCAGCCTCTAGCGTGTTTACTTTGGGAGGAGCGCGACGGGAGAGGCACAGCATGAGAGGTGAGCGGGGAGGCATTTACTTGGCAAACATTTGCAACGATATGATCAGATACCCGACCATTTTTTTTTTAATTTGCATCAAGGCATTTGCAATAGCTACCTTCCGGCAATTAGCAATGACCTATATTCTGAAGCAGGGTAGTTTAGTATCTTGGTCGTTTGCACTTTCATGCCGATGTTATCAATGCGCCGCCATTTTTATTTGCCTTTTATTTAACAAAATATGTACGACGATGGAACAAAAATGACCCATCCGACTGCGTGCGAGCCGGCCCCAGCATCTAAAGTTGGGGCGTGTACAACATTTCATGAACCATTCTCTTACGGCACCAAGCATCGTCCGCACACGGCTGGTCAACGTACGTGCGAGACGCACCACCATCGTTCATGTAAGCGTGCACGTGGCGAAAAAGACGTGTCAGAGTCGATCCACTGGCCCCCTGGGCAGCGAGCTATGGCGGGAGAATGTGAGCACGCCAGCGTGCCGATGATTAAAGTTTTTCGCGCTGCGGCACGTATAGTTCCCGGTGCATGTGCAAATGGATGTTGCAAGGGGCGACAGCGGCCCTATATACTGCCGCAAGCGATGCGTGAATCGGGGAATTTGCATGCGCTCTCTTCGCAGTCGTAAGGCCCATCCACGCACTGGGAAACGCTGGGGCGCCAAGTGCGAGATGTTTTTCTCCTGCTGTCTGTCCGTACGCGAGCGGGCAATGAGCGAGTCCCATTGACGTATGCCCTTCCCTTTGTCTCTGCCGCGCTTCTTGTTCGCCTGCCCGGCGGATTGAGACGACGACCCCTTTGAAGACGTCGTAGTCCGCGCATATGTACGTGTCGTGCAGTGTCCGCTCCTCGCGCGTGAAGAAGCACACCGCGGGAGGCAGCGCTGAATGCCGTGTCTTCCGGTGTATAATGACGCGCCCGCGGTGTCGCTAATCTCATGCAAACGAGCCTTGGTTGCATGGCGCGCTCGGCGCGCCGAGTAGCTCCCGCTATAGGCATGCACGCGGCAGCAGCAGTGGGACCCCCTTGGGCGCGCATGTTCTTCTTGAGGGGGCCCGCCTGCGTGTTGCGGCATCCAGCGGAAGCGGCTGCTTCACGCTCCGTTACAGATGGAAGTGAGCGATGCGCCCCGCCGACGCCCTGAAGCGGTCAGCGCGCACTGGGTCCCCCCCGCCGGGGATCTCTCGGCTGACGGCCGACCGCTCGGCTGCTCCTTCTGCGCTAAGTCCTCAAGGGGCTGTGCGCGACCCGCCCTGTCCGGCGTCTGTCCCTGCGCGTGAACGAGCCTTGATAGAGAGATGGAGAAGGCACTTTATTAAATCAGAACGACTTACGTCCACGTCCTAGTGACAGTTTTCAGTTCACCAGGTCTGCGTAAGCTATTTATGTCTGTGCGGATCCGGTGCAGATGTTCATGAGCGATGAGCGACTTCTTAAGCGCTATAATCGGTGGTAGTGGAAGTGTCGAAGCTTTAAAAACAAATACGGCTCCCTTCTTCAAAGCTTATCTTCGTCAACATCCCCTGCAGACATTGTTGCGCTTCAGGAAACGAACACACCCGCTCGCCTACCCGGATACGTCACGTACAGCCCTGAAGTAGGGGACAGCCTTCACACCCTCGTGAGTAAAAGACTAGTGGCTATACAGCACCACCTGCAGCAATCCGAACCGGTCGCTGTCCTGCTAGAGTTGATACCGCGACAAGTTAACAGAAAGAAGAATCCCTTGTTTCTCCTAAACGTTTACTGCCGTCCGAAATGCCCGCCGGGCATCCTCAAACATGTCATAGAGCAGGCCACATCCAAAGCAGCGAGCAACCCCCTGCTTATAGTGGGCGACTTCAACGCGGCCTACCACTTATGGGGCTATAAATACGCAAACCCAGAGGCAAACTGCTCTACAGACTTATTGAAGACATGGACCTCACATTTATAATCGATCCCACGAAGAGTACAAGAATCGGCACGAGCTCGACAAGAGACGCCAATCCCGATATCACTTTCATAAAAAAACATCCCCCATGATACATGGACCAAATTTGGACGAATACCATGGAAGCGATGATGCTCTACTGGCCACCACTCTACATAGGTTGGAATACAAGGTCAGTACTGGTTTAGCCCGTCTAACCGACTGGACGAAGCTAAGAGAAACACGAGCAGGAAGACACCAAAGCGAGGAAGACAATTCCTCGACCATCCAAGAATGGATCGCACAGTTATCCCGGGATGTGGAAGCCCATACCAAAACATTACAGACTTCCACCACCACTCCTTGCATCGACGCCTTTCTCCTTCACATGTGGGAAGCCCGACGAAGCTGTTGAACAGGTGGAAAAAAGCAGCGCAAGAATCGGAAACTCAAACGCGCATGCTCTACTGACCGCCAAGGCGGTATAATACGCGAACAAGCTAAGCGAGAGAAAATGGCTCTGACCCTTTGCGATGGGCTTCGAGGCACACTAAGCACCTCCAAAACTTGGAGTCTGCATCCGTAATATTGATCAGATCCGACAGCAGTAGGACGGAATCCACTACACATGACCAGAGTCATTCACCATTCCAGGCAAGTGAAGCGGATCTCCTTTTGGCTCTCAAGCCCGGACTTCCATCGCAACCGTAGGAGCCATTGCCGCCATACACCGGCAGCCAAAACGAGCTTCTGCGACGAGGATCTCATCTTCACGAAGTCACCGCGGCCATTCAAAATCTGAGGCGCCACATCGCTCCAGGAATTGACCAAATTACTAAACAAAGCACTCATCAATCTCGACGACCAGTGCACTGCTAGAAACTTACCGCCACCTTCAACAAAATTTGGAAGTCTGGGCGCCCTACCCGAGGATGGAAAAACAGCGGAGGTCCGCCTCATACCAAAACCAGACATACCTTTGAAAACTTGAGACCTATCTCTCTTACTTCGTGTGTGGGAAAACTCCTAGAGCATGTGGTTCTCAACAGACTGCAACCGTATCTGGAAGACTCAGGTAAAATCCCGTCCACGATGGTGGGATTTCGTCCGCAACTGTCAACGCAGGATATCTTACTTCAGTTTAAAGAGGAAGTGATGGCCCCTGCGACTCGTGCCTCCCCCACTGCCATCCTCGCGTTGGACCTCAAAGGGGCGTTTGATAACGTCAAGCACACAGCAATTTTGCACAGGTTGAACACACTGGGATGTGGAGCCAGGGTATACAACTACATCAGAGATTTTCTCTCTGGATGGAAAGCTGTGTTAAAAGTCGGGGAAAAAGCTAAGGACCCCTTCTTATTGGGTGGACGCGGAACACCACAGGGGGCTGTATTGTCTCCTATCCTTTTCAATATTGCCCTGCTAGGCCTGCCGCCACTCCTCGACAACATCCCGGGGATCCGCCATGGCCTATACGCTGACGACATAACCATCTGGTCGTCCACAGGGTCGATCGGAGAGTTAGAGAGCCGCCTACAAGAGGCAGCGGACGGTGGCTGCCTATGCCAAGTCATGTGGTCTCAGCTGCGCCCCCCAGAAGACTGAGCTACTCCTGGTTTCACCGCGCAAAACACACCCTCCAGGTTCGCCCACTATCACCCTACGCCTAGAGGGCCATATCATTGCGCCATCTCCAAGCGTGAAGATCCTGGGCATGATATTCCAGGCGGACCGCTCCAACACCCTTCTGATCAACAAGCTTAAAACCACAACAGACCAGGTTACTCATATGATACGACGAGTCACGACCAAAACCAGGGGTATGGGGGAAGCGGACACGCTTCGCCTTGTCCAGGCCTTCGTCGTGTCTAGGATTACGTACGCTATACCTTACGCCCTGCTTAAAGCCACAGAGCTCGAGAAAATAAACATCCTGATCAGGAAGGCGTACAAGCAAGCCATGGGTCTCCCGGCAAGCACCTCAACCGAACGACTACTCCGACTTGGCATCCACAACTCGGGCCGAGGAGTTTAATAGAGGCGCACCTGTCTAGCCAAAGATTAAGGTTAGGAGCAACCGAAACGGGGAGGTTCATCCTGTCACGCCTGGCGCTGTCGGCCCCACTCAGCCACCCATCTCTCCTTACTGGAAACGTACCCCACTCCATTAGAAAGCACTTCATAGTGCCCGTCTTACCACGCAATATGCACCCTGTGCATCGCGAGGATCGCAGAGAAGCCCGATCCCGGACAATATTTAGGTTGTTCGGAGATGCACCATCTACCGCCTACACAGACGCAGCCTTGTTTACCCCGGAAGAGCAGCCATGGCAGCCACCGTCAGTTTTAAATAAGCAGCACAGGTGCATCATCTCAATCCCCGGACACAACCCTCTCCAAGCGAGGAAGCGGCGATAGCACTTGCGCTTAGCCAAAGCGACGCCAAAGTTATAATCTCAGACTCCCAGAAGGTGTGCCGCAACTTTGCCAACGGTCGCTTGCACGTCACAGTCACAGCATTTCGACTAATCAATCAGACACCAGCAACGAGACCAGTTAGGATTGTGTGAACACCAGCTCACAGCGGAATCCCCGGCAACGAGAATCGCCACCTCGTAGGCTCGAATTTGAACGCCGCCGAGCAAGCGCTGGGTAAAGCCGAAGGGCCGATCCCGAGCGGGCATGCAACCTCTTGTCACCTACAATGAAAATCACGCTGTCAGCACTATAGGCTGTCGCGTAAAACGTACGCTTACGCCACCAAATCACTACCGAGGGATTAGGAAGATTATTGCGTGCCCTGCAGGGTCAAACCGTGTCCCACATTCACCCCCGACTTCAACCTCTTTGATCCTAAAAGAACACACTTTTCTCCACTTTGCCGCTTATCTCGTGGAGAGCCTGGGACTCTCAGACACATAGTGGGCGGCTGCGCTAAGTCTACCCTAGACCCCCCTAACATTCACCTTTCCACGGAGCTTTGGTAGAGAGCCTTGGCCAGCTCCGGCCTCGAAGATCAGCTGCGCCTGATGGAAAGGGCTATCGACGCGGCCCGAGCTCAAGGCATCCTGGAATGAGGACGCCTCTCTGAAGCATTTTCTTGATTTAATTAAAGTTTATTCTCTCTCTCTTTCTGTTGCCATTGCATACATAACACTCTCCTTATAGCGAAGTCGCTTTATTCGAATTTTTTTAATAGCGGAGCTGTTTAGGATTAAGCTTGGTCCGGTGGCGTTAGCCAAAAATATCAAAACAAAAAATCTGTGCCTTCTGTAAAGGGTGCACCGCCACAGACAACGTTTTTCGGCAGTGAAGCCGGCTTTCTCGCCTGCTCGATCGTGTTAGCACAAGGAGCATACGCATATGCGCACCCCTTACTCTAGCATACAAAAGGTGATCGACTTTCTTGACCTACAAACACGCAAAAAAAAAAAACTGTCACAGCTTGCACTGGTGGAGCAAGGCTGCAGAGACAGCGGAACTGGGTGCCAACCTAGCTTCTTCCCCCCTGGTATCGGCTGTCTATGTAGGGGAGCGACCGGAACGGCTTTGTAAATTCCGGCTAAATTTAGCCTCATCCATCAACACTTAGCCTAGCCTAGCAAGAACATTGCAAAACCTATCAAAACTTAGCAAATCCTAGCGAAGCCTAGAGAAAACTTAGCAAAACCGGAAGAAGCAAGGTCGACTCCCAGCTCCGCTGTTCCTACAGCCTTGCACCACTAGTGCGAGTTCCGCCATTTCAGTGGCTAAGGCGTTCTGCTGTTGAGCACGAGGTCACGGGTTCGATTCCCGGCCGCGGCGGCCGCTTTTCTGATGGAGGCGAAAAGCAAAAAATTACCCAACCTTCCCGCGAGGGGAACCCTGTGGAGATGCGATGCATCTTGCTCGCTTCAACCGTTTGCGTTCGGTATCACGTTTACGAAGTTCGGAATCGGCTGCTCGCTTCAATCGTTTGCGTTTAGCGTCACGTTCACGCCGCGTCGCAGCCTTGTCTTCAGTGGTGCTAGCATTCCTGTTATCACAGTGATCGGTGCTTGTTACGGTTGCGCGGGCGATAGCAGAATTGTTAGGCTCCATTCAACGCATCGATGGAAATCGGAACGCCGGTGCTGGAACGACCGCGGCTATGACGCAACGTGGCGCGGCTATGACGCAACACAATCCACTTTAATCCAATCCAATCCAATACAAATCCAATCCAATCCAATCCAATCCAAGCCAAGCCAAGCCAAGCCAATCGAATCCAATCCAATGCCCCTCGCGAGAGAGTGTTCGCTATCGGAGAGGAGAGGGGCTGAGCGGCGGAGAGCGCAGCTCGCGCGGCGAGGAGAATGGGGGAGGTGTGTGGACGGACAACAACAACGCCATATGGAGGGACAAGGCGAGTGAATGAGATGCAGTCGCATCTAAAACGCCCGTGTGTACGAGATTTCGGCGCATGATAAAGATCCCCAGGTAGTCGAAATTAATCCGGAGCCCTCCACTACGGCGCGCCTCATCGCCTGCGCTGCATCGGCGCGCTAAACCCTACAATCCATCCATCCGAGTTCCGCCATTTTTTTACGGCCCCAACTGCTGTGCGTAGAGGGCAAATCATCACCGCTTATAACGAATTATTGTTTATAAAGAAGTAGGTTCCCATACCAAGGACTTCGTTATAACAAGGCTTTACTGTACCTGCCTCCGTAGCTTATCTGCTTGCAACGCCCAAGTTTTCCCGGAACTCGATATTAGCCCCCATTTACGCTTTAAATTCAAAAAAAAAACGTTCTCCTTTTCTTTTTCGTGTTTTGATGTTCTTTCATTGGGTGTGTGAAGCGTGATTGCACAGAAATGGAAGAGTGCGTGGAAATTTGAAGCAGATGCTAATTAAATAAAGCAGTACCGCAACGAGGTGCTGAATGTGCACTGCTTCTCACGTTTATAACTACGTTTTGAGGTTGTTGCCAGCTACAGTCGACCTGTTCAATACGATTCTGCGGCTAACGCTTTCCCTATTAAACAACGCGCGTAAAAGCACCATAAAAAGGACCTGATGCGAAGACACAGAAGTGCGCATAAAACGACGATGTGCCATGGCAGGCTATCCTAAAAGCAACAATAACGCAGAAGAGACTATTAAATGAGGCCGCCTCGGTTAGTGTCGACGTCAAGACTTACTCCCCCCGGTGATGGTCAGCTTGGTCATACAGGAACTATAGGGATTGTCCGTTATCTATGATTCAGTACAGTCCGCTGGGGGCTATCTTCTATGTCTCTCTGCGCTGGAAGTGCTAGCACGCTCTTCCCGGAAGTGGTACGAAGAAGAAGAGCAACCGAAGCTAAGAATTGTCGCGATCCCAGTAAGACAAATGTTAGCACCCAATAATATGCCCACTAAGTACGATGTCTGCCTCGCATGCTTATAGGAAATTACGTCAGCCAAGAATACTTCTGCTTACTTGATATTATGATAGAAAACTGAGGGGCTTTAATGGGGCCATGAAAACAAACTACAACCTTACTTTATTTAAGAAACTAGCCTTTCGTAACTCACTCAGCCCTGTTCATCCCCGAATGATATCTAGAGTGCAAAATAAGCGCAAAATATAAAAAATAGAACTTTCAACTTACGGGCTACACAAATTAAGCAGAATCGTAATAGGGTGACATTATCAGTATGTCAACTTCATGTTAGCATTCAAGTCGTGCAATCAAACGAAACTATAGAGGCACTGCGGGCTCTTCGTTATGCAGCCTCGGATTCCCTACGGATAGCCCGCTGATCGTTTGAGGGTTCGCCGCGAATACACGTGAAAAGCGAATGCCGGATTACTGCTCGGGGAGTCTGCGGGAAGTGCGAGACTGTCAATCCAAGGGCCCCCTATACTAAAGGCCGCATATCTGTGCTTCTTGGCGGTGACTTCGATCGGCGGCTGATATCCCAATAGTGCGACGTCGTAAGGGCTGGGCGAGAAAATGCTACTAATCAGCTCTTTTCTTTTTCTTGGTTGTTTGAAGTTTGCATAAGCCAGCCAGACAATCCGTCCAGTTCGGTCTAGTCAAGTCAAGTCAAGCCAAGCCATGTCAGTCAGTAAGTCAGTCAGTCAGTCAGTCAGTCAGTCAGTCAGTCAGTCAGTCAGTCAAGTCAAGTCAAGTCAAGTCAAGTCAAATCAACTCAAGTCAGTCAGTCAGTCAGTCAGTCATTGATGACAACTTGTTTTTATTACTATAAACTGACATGCCTAGTTAAATGAATTACTGTTATATTTTCTTTCTTGATTTCTCGATGTATAAACTTCTCGTGTCATGTCACGATCTTGCGTGTCCATTTAACGCGTCCCTGTAAAAAGAACATAACAAACGAACACTATTTTTTTCTTTTTAAAGCCAAGACTAAGAAACAAAGCGATCTTTCCTGGTCCCATACAACACACAGTGGCGCCACTAACGCCTCACGTGCCAGCCATTCAGACGTGCCCATCAACAAGCCATACTCTCAGGCGGAGGGTACCGCAGCTGTACAACGCAAACACCGTTGTTCTGCGGCCCGCATATCCTTCTTCCCAAAAACCTGAGGCGCACGCACACAAATGCCTCGCGAATGCGTGACGGAGACGACGTGTCGATGTTTTCCAGACGAGTGCCCCGCGGCTGGCTGGCCTCGTGTGGCGCCACGGAAGCGAAGAGCTGGGCGCGATCGAAACCGTCGCGCCGAACGCAAGCAAACAGGCTCCCCGGCGAGCAACTCCGTTTTCACGCCTCTTCCACCATTAGGCACAATAACACTTATCAAGCGCCACGGGGAGGAAAAACTTGGGGCCGTGCGCCGCGAGCAAAGTTTCGCCACGGCGTCGTCTGCTTACACTGGCAACTAGCAGACGACACGTCGTGTCCGTTCGCTCCCCGCCTCCACGTCGTCTGCTCTTCCGCTTACGCCGCTTCTCTCCGCCATTTTTTTATCGTCTGCTCCCCGGATAGACTAAACTCCCCGAGGCGTGATGAAGAGAGTACCCTGTATATACACTGCATTAGCCAGCGAGGAAAGCTGTAGCAACAAGGCAAAACAGCTGCAATGCGTTTTCCAAATGACGGGGTGGCCGTGTGTGAGCGGAAGAAACGTGTCACGGACGGCCCGTGTATACGTGTGAAACGTAATCCGCAGTTGCGTATGCGGTAGAAATCGCAGCAGTAAGTGGGTGCGATCGGTGATTTGATCATCGCGTTGGCTTCGGAGGCGTGAAAAAGGCAGACACTCCGTGTACTCGAGGATGTAGTGAGGCAACCCGCCTTGGGCATCGGTCACGGGAATCCACTGACCTGTGGCAAGGTCAGTGAATTCCTGTGAACACCTGAACGATGGTCACTTTTTTCCCCTGCAATTTCATATGCGACGCACATTTTGTCGAACCCAGCAAGGTATTTTGGCGTCAATTTTAGTGCGGAGTATTCTTCATTAACTATTTCGAGAACTGCACGGCCTCGTTACAAAAGGAGTTACACGGCACGGCGCCTGCGCAGAGGAGCGGCCGTACGCACTCCTTCACATTCGCACCTCTTCGAAAGGAGAAGAGGACATCTGTGCGTTGTGTATTCGAACTAGAATGCCTATGCTGCAAGGAACTGTATCGCACCGCGCGTGCCTGTAGAGGCGGCACTATGCGCACTCTTTCAAATTCGCGCTCAGTCCATATTTGCAGCAGTCATTCTCAGAACTTGCTGCCGTGCGCTCGACTTTGCCGTACATTCTTGGGCAAGAAGCTTCTGTGTGGGTGATTTTCACAGATTCACGGGCGGCGCTTCAACAACTAGCATCATTTCCGCACGAGCAACTGGTCCACGAAATACACACCCTGCATACACAGGCTGCCAGCTTGCTTCACGAGGTAGTGTTACACTGGCTACCGACATTGTGGGGTGAATGGGAATGCGGTGGCTGACCAAACAGCTTGCGCGGCCCACACCCAATCTAGTGGCATCCTCCCGATTCTTTCTCTGGACGTGACGGCCGACGACACTTGCGTACTCCGTGGCGCGGCAGTTACAACTCTCAATATGGACGGACGGATCAAAAAAATTATCAGCCATTGTGCAGAATTGATCCCGCCTGCACTTTCCTAAAGCCGTGTGGCCTGGGAAAGCGCGACGAAGCAGTTGTTCACCGCATTCACCCCAACATCGCTTTTGCAAGCCACTACTTGCACAAGACGGTGCCGAGTTGACCTGCCCTCACTGTTACGTATGCAGTGTTTCCCGAGGACATAGAAACATGTACTGTGTGTGTGTCCCCGTTATGACACCCCGCGGCTAACCTTGAGACAAACTTTGGGGACTGCGTGCTGATGCACCACTGAAGCTTTGGCGACGCATTGGTCATTGGCACTCACTGCCGCGGCAACACGGAGTACAACGGGCCTTGGTGTCATTTCTCCGTGACTGCGGCCTGAACGAAACCCTGTGAACGTCTGCCTTAACTTTAGTTACTGTTTGTGTGCTGTGTGTCGTGATCCTGCGTCTGGCCAGTTTGTGTGCTTCTTTGCATGTGTTAGTGTTTGTATGATTTTTGTCTTCGCTTCCTATTCATTTTCACACCTCTCATGTTCATGTGGAGTAGCAAGCCAAGCTCGCTGCCAGGCTGACTTCTCTTCATCATTAAAGGCATTCCTCCTCCTCCTCATTCAAAAAACGATTTTTATTGTGGCGCGCTGTTGCCGCGTGCTGGCGTCATGTGGTCGCGTCCTATATAAAACCACACGTTGAGGCACTCGTTGTGTGAGATGAGATGGGGTCTTGCAAGCGGCCACCACACACACATCAGTAGAACCTCGAAAGGAAACCGGCGTCGTGTAGCCATCGAGCGTCGCATAAACGAAAGGAAGTATATATAGGGTGGTTAGAAGCAAAAAGGCCTATACAACATAAGCGGCACTGAAACGATTGACAACTGCGCGGGCCGCGAAGCGGCTCAGGTCGAACGTGAGGTGGACTTTAATGGATGTTTGAAGTTAGGCGTCGTCGTCGTCGTGAGGCCTAACAGTCATCAACCGCCCAGGCTGATGCGTATTAGCAAAGAACTTTACGCAAGATAAGTTTAGAGACCCGCCGCCGGGCGGCTCAGTGGCTAAGGCGTTTGTGCTGCTGAGCACGAGGACGCGGGTTCGATTCCCGGCCGCGGCAGCCGCTTTTCTGATGGAGGCGAAAAGCGAAAACGCCCGTGTGTACGAGATTTCGCGGCGCACGTTTACAGGTGGTCAAAATTAATCGGAGCCCTCCACTACGGCGCGCCTCATCACCTGCTTTGCGTCGGCGTGTGTAAACCCTACAAGCAACCAAAGATAAGTTTGCATTGTCTTGCGCGCTCTGAGGCTATCTCGCCGTTCCTCTGTACTACGAATCTCTCGAGTTACCAACCCATGCAAAGAAACTTGGTGAATGACCGCAATGTGCAAACAAAATGTTAACCGCGTTGCGGCCACTGCAGAATGCAGAATGCCATGCTTGCATTACGTGATGCCAGAGCGCAGACGAAACTTTGAGCCTAATCGTATGCCTACAGATCGCCAATCCACGAAATGTCATTGTTGGCTGCATGAACTGGCAAATCGTGCGCCGTTGTGGTAAAGCTGAGATGACAGCATTGTTGTATATCGTGCGGTGTGTGTAATAGATCAAGCTTAAAAACGGACCACCGATTTTTGTGGCGTATATGTTGTCTAGCTCATATGAAAGCCAGCGTTTTATATAGCCCGGTAACCACAATAAACTTATACACAAATTGGCGGAAAATAACTTCAATTTGGCAACCAAACGTTCTGAAATCGTAAGGGTGGCGGTTTGTAGTGTAGAACTTGACACTACAATATGTGTCCCGGCCATGTGACCTGCAGACCCGCTTTGGGGTGGGTAGGTAAGCTCCTCCGCTCCTACCCGCGATCGTGCAATTATTTGGGCTGGAATTTTAAACGCTTCACATCCCGGATTGGCTCTACACCTACACCTCACCATTAGGTCAACTCTTAAGGCGGGTCACTCAGCAACTCCAGTCTCTCTGCTTAATGACCTAACCGTCCCACACGACAAGGCAATAGTTGCCAAGAGATACGGTCTTCCCGATCTCACTTGGGCAATAGGCTTACCTTCGGCTATATGGGAGGGTCGCAGATAATTCTCTTGGCAGTGATCATCATATTATTCACACACTGTACCCTTGGATGGGCTTCAATTCCTTCACCGCGAAGTGCTCGCCTCACTAATAATGGAGTGGTTTCCGCGGACTCAATCGATACGGCTGCGATATCTGATTTAAGTACCTGGAATTTCGGCCATTCTTGACGCCTCTCGACCACCACACCAAGCTTATTGCTCTCTCCGACACACTCCGGCAGTTGATGCACATCTCTTACGCCTTTAGGGATCAGCGTCATGCGCTTATGCGCCGATGGAAGCGGAATAATAAGCGCAATCGCTCCCTCAAAGCACGCATCGATGCCCTCACAATCGAGGCTCTAGAATATGCGCGCACTCTTGAAACATCCAACTGCTGTCTTTCTGTGACTCTCTGAGTGGAACAGCTGCATACAACTCGAATTTGGCAACTTATCCGTTCTATGTCTGACAGGCACGACGATCCACGCACATCACATCGTTGCGGCTGCAGACAGGTCTTACCTTGGCTGATTTGGCTGGCAAACTTCAAGCGTCTTTCTTTCCTTTTCCTTCTTTGCCTCCTTCCCTCACCTCCTGTCACTTGTCCCACTCAGGAACCTATTGACGCAGAATTTACGTTGCTGAACTGCGCGCAGCACTCACCGATTGCAAACGACACACAACACCAGGACCGGACATGATTACATACTCCCACTTAAGGAACCTTCCGGACTCCGCTCTAGAAATTCTTCTACATTTCATCAATGAAGCATGGCGAACAGGCTCTATCCCCCTGAGTGGAAGGACTGCTAACATCCGCCCCATCCCCAAACCAGGCAAATCACTTGCTTTGAACAGTCTACGCCCAATTTCACTTACGTCCTGTGTTGGAAAACTGATGGAACGTATGGTCCTGCATCGTCTCACTTGGCTTCTCGAACATAGCCAATTCTTTGACTGGACTATGACTGGGTTCCGCGCTCACAGGTCAACACAGGATACAATGCTGCGAATCCAACAAGAGGTGTACGCATATCCGAGTGCAGCCCAACTTAGAGCAATCGTGAGTCTAGACTTCCAAAAGGCGTTTGATGCAGTTTCTCACTCTGCCATTCTTGAGCAAATCCGGATACTTACGCCTAGCTCCCGACTGTACAACTACATTCACAATTTTCTGACCACACGACTTCACTCTCTGGTGTTAGAGGACTACCGCCAAACCCCCTGGACTCCTACCAGGGGCGTTCCTCAGGGATCTGTCCTTTCCCCTACTCTTTTCAATTTAGCACTTCGCCCCCTGCCTCGTCTGCTTCATTCCATTCCTAATCTCTCCTTCGGACTGTACGCTGACGATAGAACCCTAATGGTGTTCTACAGGCAGCCAGCTTGAACTGTCGCGATAGACCTCACGGCGGGTATTGATAGCGTCCACTTCTTCGAGGTGAAGCGTAAGGTATCACACTATCATCCAGCAGGAAATCTGAGGGACCCTCGTGGTCACTGACGAAGCGTTTGCGAGGCTATAAGCTAGAGACCAACAGTTCTCGAAGTAGAAAACTCATGGAATTGAATGCCACCCCTCTTCCACTTACGGGCCCGGCTGCTGCGTCCTCGGCCTTGACCCGCAGGATAAGTGGAAGGCCTCTAAAGTGGCTCAAGTCGATGTAAGGTTCAAATTAACCCAACTCACTCACATATCGCCGGCTACCCGACGTCGCAAGGCCTACGAGAACACGATATTACGCGACTTGTGAACTCTCTAATATATACTCGCATTCTTTACGCCCGGCCATACGTAAATTAACGTCATCGCAGCGATCCCAGCTGAGCGGCTCCTCAGGCCCTGCCACACCGCCTGGCTCTAGGGGTAACCTAAGATACGCACCCCTCGCTAAACTGAGAGGCTGCTCAGCCGTTCGCGTCATCTGTCAGATCATGTTGAATCTTCATTTAGGCTGGCACAACACACTCGTCGTCCAGCTTACTTGGCATAGGCCGTCTTCTGCTATGCCTCACTTCATTACGAGGTATCAGTCCGCTACCCGAGGCATTACACCGAGCATACCCCCCTTGGTATCCTCTCCCTCGCGTATAGTTCCTACAGTTCCAATCAACGTAATCCGGCAACCTCACATCCAGGGACGTCGTCGAGCTTCGAATAGGCACTCTTCGCTACCGCTACGGTGATCTAAGCAAACAGCTTACGTACACAGATGCCTCCTTCTCAACCAAAGAAGCACTGCGAGGTCAAAGTAGTTGTTCGTCCTGCTCACCACGCCTGTGCAGGAAAAGGATACTTCGGGACAGTTCCTTCCGTCTTGTCTCTCGCGAGTCTTAAAGCAATCACGTGACGCCATCTTATCCTTAGACACTCCCGGTAACCACGTGATTCTCAGCGACAGTCAGGATGCTCTCCGCTTGTTCCAGGAGCAGTTGCTTCCCATCAATATGATGCGTACACTCCACACTCATCTGGCCAAACACACTGGTACTAGCTACGTGCTGGACTGGGTTCCTGGTCACGCAGGCGTCCCGGGCAACGAGCTGGCGCATCAGCTCTCCCGTGCTCCGTCCCAACCGGGAGACTCGGAGACGCCCTGGCCAACCCCTTTCCACCCACCCACGCAGGCGCGACAAGCCCGTCTACATCGACGCCAGACTGTGCACGAGTTAGTCAGCAATAGGCAGACTCTACCGTCTCCCTCTCACCTGTTACCCCGGGCAGATGCTTGTCTTATCCGGCAAGCGCAAACGGACAGCCTTCCAACCCCACACATACTACATCGATTAGAAGGCCATCGCAGCCCTGCACGGTGCTCTAAGTGTTCTGGCTTTCCCAATACGCCGCATGTTCTTTGGGACTGTTCTGCTTCGCAACCATCACTCTCAACTCATCTTAAATCCCTTTCACCTCCTCCCTCTTCTCTCCAAGACTGGCTCGCGCCGCCGGAGGGACCGGACCGAGCGGCCTGGTGGCGAGCTCTGGTGGCTCACGTTCGTCAGGTCCTCCCGTCTGTATAGATATTTTTTTGGCCAGAACCCCGGACTTTGGGGGGGGTTGGGGGGGTTGTCAATAAAGTTTATCAACAACAACAACCTAGCAGCTACTGTAAACACGTGCTGAAATATGATGTGTGGGCAATTCACTTACCGATTAGCTTCGCCCCTCTCAAATTCCTTTTGGCGGGATTGTTTTTCCCTTTCACACAAGTATTTTTATAAGTTTAAATTGTATCTGTAATTTAAAAGATTATTTTGAAAATTTTTAAGACACGTCGCCCGCCGCCGCAGGGTTGCTCTCAGTGTGGCTAACTAAGCCTCCATGCCCAGAAACAACGGCAATGTTCAGTAAACGTACCCAGTCCAGGAGCTTTGACGATTCTGCCTGAGTCAGGGGCGTTTCTTCTGTCGAAATATTTGATTTCAGTTTCCAAATGCGCAACGGCAGCTTAAAAAAAAAAAAAAAAGGACGCAACCGGGGAGAATCGAACTGATCACCTCCACAACGTGAGGCCAGATTCCACCTATCGTCCATTCCAACAGATGGCACCTTCGTGCCAAATATACTAGTGAATTAAAAAAAAGACACACAAAGGAATAAGAAAGCCTGCGATTCACACATTTTTTTGCTGGGGACAAGTTTTTAAATATCGCTTTCCATCTCGCATGCAGAGAAAAGTATGTTGACGCGCTACTGTATGTCATGGTTGCCAGCATTATTTTTGGGAGGACACATACGGCTCGTAGATCTAAAAATTTCGATTTAAAAAGTTCTAGGTCGTTATCAGAAAAATCGTTTCTCGTTAAAGGCCAACTGCACTCAAATTTTTCTTAGCCCAAATTTGATCCATATAAGTAGTCTATGCTCTTACAATCACCATGGCGAAATCCTAAGCTTCGTAAGCACAGAGAACACGAAGTACCGTCGTTCAAAGTACCTCCGAGCAGACGACGTTTGCACCTGGCGGAGAGTCGCCGAAACAAGTTCCGAGCGGCCTGTGACGGAGGTTGGGGAACCGGTGTCCCGTGGAGCTCGCGCTTCTCCGGCGATTTGCCCGGCGCTCCGCCGAGCGCAGGGGTGCGTTCGCCCGGGGTTTCTCTGCTACACCAGCGCGCTTTCATTTGAGATAGAGAACATACTCTCGACAAAAATCGGCTGTCTGTCCCGTTAACTTGGACGTCGGTTCCGCTATGGTTATCTGGCATTGTGACAAAAGTTAGGCCGTGTATCTGCTCGCCTCGCTGCAGTGTCGTCGAAAACTTTATGCCAAAGGGCGTACTATCGCAATTAAAAAAAAGTGTCGTCGAAAGACGATAGTCTCCTGCCGCCCCTGCCATGTAAATGCCTCTTTTCTCTTTCCCACCCACGTCCTCACGCTTTTTTAATCCCGTCTCGCTCCTCCCCCGATAAACACAGTGGAGGTTTGGTGATGTCAACGCAGTACCGCGTTCCACTGCTCGTGCACCATATACTGAAACCTTTTGTTACTGTTGGACTCCTTGGAATGCCGCCCCTAGGGGGCGCCGCGAGCGCTTTTTGTATTTTTGGGTCAAAAATTTTTTTCAAGGCGTATTTCTAATTAAAAAGTTAGACCGTCATGTAATTTTAATTAAAAGAACACTGCAGATATCATTTATGTATTGGTGTTCTGCCTCAAATACGCCTAATGTTTTCTTTTTGTTCAACATCGTTGGCAAGTTGGAACACTGCAACCAGATTTCGTAGTTTGGAAATGTTTTGGCTATATAAACGCCTCGTTCAGGAATTTTGTTTTCTTTTGACCATGCAGCTGGCTGTATCGAGGGACGGACGGACGGACGCACAGACAGACAGACAGACAGACAGACAGACAGACAGACTTTTCGCGTTGAAGTAGCCCGAGAAAGGCTCTCGTCTTTAAAATGTGACCCCATCTTGTAGGTTATATGTCGTAGGTCTTCATTCAGGGTGCTTCGCATACGGTAGGGAACCAACTTAGAAGTTTCTGCACCGTTCTCTTAATTGAGGGGGTCCGGTACTTACAACCGGCCCTGCCAAAGGTAGTATAGTGCCACTTCACCTCGCAGCAAAGCGTCCACCGCAATCTGAATCATTTTTGCTTCCCGAAAACACTGGGAGCAAGGAGGCTGTTTAAGCTTACAACTTACTAGGAAAATTCTTTCCGCTAAAAGTTACACTTCATTGGGCTGATAGGAAAGTGCTGTGCAAATTTAACTGCAATCGACACCGAAAGGCAAGGCTGGGGGTGAATAAAGGGGCTGATGCTTCAAGAGATTTCCTGAGTCCTGAGCGCACACTGCCATCCCTCAAAATTAAAAAAAAATGGCCTGTTTTACGTTTCGGGATCGTCACGTGCCCGGCCCAGTAACTCTACATATGTATATTTTCCACTAATTACAAGGATATTCTATGCAGGACAAATGTGAAAGTCATTCACTTTTTTTTACTCTGAAGAGTGGCTTCGTGGTAGTATGTATTAAGCCTGGCGATAAACAGCGCGTGCCATATGAAAATGAATATGACGGTTTTGCAAGCCGAGCACAGTGTTACGCACTTACAGTATAGCGCATATACACAGACGTGCATTGACGAACACTTTATAGATCGGCTGCTCGGCTGTTTATGCTAACGAGTGTAATCAATCAATCCCATTCAAAGATGCGTGTCGTCGGAAGATGAATATGCGGTTGTTTAAAGCCATCAGCACGCGTCGGTGGCAGTCAAGATTTAGCGTTGCCGTTGGCGACGTCGTTCTCTCGAAGCCTCCCAACCACTGTCATAGAGGAAAAGAATGTCATGGAACCAATAAAAAATTATTTGAGTCTTCATTAAAATCCCTTAAGCCTGTCAAGTCAGCTCACGTGCTTTGAAGGTGCAAGTCTGGCGATACTTATTAACAACTTCTTCGCAGCAACATCGTATTTACGTCTCTTTCATCGCATTCGTTTCACCTTTTTTCTCTTTTTTTTTTTTGCGCGAGTTACTTCGACCGGCTTTTTTACCCCATGCTTCCAACTATTTTTTTTCGTCGCGTTTTTTTTTTTTTTCCTGTTATGGCGTGAATGACTTAAGCAAGGAGACTGGCGGACGCCACAGCATCCCTAGAATCAAGGTTCTGCGCGGCTGGTGCGCAGCTGTTCTATTCACGTACCATCACGTTCAGTTCTCACGCGGAGCGCACCATTGTACAAATCTTGCGTTTCCAATTCCTAATTTCGTGAATTTTGTCGAGTGGGCACATTGCCCCGTAAAGCTTCCGATTTTGGGCTTCTCCCCAGGTGATCGTGTGCCACGAAGGAAGGAACAACAACGGCAACAAGATATGCTCCAATGCTGGCAACGTGCGAAGAAAGCGATCAATAAAGAAAAAAAAAAAGAATAGTGGCCCATTGTGGTAGCGTGATGGCGCATTGTGGTAGCAGTGGTACCGCATTGCGCTTCCGCTGTGGAGACCCGGGTTCAAGTCCCATCAGACCACATATGTTTTTAAGGGGCGAAGCCCCTTAAGGGCTCGGATTGTCAGCGTCTCATGTCGTCGTCGTAACCGTCGTCTCATAAGGTCACGGTACTAAAACACCGGGACAGCCGTTTTCCAGCACCTCGCGCTAGAACGCGTCGTGCTTCAAAGACACGATACTTTTGCAGTAAAGCTGTATACGTCTAGGCCCCAACGGTTTCATCTTCGTTGGCAAAAACGCCAAGGCGCCAAGAATACACATAGACACTGCATGCTCCGCCCCTCCCCAGGTTTCACGTTAGTGGAAATGGCCCGTGATTTTTTTTATTTACTCGTTACAGCGGCGGCCATTTTCTTGCCCGGACAACTACAGTTTTTTTGCGTAATGGAGCACTTGATGCTTTTGCCTTAAGTAGTAGTAGTAATTAGTCGGTGTGTGTCGTTACTGGTGGGAGAGTTGGAAGCGCGCCTTCTGTATACCGTGCGTAACCAATATGCGCTCCCCACGTCCAAGTGTATCACGTACTCGCATTTGATTGGCCGCAATGAAACGGCTTTCAGTTTTATGCCTGGGCGTATATGCTTTAACTTCGGAATTTCGGGTCGCGGATTCTTGAAGTTCGGCGATAAATTTGGTACAAAACCAATAATTAGGTCCTCGGCCTCGCTCTAACGTAGGTAGTTCTACCGTCTTTACGTGAGCTAAAAGAACTACATCTATAGACAAGAAGTAAGAAACAAAATCAGATAACCAATGACGTCAGAAATGAGTGAAAGTGCGCTAACGCCACATACGGTTCACTTGAGAGAACACACACCGCCAGCGGTGGGTCCATTGCCTTGCACACCATGCATGCCTTACGACTAGAATACGCCCGGGATGCTAACCTGGCTTCCTGGATATGGCTCCAACTCGCCCCTCATTCACTAAGCTCGGAGGCTAGGAGATACACGTAATCGAAGCAACAGCAGCCCTCTCATTTCTTTCTTTCGACACTATGACCTCCGACAAAATTTTTCATTTGTGCCTATAGAAGCAGCTGAAGGCCCTGGCATCCTTCACTAGGGACGCTACCCACACTGGATGGCCAACGCTACACCAATACCATCTACGGCTCGATTTTTAAAGCGAAGCTTTCTATGCCTTACTGATGGCGATGAAGTTACGCGAAAACGCACTGCAAGAAAGACACCTTTACCAACGGGTTTCCGCGAGGGCACATCAATCGTACGACACACGTAGACAATGGGAGGTCTTTACGTACCAAACACGATACCGTATAGCACTGGAAGACACATTCGCATTGTAGTAGAATCGCTGATGATGATGAAAGTTCCATAGTCGCATTTGGGTAGCTCAGCATTTCCTTTGTGTTCGTTGCGCGGGTGTTGGGTTTGTACTTTGGCTGAGTTGAAGCGTACTTTGACTTTGGACTTTGGCAGTTAGAATCTTGGACTTTGGCAGCGTAGATTTCGGACTTTGATGTGACTCAGTTTGCATGGAGAAAGCTTCGCGTTTTAAGCACCTCTCTCTTAAGAAAGGGGCCTTGATTTTTTCCTTTATATGGATCAGTAATGGTTCGTCTCTCTCTCTCTCTCTCTCTCTCTCTCTCTCTCTCTCTCTCTCTCTCTCTCTCTCTCTCTCCTCTCTCTCTCTCTCTCCTCTCTCTCTCTCTCTCTCTCTCTCTCTCTCTCTCTCTCTCTCTCTCTCTCTCTCTCTCTCTCTCTCTCTCTCTTATGTTTCCATCAGGGGGCCATGCATTCTCCTTCACTGCGACCGCCTAAAACAAACTGTGTTGAAGTGCCTCCTCTGCTAATACACTTGCTGCTAATGAGTACTTAACAGCCCTATTTTGCAAGCCGTATACATATTGGCTGCTTGCCACTTTATTAAACCTCAAGCCATTCTCCTTCGCGACTGCGAGCGAATCCCCAAGAATCCGGTCGCTCTCTCAGTTTACAGCTGGGTGCGAGACGGCGGTCGGGTATTCCGCATCGCGCGGCGATGAATGCGTCACTTCTCGTCCCTGTACCCAACACCAGTGTATACGACGTTTCGCTTGCAGGCGCGCGCACATAAAAGCAGGGCGCAGCAGCGGACGCCATCGCATCAGAAACATCGCCAGCAGCGAGCCAGACCAAGTGGCCGCGGGCTGCTGCCGCCTTGGCAGAGACGACGACGTCCTTAGGCGGACAATGACCGTTGATGATGCGTTATATACGCGGGAATCGCGGCGCTGGTCCGTTTCGCGCGGCCTCGAGATGCCCGGTCGCAGCAGTGTCTCTGCAGTCCACGCCTCGCAGTAACGTGTCGTCGCCGCATTCCAAAGGCGGACACCGAGCCGTCGACGAGTCCTCACCTCGGCTGTCGACAGTTCCGAAGGCGAAGCGTGTGGATAACGATTCGTGCCGGGGAGGGCGTGAAGGCGCGGGATGGAGTGGGCGAGACCGAGCGTCTTGATACGCAGGCCTCCTGGCTGGACCCGGACTGGCCGAGGGCTGGCGGCAAGTGATTGCCCGGCCATTAGGCGCACGGTCAGCAGACGCGCCCTGCAAACTGCGCGGCCTGGACAAAACGCTGCCTCCACCTCCGCCATTGTCCGTCACCTTTGCCGGGGTCCCGGCATGCCCCGTCGCCGATGAGGGCCTGTGTTCCCGCGAGAGGACGAGAGGGACTCGGTCGCGCCTTATATTCCTTCTTCAATCGCTTAGACGGCCCATTTCGCGCACCATGGCGTGCTTTTTTCGCTCGGAGCCTTCTTCTCGAGGGCCTGAGGTTCGCAGTTTTGTATGCAGAGGAGACAAAGCGGTCTCCCGGCTTGTTGTGTGTATACGGACTCTCCGTCGTTACTGATAGTTTCCTCTCCTATGGGTACAACGAGATCGCGCGTCGCGACGTGCTATTACGTGGTTAATGGACGCTGGGGTTGAAACGAGGAGATTGTCGAGTTTGAATGATGTGAAGTGGGAAGATTGCGAGCAATTTACGGGTTCGGCCTGAGCGTGCTCACGCCGCATGCAGCGTGCTTTTGTGAAACTAAAACATTGGCGCGAACCAATCGTCTTAAATCGTCTCACCGACACTCTGAGCCAGAAGAAGGGGTGCGTAGCCTTCGCTACACAAAGGAAACAATTTGGACAGGCTTATCTGTGGGCATGGTTAACTGAGATACTCAGACATGAGAGGCTTACCGGTGGAATACATAGCGTTGTGAGTTGAGGAGTAGATGGGCGATAACTGAGACAACATAACATAGTTTGACTCCTCGTGGTTGTTTAGGGAAGCTAATCTAAAGCGTTGCTTCAGTTTGGCAAAAAACTATCTGCATGCGAACTTCAAACAGAATTTGTTTGAAGAACTTCGAAGGAGAGCCGCTCCGCATGCCTCTTTGGATTATATAATTTTTCCTATAGGCCATTGGATCACCAGGAGAGACATTTTGCGCCTGATCCTTCGGTTTTTAAGGGACACACGCCTCAGTGACTCCTGGTGACTTCCGCGCATAGCGGCAAAAAGGCGCTGATCGGGGGAGCAATTGCCGGCATATCATGCAAGGCTAGATCCATCCGTTAATAAACATCATCATCTCCACCACCACCACCATCAAACAGAATTTCCATGTATCATGATGGTCACAATATCCTGTAATGAAGAGCTTCTCGTGTCTTATGAAACGGAGATGAAAGCTTCAAAGCAGTACGCAGGAATAAATGCCACAGGATATGAAGGAAAGACACCCGAATACAAACTTTCTGGGTATACCCATGCATCCATGTGGATAACTCGATAAATTATGAAGAATTAATCTTCTTTTCCGAACGTATATGTCCGTATTGTGGGCACCGCCATGTTTCACGGAGCCGACAGGGCCAGAAGCTGCTGTCGCTCCGAAAGTGATTGCGACAGTTCGCCGCGCACAGCGCCCACCTCGCGGTGACTGCTGCGCTCCTGGGTGAGGCCAGCGCTTCCCGCGCCTCCCGCGGGAAGCGCTTCCCGCGATATTTGACTGCTACGAAGCAGTCAAACATCGTAACCCCACCAGTGTCCCCTTGTGAGTGCGTTCTAGTCATAAATGGCGGAATCACAATCATTGTCGGCATAATTATCATCATCACCACCAAATATTATTCTGCCCCGCAGGCAGTAATTGTGTTCCTTGAGCACGAAACTGTAGTCGAGCGCGGTATACCAGTAGTACCAGTCTTTGCTTACAGACAGCCCGCCAAGATGTCTCGAAGTTGGGAAACAGCAGGAAGTCAGCCACTGCAAGGCCGCCATACGCAGCTGCGGCAAAGGACGGATTTCACAAGTCGCGCCATGAAAACTACAACAGCTACGAGCACCAAACTGCAGGACAACTAGTCTAGTCTGGACTCCTGCACAAGAAGGATTACGGGGCAACGAACACGCCCCCACGGCTGCTTGCGAGATCGTCACCCGAGCAGCAATAAACCCCCCTGCAGCGTCAACAGAGCACTCACAGATGTTTGACACCCTCAACTCATACAAAGAGATAACAAGATATCAAAAACTTAGCAGGTGCGAACTCCACACCTGCATACAACTCCAAACCAATACCTACCCCAAGCCGGTGGCCTAAGTCCTTCCATCCAGTAACCTTCTTAGATTAATGCAAACACTCCGGCCATGGCGCAGACCTCACGCGCATTATGTGGAAATATCAGAAGAAACCACGGAACAACCCCCCCCCCCCCCCCTACCCCCCATATTCATAAAACACATTGAGCCCTGGGAGACCCTGCTGATGCGTGGCACCGATCCCCTAACCCAGCTATACGCCTTGCCCAGATGGCGAAGAAGCCGCCAGGAACCAAAATCTCGTGGGTGACTAACGCGGCAGAAAGAGCCTAAGCTCTCTATTTCTGGGTGAATAAAGATCTCTCTCTCTCTCTCTCTCTCTCTCTCTCTCTCTCTCTCTCTCTCTCTCTCTCTCTCTCTCTCTCTCTCTCTCTCTCTCTCTCTCTCTCTCTCTCTCTCTCTCTCTCTCTCTCTCTCTCTCTCTCTCTCTGTCGTACAGAGAGGGTCACATAACACATCAGGAAGGACTTCCTAATGAGGGGATGTTATTGAACCAAAACACCTTCCTTACCTCCAGCCACTTCCTTATAGAAATTTTCGTTTTGTGCGTATGCAGCGTCCGCGAGAGTATTTTTGGCCAGCCAGCTGGAAGAAAGGTAGGAGATTTTAAAGAGGGCCCTGCCCGGGAAAAATAATATTACCAAGTCAAGAAATAGGCATTAAAAGTCCGAGGACGTCAAAGCGCGTGTTAAGTGTTCTGAGTGCCGCGGAAGCAACAACGTCTAACTGAGCGCTTAAGACGCCAATTGCTTCCGCCCCGCGTTCTCAAAGGGCTTCGTCTTCTGGCCTTAGGAACAGTTTGCCTCGCGATCCGCTTCCACCGTGCGCTTCGAATGGCTTCGAAAGCCTTCGATCTATTTTCTACCTGTTGCGCCGCTACTCCTTCCTGCCGCCATCTATCGGGCGCGTTGACGACGGTGGTGGACGTCACTGTTTGCCTGTTCGCTCGCTTGGCTGCGTTCTTCCCCTCCCTTACTTCATCTGCGGTGTACTGGCGTTGTCGGCCGCTTTCGCTACTGCCGAGTTTAAGCACGTGCTACGAAATACCTTGCTCTATAAAACGCTCCAAAGACACGTGATCCAGGAGGTGTAGCTGCCGCTAAAAACGCCAGCGCCAACGCCGGTTTCTGCTAAAATTGGTCTCAAAAAGTCAAAAGAGAATAAAAGAACTGTTTGCAATGAAAAGCCGACTTGTCAAACCTTGTAACCCCAAAATATGTTTTCAATTATTCGTATGTAGGCAGAAGTTAACAGCTTTAAAGAGGAGTAGATCTTGTGGTTCTGTAATCACCTCTGAACAGCATTCAATAAACAAAGGATTGTTTTTGAAATCAAATGAGAAATACCTAATATCAAAACTTCAATCGCCTTTATGCGACTTCTTTTTCAGTAATCCGTTTCAGGCACCTGATATTGTCTTCTTTCTGTGAAAAAAGAGTGAGAGCGCGCGTACGCGCGCGTGTGTGTGTGTGTGTGTGTGTGTGTGTGTGTGTGTGTGTGTGTGTGTGTGTGTGTGTGTGTGTGTGTGAGAGAGAGAGAGAGAGAGAGAGAGAGAGAGAGAGAGAGAGAGAGAGAGAGAGAGAGTTTATTGCCAAATTAAAATTATTTACGCCTGTTTATTTAGAAATTCCCTGCGGTTACGCCACTATATAAAACGCTGGCTTTCATATGAGCTAGAGGACGCGTACTTCCCAAATTCGATTCCCTGTCCCTTTAAAGTTGTTATGAAATTCCAAGGCTTGTCAAATAGCCCGACGCGAGAGTTAGGCACTGCGTATTTGAATGCACAGCACAACTTGATAAATTCTTATTCGAATGTGTGTTCCCTGTCCAGCGCGATTGCAAACAAGTCTGATATCGATCGAGTCTTGAAATAATTTTCCGGTTACGATTGAATTGTAAACATTCGGTTTTACGCTACCAACACTTTCTGTTTTTAATTCAAAAAGCGAAGCCCTAGTTTTAGCTTCTCAGCTCTACCGATGGCAATAAGCAGCAACAGAAAGAATGAAGATAAAGAATCTGCGATACCTGCTTACGGGAGTTGAAAGTGCTTTAACAAGATCACAGGTACCTCGAAAACGAGCGCACCTTTATTCGTGAACACATACCTTGAAATCATGGCGGAAACAAGGAGGCTCCGGACAGGGGAAGGAGAAGTGCACAACTTCCTTTCCGAGGCCCGTATACAGCAGGCCCTGAAGGTATGCGTGGTAATAAATAAACAAGGAAACACAAACGCCAGATGAAAACAGTGGGTGGACAGGCGCAGCGGGAAAAGGGTCGCTTCCGAGGAACATCAAGCACGGGTAGTTTGCGCACATACAAAATCACCAGCAACGACGAAGATGCCCATGTCCCGAGGCTTCTGCATGGGGGCTAAAGGACAGTTTACGGCCGTTCACAGCTCTCGCGCACGCATGCGTTGCTGCTGCCAAGGTTAGCGCGCAGACGGAGCACTCCTGTCGAATCGTTCTCAGTCGGGAAGGCGCAGAGCTAACTGGAGTGGAGTTGCTCTCGGAAAACGCTCGTATTTGCCAGAAAGTTGCGCGCTGTATATCCTTGCCACCGAGAGTTTCGGCTGTAAAGTTTTCCAGTGAGGGAAAGTGACAGTTGCACGCGTACACCGCGCTCACGTTTGCGTAATACTGCGAAAAATAAGGGGAAGAACTCAAGGAAAGAGGCACAAGAAAAGACTCAATGAGTTTGGACTACGTGACGGCTGAACCTAACAGGGCACTGTCGACATTTGTGGTAACTCCATGAATTTCTATTGCGCGTTGCCAATCGCTATAATCTGCAGTAAAATGTGAGGAAATGAAAAGGAACAGAGAAGAATCAGCCCTTGCGGTACGCCTTTCGTCGGCCAGGCGGCATGCCCACCAATGCCTAGCCCAAAGGACGCTACAGACATACTTCCATTCCATGTCTCGCATCGAACCCACGTGCTCTCTGGCAGCCTCCATTCTAGGCCCCCATCCCTCTTCTCGTTCGCGGGACAGGCAAACTGCTCTCTGGCCCAGAGTGGTGTTGGTGCATGGTGTCCATCGCTACGTTGATGGTCTCTGGAAAACCAGGTGTGAAAAGGCAATTCCTCCCCCCGTCCAGTCGCAGGCACGCTGCTAAAAACTTGCCCGTTCACGGCTGGGGCAGGAAATTGCAGGGTCTGCCTGTCGAAGGGGCAGACAGCAAGGTGCTAGTGTGTACATTGGGCCTCACGAACGCCCGCACCGTTCGGTCTACCTGCGGTGCTCTGGGCGGAAAAAAAGGCGTTGGCCTCTCCGGCGCTAGGCTGTTATTACTCGACGAGGCAATGAGCGCAGACGTCGTTACGGCGCGATCGACACTCGCCCAGCCTGCAGCGCCTTTTGGGGGGCTCCTTATCTCGCTCTCGCTTGTTTGTTCTCGTATATACGCTCACAGCGTGCGTGTGTGTGTGCATACGCGACCGCGTAAGGCATGGCTGCCGTCTGCGGAGTGAGTGAACGCCACCAGCGGAGAAAAAAGAAGAAAAAAAAGCATACTCTCTCGCCAATTCCTTCTCTCCATCGCTTTCTTGGCAGATTCTCGTTTTTTTTTGTTTTTGTTTTTTCACGCAACGTCTAAGAATGGTGGCATCGAGTGGGAGCAAGGTGTGCAGGGGTGGATGCCCACGCTTTACCGGAAAAGCAAACAGTTTTCTGTGGACGGAAACGAACGACAGCCGTGACGGAGATGCGGCGCTAAATGGGCAGAAAACGTGTGGCCCAACACGAAGAGGCCTTCACGCTTTAGCCCGGGCAGAAACATCGGTTGCTTCTGCTGCACTTCCCCTTCGCGATTCTATGCCTGATTTTATGTGTTGCCGGTGCGTACATTCATATACTGTGCTAGCGTGGAGGCTGCTTTGTCTACAAACTGCGTTGCACACAGACGCAGTGTGGGGCTGACGTTGGGCCTGCGAGCAAGATACCAGATCGTGCGAGCAGATAGCAACGGGCGCCAGAACGCTCGGAGCGTCTCGGTTGCCTCGCGTGTTGTTCTCGCCATTAATACGCTGCCTTTGCGAGGGTGAAAGGTGACAGAACGCAGTCCGAAACGTCTTCTTGCAGACAGGCCCGCAGGCAGCGGGGCGAGCCGGTGGATACGCAAACCAAGGAAAGAAAACAAAGGCACGAAGAAAGCAAGCCAGAGAAAATGAAAAGCACTCGCGCTTGCGGAAGATGGATGGAGGTCGTCCGCAGCGAACGAGATTTGCCTGATGGTCGGCCGCACGATGTGCGGAGCCAAGCAGGCATTCATTTTGTCTGCGCCTTCTGCAGTGCGCGCTCTGCGCGCACGTTATAGGTGCATGTAGTACGCACACGCATATTAGGTGTAAGGCATCGGACGTATACTCGTGCTTTGGTTCTCTCACGCATGGTTGTACATGACTTCGAAATTATCGCAAAGCATTAATACCACGGATGGCCTGCTAGACCATCCGGCTAGACCATCAAATTTTGATGGCCTGCTAGACCATAGACTTTTGCTAGAGCATCAACTTTTGCTTGGCCATAAACTTGATAGACCATCAAAAGTTGATGGCCTGCTAGACCATCAACTCTTTTTCTCTCTTGCACCCATGGTTCCTTTGCATGCAACGCTCAAAGACAGTAGGGAATTATAAAAAAAAAAGTTCTACACGGTACAACGCATCGTAGTAGCCATCGTCATCATCATCATCACCATACCTCCCTGTCACCTCTCACGAGATGATGTGGAGTATGCGTCAATCATGAGCTGATTGTGGAGGGATATCCTCAATGCAGTTCACTTCTTGTCCGATACTGAAATTCACTCGCAGACCCTCACACACTCAGATGCACATTGGGAATTATTCGTCGGGCACTCTTGTAATACATTAAGCATTAGCATGGCTCATATCTTCACTTCCTGTGCCCCCCAACAGACTTCAATTTTTCCACTTCCAATGACTGGGACATGTTGAAACGTTATTGCATAAACGGCGTCACAACCGCTTGAGGCAAATAATAAACTAAAGCACCCCAAAACAGGACTGGTTCGAAAAACATGGGAGAGACCTTTGCCTTTCAGTGGTCACAGACAAGCTGACGACAACGATGACGATGACGACGACGACGATGACGACGATGATGATGATGATGATGATGCCCCCCATCTCCAAGTGGCAGTGCTCGAAGGGTGCCTGGGCGCTTTAAGAAACGCCTAAGTTCATGACTGCACTCTATCAAATGTGACCATTTTTTTCTGCCGTTTCGGCAAATATGTCCTCGTCAAGCTTTCGCATGAAACGGCACATGGTCTTGATTGTCTTCAAATACCTTGCTCTGTCAATCGCTGTGTTCAGGGTCCCTATTCCAAGGCCGCATTCAATCTCCTTCAAGACAGCAGTAAGCGTGTCCCGAATAAGTGCAGTTCGTCGTCGAAGCTTGCGCTCGATCGAAGTGATCGTTGGTTCCCGGGTGCAGTTCTATCGAGCAGAAGCCGTCGAGGGAAGGCTATCGGTCCTTCCTGTCGTTGTCGTCCTGATAGACAACGGTTCCGGGTTTCGGCACCGAGTTGTGGGATCCCTCGATAACGAGACTCGAGTGTCAAGGTAAGGCAAGAACGACCATCTGGGTCTACATTTAATGGAACAGCAATGATGATAAGAGGCAGAAACAAGGGATGGGCTCACGCGGCCCGGGAAATGATGACCACGATGCCAGTAAATGCCAGGGACAATAAAGGTGCCAGGGACGTCGAAGATTATAGCTTGCAGTAGCAGGCCGGTGGCGGTCAATGAGGACAGAGTTGTAAGCGCTTCAAAATATTTTGCAACTTTGATTCCACGAACCACGTAATTGAAAAATATCCAAAGTATTATAAACCTGTGTACAGGGCATTTTTAGATTATTAAAAAGCTTTTGACCCAGTGGCAACAATGACGCATATTCAGGGATAGAAATTTTGCTGTTTTTTTTTGCGGGATTCTGGACTAGAGAAAATATTGCAATTCTTGAATTGGGCGCATGGCTACATCTGTACGCGTTTGCGTCGTCATATACGTTTTTCTCATTTTTGTTTATAGGCGCTCTGCGCTTCCTGGGCACCATTCGCTCTACTTTTTTCCTGAACTTTATGTAGTGTTCTTTTTCCTTGCATTTCATTGCGTGTCATTTTTTATTTTCTCTGTAATTGTTGGCTTCCCAATCTCTCAGATTCACCTCACTGCATTGTATTAATCAACATCTGGCGTAGCAAGCACTACCGCCAGCAGAGCTGACCTCTCCAGCCCACATTAAAGAGTCTCTCTCTCTCTCTCTCTCTCTCTCTCTCTCTCTCTCTCTCTCTCTCTCTCTCTCTCTCTCTCTCTCTCTCTCTCTCTCTCTCTCTCTCTCTCTCTCTCTCTCTCTCTCTCTCTCTCTCTCTCTCTCAGTGGCAGGCACGGCAATAGGCAAGCATTGAGAGATAAGGAGTTTAGGAAAGCATATATGAGAAATTTACGGGCATGATAGTCCTCCATAACTTATAAGCAGAGTAATAATTTTTGTATCAGAAAGGAGACACCATATTCCAAAAATATTTACTGTCTTCCCGGGAATGCATTTAGAAAGCTTTATTGTAAGTAGTCAGGGATACGAGTAAATGGGGAATATTTAATCCCCCTCAATGTTTAATAAAACTTTTTGCTGGGCTAGTTGGTTCAATGTCATCATAACGGAGGTTAGCTCTTCAAGAAACAAGGCACACGATAGAAAACAAACAGGAGCACCCGTCCTGTTCGTTTTCTGTCGTGTGTCTTGTTTCTTGAAGCGCTAACCTCCGTTATGATCACCTCAGCGTTGCAGTTGACGTCGTCTTATCAAGTCGGTCAAGGCGGGACCTGCAGATTATGCTTCAGAAACTCTACATAAAAACTTAAAGCTTAGCTGTGGGGTTGAAAATAGATGTAAAGAAATCGAAAATAACTTTAAAGTAGCGAGGCAGAGAAAATATCCTCCACTGTATACGTACTGAAACATTAAATCGGTGATTACAACTAACTTGGGCAATTTCTCAGTGCTCATTGAGAGCATAGTGAAGACATTAAAGGCAGCATTAATATGAGGTTAGTATCTGGTGGGTTGTGCTCGGAAAGTATACTAAAATATGAGCGTTAAGTTACCTCTGTGCCTAAAAAGCGGTCCATACAACCGTTGTGTAATGTCGGTGATGACATCTGTTGCAGAACCTTGGGGCATTACGAGGCACCTTGAAATAAATCTGGGGGCGTCCCACGAATAATGCAAAGAAGAATGAGGTGGGGAGGGGGCTAACATTTAGGGATAAAAAACCGGCTTCCAGGATTAGAAAACAGACACCTGGGCTAAAATTAAGCGAAAGAAATGTCAGTGTGTCAGGAATGCAGGCGACGGGAAACAGGTGGATTATCCCATTAACGGAATGGCAGCCGAAGGGCGGGAAAAGAAACATGGGAAGACAATAGCTCAATGGAGGAAGGAAATGAGGGAATTGAGGGGCAAGGAATGGATTTGAGAAAATGGTTGGTTCTATATGGGAGGCGCCTGCGTCCTGCAATGGACACAAATAGGCTGATGATGATTTTGATGGTTGGCTGTACTGTGTATACTTTGTATCTTCACCCGCCGCGGTGGCTCAGTGGCTAAGGCGTTGCGCTGCTGAGCACGAGGTCGCGGGTTTAATTCCCGGCCGCGGCGGCCGCTTTTCTGATGGAGGCGAAAAGCAAAAAATGCCCGTGTGTAGGAGATTTCGGCGCACGTTAGAGGTCCCCAGGTGGTCAAAATTAATCCGGAGCCCTACACTACGGCGCGCCTCATCGCCTCCGTTGCGTCGGCGCGTTAAACCTACAATCAATCAATACTTTGCATTTTCTCATCTATACAGATGTAGCGTGTATACACGTTATGTAAGTGCATTTACACACGCTATGTAGATTGTTGCTGTGTATGTGTCTTTATACTGTACATAACATACACAGTATGCTGGGTGGATTGTACGGTATTTCGGTGTTCGAATGTATATTCTTTACCTCATGGTTCCTGACCACCCGTATGCTGTACCTTTCGGTACTGCGAAGCTTGAAATAGGCAGCTCCGACTTAAGTGGGAATAATAACTAACACCACGAACGAGCCACTATTAGCGAACCATCTTCGCTGGGGGAAATTGGCAGCTACGCGGTAGTTCTCGGCCTGTATGAAGCATTCAGAGGTGATCCTAACAAACTTCCGAAGACAGAATCCATGACTGAAGGCACGAGGGCGCGCCATCCCGCTATCCTGTCATATAATGCCTGCTATCGGCTATGAGAATCAATCAATCAATCAATCAATCAATCAATCAATCAATCAATCAATCAATCAATCAATCAATCAATCAATCAATCAATCAATCAATCAATCAACCAATCAATCAATTATTTTTTGATGGCACGAAACGATTGCAGTGCGGGTATCATGAGATGTTCATCCATGAATGCTAACACATCGAAAAAGTGAAAATGACTCGACGTTTACGTTCAAACTAAATTTCCACGGCATACCACTTCGGAAAGAGAACAGAGTTAAATATTGTCACCAGACGACGACAAAGAGGGGAGTAGAACATAGCATTGTGTGCCTACCCTTACACGAGGAGCACGGACATGAAAATCTTAAAGCAGTACTGATATGAAATTTCAAGTCTGAGATAACTATGTAAAAAGCTTCCTTTGTAAATAGAGGTATCTCCCGGGAATTTTCAACAGCAACAGTTCAGCATAACATATATTAAATCAATTTTACAGTCAAACCCGGCTATAACGAACCCGGATAGAGCGAATTATGCTATATATCGAACAAAAAAAATTCAGACGGAAATACATGGGAAACATATGAAGTTCACATCAATATATCGAACGCGCGCCTAGAATGGCCGCCGACATGGTCCGGCGATTGAGATCACCACAGCAAGAGCCGCGACTCATTGCGCCTTGCACGGAGCGACGTGACGGCCGACACTTTCCGTAACTATTTCCGACCCGTTCAGCGAGTCCGCCAAGACAGCAGCATCGGTGAACTGTGGGAAGAGCTCGCCAACGTTGCCGATGATGTCGCGAGTGAAAGCCGTCCGAATACTTTTTCGGCAGTCGATGTGCTCCGCCAATGCTTCCTCGATTTTGGAGAACCCAGACTTACTGCGTTTCGTGTAGAGAATGCTATGCTAGTTGTAGCCGCCAGAGCTTTTTTTGCTGGCAGTTGCTGTTGGCTACTTTACTGTGTTTGTTTCTGCATGCCTACCGCGCAATGCGAACGCTCGTTATAGTGGCTATATCACGTATATCGACGCGGTTATTGCAGTTCGCTATACTGACTGTATTCTTTGCATGGAAGAGAAATTGCTCAGAACGGATACCCTTTCAACATCGGCACCAAAATGACCCGTTGAGTTCCGCACCATGCGCCTCGCATCAAACTGCCGCCGTCAGGACTCCCGTGACGTAGCCAGAGCGCTGGTTGCTGTTGGCGCGCGCTGCTCCGCGTTGTGCACACGTCACGGTTTCCGAACTGGCGTCATGATGCTCGAGCGCGTGAGCCCACAACCGGTCTGCACGTGCGCGCTCGCTCTAGCGCACGCGCCCAGAACAGTGACGTCAAGAGTGCCGTCCTGTCATGGCGGCTGCCTCTGCGTTCGTGTCGTCGAAACCGAAACTGACACGAATAAACGAGGCTGTAAATAATTATTCGCGCTGTGGTGGACCATTTAATCTAGCTGCAATTCAATGATTAGTGGGCTGGTAGGCGCCGATAGTAGCAGAAGAAAGTTAACACAAAAATTCTTTGTCAGTACTTCTTTAACTATGGTTTGTGTCCTGCTGCCACCTAACAATATGCCCTCTAGAAAATCGGTAAGGACGCAGGGATAAGATGGCAGTTAAGTGTTTTCGTATACGTGAAAATATATGCACACACGCACTCCTAACTCCGATCCTCATTCAGGTTCGTAGGGGACGACACCTGATTCCCTCTCACGCGGCTCATCATGACCGGCCCCGCCCCAAGTTTTGCCTGTTGACTCATCGGATGACCCTTCATTTTCGGGGTAATGACCCCACCCATAATATTCCCCCTCACAGAGGTGAGAAGCGGGGGTTGACGACGGTGGGGTTTACATGACACACCACGGCATATGTTTACCGCAATTACTTTCTTTGTGGTTCTAACATTGAAATGAACTTATTATTCGTTATTACATACGTACTTAAGAACTTATTATTTTTCCTTCGATCCAGGCATGCATGACATGTATGAAATAGAATGAGAAGCAGCAAATCTGCTCTACACGTAAACAAAAATCGCAGAAACCGAAAATAGAAGGGGTACTGATGAAGTTATCATGCAAGAATTCCTCCACCGTGGCGGTGGGAACGTTTACTCCGCGACCCTCAAGGAGGCCTTTCCGTCATCTATAGAGGTGGCTCTCAGTCATGACGCACCTTCGAAGAACCACCATCGGCGCCTCGCGGCGTGACGCCTCTCCGGGGCTTAATAAGCACCGCAGCCTGCACTAACCACCGGGCGCATGCGCATTCTAATGGCATTTCTGTGCTCGCGCGCGTAGCCCCCAGCATTCCTCCACCATGTTACACTTCATTCAACTTTTACATCCTGCCCGTCCACTGCCACCCCACGGCCCCACGCGTGTACGCGGGCTCCAGAGCAAACAAGCCTAATCGGAAAGGAGATAGCCGGCTGGCAGCCCTCGCTGCAAGCGGAGGGAGGGGGTGTGCGTCCGCGCTGCGTGAACGCGTCGAAGGTGCGAATTAGTGCCCGGACATGCGCTCGTGATTACGGGGTGTGGTTGGGCTGTCTTCGCGTACCTGCAGCGTGGCATTCACGTCGTCGACCATGCTTTTTTTTTCCTGCGTGTGCGTGTGTGTGAGTGCGCGCGAAGCTCTGCCGAATGGCGTTTTCCAGGAGATTGCTTGTTTAACGCGTACATCGTGCCACAAATGGCTGGTGGTCGCGGGAGAGGGTGGTTTTGTTTTATTATTGCTGGCGCCCTTAGCTTGTCTATAGACTGGCGTTTTCAAGTGTGTTCTGAAGGTTAATGGCACTTTCGCCGAGTGTATTCTTGGGTCCAGGACACCGCCTAATAGCAATTATTATCTAACATTTTGACGCGCATGCGAACTCCCTCGTAAAATGTAAGTGGTCGACATTACTCCGTGGTAAACTGTTTCATTTCATTTTTTTTTTATTAGTCGTACACGGGGTACCCTATAGTTGAGGGTACTTGCGGATTTCATTCTTCCCCTCCCACATTTGAGTCCCTTGGGCCTTGGGTTGATTCTATAGGTTACAGCTATCAGCAATTTCCAAATTAGTCTCGTCACATGTTAATGCCGTTACTTAGTGCGGGCGTTGTATTTACGCAACCTGCCCTTTTCTCTCGCCAGCTCGACTTTGTTTATCTTCACCAGTTCCCTTCGAAGGAAGCTTCGAGGCAACCGCGTCATTTGCGTAACAGCTGGTGTTTACACAACGCAGCTGCTACAATCGTTATGTACACATGATTTTAATGGCGGGGATAGAAAGGATGTAGCAGCCTTTGTACCGCTCAAGTAAAGACGACACTCGCTCTTTTCACGCTCTTTTCAACGCGTTTATACAACCGTCCAGTGGTCGACGAATTTGTTGTCTTTGAAGCTCAAGCTCACGTGGTAAACAAGCTTTTCGCATTACATCTCCAACGAACACTGCCATTTTGTTTTGAAGTTTTGACGTATGACCTGCTCGAAATAACTTAGCTCTGCGTACCTGGATCAGACGAACGCACGAGAGTAGCGCTTTTCTGTTGCAGTTAACAAAAGGAGGGAATCCTAAGATGTCTGTGTATAATGCTACAACAAATTATCCGTTGATTGAATGATCGATTGATTGAATATGAGGTTTAACCAGCCGACGCTACACAGGCGATTAGACGCGCCGTAGTGGAGGGCTCCGTGCTAATTTTGGCCACTAAGGGATCTGTAACGTGCTGTAACATGCCGAAATCTCGGACACACAGGCGTTTTCGCTTTTCGCCGCCATTAGCAAAGCGGCCGCCGCGGACGGGAATCGAACCCACGTCCTTGGGCTAAGCAGCACAACGCCTTAGCCACTGAGCCACCGCGGCGGGTGACGGACGACCCGGCTAAGCAGATTCCCTCAATGCTTATATCATTGAAGGACTCTCGTATTAGTAAACAACAAACGACGGAAAGACATAAACTTAATACTAGCTTCACGTTATGCAAATTGCAGAAAGACTTAGTCCCACCACAGTGCTTAAGTTACTTATAGGTTTAACAAGGTGCACGCTTGCCCGAGTTAGTTGCAAGTTGCACATGGTATCATGTATCTTTCTGTGGTCTTCTTCTCCTTTTTTATTTTGATTGATTGATTGCAGGGTTTAAGGTGCCGACGCAGCGCAGGTAGGCGCGCCGTAGCGGAGGGCTCCGGATTAATTTTGTCCACGTATTTAATTTTGTCCACGTTTAATTAGTATTTATATTGATGATTGATTGTGGGGTTTAACGGCCGACGCAACGCAGGCGATGAGGCCGCCGTATATCCGGATAATTTTGACAGGCTTTATTAATTAGTATTTATAGGCCTTCCGATTATATGTTACAATAGGTGCATTTTCCTCTTTCAGGCCGCCTATATTACAGTCATTACCACGGATAGTCAGTTTCTTACGGGTTCACAGCTTTTCACTAAACTAGCAGTAGCTCTACGCTTTCGAAGTACGGAAAGCGTTTCTCGTCATACTTTCATTTTTCGTCTTAGCGTGCTCATTTGCGCACATCACATCGACCGCCACCGTGGGTGCCAAGGTCGGTGGGCCGAACAGACGGTTTGTCGACACGTTTACGGGAGCCCTCGCGGTGTGCGTTTGCACCCGACTAACAACTGCAAAGCGAGCATCCCCACGCACTTTGCGGGCGCGTGGGCGCGCGTAGAAGCGTCGCTAGTTTGTTTATTTGGAAGCGAGCTCAAAACGGGAGGCAGACGAGCGCTAAATAAACGGGGACGAAGCACAGACAAGTTCAAGGTGCAGCACTCGGTGTGTGCTTCTTGTAGATTGTGGCTGAGCAGACTTCCACGAATGGGTTGGGTAACTGCGTCCACAAACAGTGGGCATTTATACAATAAAGTGAACGCAAGGCAAGTGCAACGAAGAAGAAAAAGGCAAGAAAAAGAGGAAGCTTAACGGTACAAACGCGCGAACTTTGAAATGAGTGTTGAAACCTCGAGTGGAGCTGCGTCGGCGTTCAATTGACGCATTGGGTTCTAGGAACTTAGGGCCAGCCATTTTGGAGGCCAAACATTTTCCCGGTTTTGTTGGTTTAGGGCAAACAGGCGTTTGTCTTACAACGTTTTGCTGCCCCCCGCTTTCTAAGTGCCTGCGTTTTTTGTTGTTGTTGTTGTTGTTGTTCTTTTTCAATTTTTTCCCGTGTTCTGGTAAGTTGTCAGCTGTACAGTGCTCCGTGGTTTTCTTTCGGCGTGACTTTCAGGTGCCTGCCCCAAATCCATACCACACGGTCAAAACGTGCCAAAGAAACTTGTATGCAGGTCGTTGTATGTACTTTTAACGTTTTGTTCTAGTAACTATAAAACGAAATGTGTGAGAACATAACTCGCTTCAGAGACATCGAAAGGAATTATATTGCCCGCAACCGGACTTCTCCGAACCACGTGCGGTGGCTTCCTCGCGATCAGTGGCGTAGCCAGAAATATATTTCGGGGGTTGGTATAGGCCACTATTAAAAAAAAGAAAGAAGAACAGCCCGTGCCCAAACACGATGTGTGATTTTTCTGCTTAAGTATAAGGCTGAAGTTGTTCCGTTCAATGTAATACCTACACAAGAGTACAAGCGCATACCATTTTTGTCAACTGCCTGTTTTGTTATTTTAGTTTTTAAATTTTGTTATATCAATGCAGTGTGCAGATATAATGGGCGAGAAAAGGCCGAAATGACGGGGGAGAAGCAGCCGTCACAAAATTTCGGGCTTGTTCAGACACCGAACCACTCCCTCCTCCGCCTCCCCCCCTCCCCCTGCTACGCCCTGGCTTGCGGTGCTACGTGCATAGTTCAACGATAAATTCATAGGCCTGTTTCAATTAACGTAAATTCTGTAGAAGCCAGCCAGATATAGCACTGCGTCGTCACCTTTATTTTTCCAAACAATTCACATATCCGCCAGTTTGATCAGTGTTCAGCTCTTTAGCTTTTCTGATGGTTCTCGCCTGATGGTTCTGATGGTTTGCGACTAGCCGCAAAGTTCAACTGCCGGGTTTTTGGGGCTTCCCTGTTATAGCTAGACGGGCTCTAAAACGCTTCACTTATTTTTTGAGCTTGACCCAACGAGATGACATTGTATGTAAAACAAGCACGTTCTAAATATTGCATGATCCCGGTGTCAAGCTTTAAATTGGGGTTTCCTTTCTTCCCTTGCTTGCTGCCCCTTTCTTTCTTCGTTATTTATTCGTTTATTTCCATTATTTCTGTTTTCTTCTTTCGTGAGTTCGTTCTCATTATGCTTTGATTTTTCTGTTCACTTTGTTCATGCCTGTTTTTTACCTTCTTCCTATTCTATTGAACGTTTCTTTTGCTCCTTTTTTAATTTTATTTTTTTCTGTTGTTTCCGTGAGCTTGTCCCTCCATTCGCCCTTCTTGCAGTCTGGCTCCTCCGTTGAGCGTTCGGTTCAATCTTTCGCAGGTTGACGGATTCCTTCACCCCTGCGTCTGCTCAAGGAGAGAGAGAGAGAGAGAGAGAGAGAGAGAGAGAGAGAAAGAGGGTAGCACGGGCGCGTAATATCGCAGTCGTGGGATGCCAGGAGAGCTGACGAGCTAGATTCGCTCAGCGCGGGCTGCATGCCATCATATATGTGCACGTTAAACTGAATCTGCGTATACCTGACTCCCGCACGTGACGTCTCCCACACCGCCCTGGACGAGCTCTCGAAAAGGAAAGCAAAATATTCTTCTCCTGATCACCTGTGTTGGTTAAGATCGCACATGACAGCGAACAGGGAACACCGTAATAACAAAAAAAAAAAAAAAACATTCGAGCTCGCACCTGTTCTGCAGCCTCTGCTGCACGGACGGAAAGCCAACAACGCATGGGCGCACCGTCGCTGGCGATCCGCGCTGAGAGGGCCGACGGCGTCCGCTCGGCCAAGACGGATCGCTGTCAACAAAATTGGGTTCTCCGGCGCGCTCGACGCAAACCCGGATGTTGCGCGCCCGTGTCTGCGTGCCAATCCACACAGCGCAGTTCCCGCAAAGCTGGCTCACCGTTGCTCAATAGTCAGACTGAAAAATTGCTAACACGCTTACGAGCCTCGGCCCTCGTGTCATCTCATTTTCTACTCGCTATTGAAGATGGCTTGTATAGACAGTTTTAAGTGCCCACGAACTGAGAATGGTATAGGTGAGTGAGACGTGGATTTCGGCTGGCATCACTCACTGTATGGACATACGCGGGAATTGTACGTACCGTATTTACTCGATTCTAAGCACCCCCTTTTCTCCACTGATCGCGATGGCCAAGGTGACCGGGGGATTGGAGAGCGGGAGGGGGGGGGGGGGGGGGGTTGATTCGAAAAAACCTAAACGCTATCCCCCCACCCTCCACTTTTTTCGCGACAGTATCTCGACGACACGGGCGCGAGGAATAAAGTTTTATTTGGAAAACAATCAAAAGAAAACCTGGTACGGACAGTGAAGCGACCGCTTACGTCTGATCCTCAGCAACCCTCACTGCCATTCGAGTCCGTTGGGCCGCTTGGCCCGCCGATATCAGTATCCCCCAGCAGGTCGTCTCCTGTTCCGTTGAAGTGGTTTGTAATTGAAAACTTCATAAATGACCTAGCCCCAGCGTCAACTCGGGCCCGCTTCCACACGTCTCAAATCCACCTTGCGATGGTTGCTTAGATAAGGGGGTGCTTAGATTCGCATGCAAACTTTTTTCCAAGTTGATTGATTGATTGTAGGGTTTAACGCGCCGACGCAACGCAGGTGATGAGGCGCGCCGTAGTGGAGGGCTCCGGATTAATTTTGACCACCTGCGGATCTTTAACGTGCGCCGAAATCTCGTACACACGGGCGTTTTTGCTTTTCGCCTCCATCAGAAAAGCGGCCGCCGTGGACGGGAATCGAACCCGCGACCTCGTGCTCAGCAGCGCAACGCCTTAGCCACTGAGCCACCGTGGCGGGTCTTTTTTCCAAGTTCTTTTCCCGAAAGTAGGGGAGGGTGCTTAGAATCGGCGGCTGCTTAGAATCGCGAAAATACGGTATTATGGGATGTAGGAGTTACGTGCTTATTGGAAAGGTTATGTTTACATTTTTTTTTTGTTGTTAAATTAACTGGAGTGGTGCTTAAAGGGAGCACTAACTCCAGTTAGCTACCTGTGTCTTCGAGTGTAAAAATGACACTCAAGTACAAAGCCGTGTTCCACATCTGAAGGGGAGTGTTTCTGAGAGTCATCGATGCACAAACTGGATCAATAATAGAGTGGCTTAGCATCACAGGATCACGGTATCGACCATGGCCGTATACGCGTGTCGAAATGACTGCACGTGCGCTACCACGCAAATCCGTCGAAAATATTCATCAAATTTGGCGCGGTAGGCATGGGACAGGTACGTCTGCTTCAAGGACATTCTTTAGAAGAGGGAAAAAGTATGCGCGTGTTGGTATATAGATATCACAAAGAATAGACAGCCCAGAAAGGACAAAGGGCAATACAAATACGGGACTTAGTGTTCATCCCATTCTTGCTTTCTCTTATGTCCTTTCTTGGCTATGCATTCTATGGGACACTCCTTAGGTGTTTATGTCAATTTCAAATACTGCGATACCTAGAATAGTTATTCTGTATTTTTTTTTTCGGTAGTTCAGCAAAAAGGGGTGATTGCCTGCGTTTGGAGGGACAAAGAGACCCCACATTTTGTATTATTTTATGCATAAAGATATTATTTCGCTTCATAGCATAGCCATCTTGCAACTCGTTTGCCGGTGTCTCAATTCCCGCCCCGTCCATCCACTTTTCTATAATTCAGCAGCTCAGTACAAGCTTGCTGCCACTATCCCATTCCTCGTCCGAAGAGTTTGAATCTCCCGCTCCGACCTCACGGTTCCCCCCCACGATTACATTTTTCGCCCGTACGCTCTGATTAAAATCGCGAATTCAAGTTTAGTGCCTATATTTTCTGCATAAATTCTTTCGGGTGAAAGTCAGAACGAGAGAGGAAGAAGGGGAGGGAAATCTTTATTATTGTTACTTATCAGTCACGGTGGTCATCCTTCTAGACCGAGGCTTAAAGTTTGCATTTACCTCTACATTCTAAATACAAATCGTTGAGTTAATTTTTTTTTAACTCGACAATTCCATTGTCGAGAACGACATCAGCCCGCGTATATACGCTAATGTGAGCATTTCTAGCACAGAATTCTACAATCGGCATATAAGTTCAAAAGACGTATTTGAAATTTTCACTTCTACTCTCAATTAAATGCATTACTTGTATTGCCCGCACATGTGTTGTAATTCCCCTGTCCTTCAATCCTGTTTTATTTTATAGTCTGTTCACGAACTTGCGCTGTGCATTGACCAACACAAAAACATCCATTCATTTTTTTTTTTTGCCCTCTCACTTCTGTACTAGCAATGTCCTCCATTCACCCCACATCACTGTAGACATATCCCCGTCTGGTGTGACGAGCACTGCTGCCAGCAGGGTAGAACCTCACCAGTTCGCATTAAAGTGCTCCTTCCCGCTTTCACTTGAATCTCCCGCCAAAACATTTCAGTATGGAGGAAGGGAAGGGGAAGCATGGTTCATCTTACATCCGTTCCGTTTACCGGGCTTGTAACTTTCTTTCTACAATACCTGGGAGAACTTTACCTCAAGTTATTGATACCGCAATTAGAAATACTTTGTGAGTAATCCTTCCGAGCAGTGCTTTCTTAGAACACCGCTTAATCAGTCCAGCGCACTTTCTGCATACCAGGTTTGATTGATTGATTGATCGGTTGTAGGGTTTAACGCGCCGACGCAACACAGGCGATGAGGCGCGCCGTAGTGGAGGGCTCCGGATTCCACCTGGGGAACTTTAACGTGCGCCGCTCGTACACACGGGCGTTTTTTTGCCTTTCGCCTCCATCAGAAAAGCGGCCGCCGCGGCCGGGAATCGAACCCGCGACCTCGTGCTCAGCAGCGCAACGCCTTAGCCACAGAGCCACCGCGGCGGGTACATACCAGGTTTCTGCTTAGGTTTCAGCCTACATCCGTCATTCCTCTCTACCCCTTACACTCATCTGCCATGTGTGAGTCCATCACTAGGGCTCCAATCTCTAGGACAGACAGACAGACAGTTAGCAGACAGACAGACAGTTACGACAGACAGTTAGGACAGACAGATAGACAGACAGACAGACAGACAGACAGACAGACAGACAGACAGACAACGGACGGACGGACGACGGACGGACAGACAGACAGACAGACAGACAGGGAGGCAGGACGACAGACGACACGGACGGACGGACGGACGGATTCAGACAGACAGACAGACAGACAGACAGACAGACAGACAGACTTCGGGCTTCGGAACTTGAATTTCAGCGTTTAGCTATCCCAAGAAAGATAACAGTTCTTAAAAGCGCCCGTGCACCTGTGTAAAGTGCTTCACACCAGTCGTGGCACTCCTCATTGTATACCCGGTGTAGCGCTTCAACATTAAAAGCAGGAATTAACGCCCTCTCGTAGTTCTCTGTTAATCTACACAAGACCTCCTTTGCGGTTCTTATCCCAGCCAACTTCTTTTGTCTTCAGCCGAAAGTCTGGCCAGGTTCGCAGCCAAGCTGTGAAATGGTAGGTCTCAGTTCTGGTCGGCGCATTCAAAACAGTGAGTTACCATTGTTTGAAAGGTGTACTACATCCGCGCGCGTGCCCGCCCTGCGGGCAGCCTTTGTTTCCGCGCGTGCCTGCATTGTTTCCCCAGCATGCATAGGCCGAGTGCACGTCGAGGGGTTGCTAATGGCGCATTCGCACGCCTATTGAAAAAAAGGGGGATTTTCGCCTCGTTTGCACGTCCGTTGCCACTCTCGTTCGCTGCCAAATCTGCATTGTCTGCCGCACATTTGCAGCAATTTACAGCGGCGCTTCAGACCGTCCGTTTTCTTAAAAATAGCTGTATCGGTTTGTTGCGCTACTCGTTCAATCAAAGCACATTAAAAAAACGGGGGAGAGGGGGGGGATTGAGAATTATGATTAGCCAAGTGGTCAAGTAGTCTCAATGACCATGCCGTTATATGCTCTTTCCTTTCTTTATGCCGACCCCTTTAAACCACTATAGCTTGCTTAGACTAGTCGGCTGCCTTAAGTGAGTCAGTGTTGACGCTCGCTTGGCGGAGGGCTTACGGCTGTAAAGGGGCCATGAACACAAAATGCAAATTTGTTTCACGAAAAAGGCTGCTTTGTACCGATAACAATGGCACCAAGTTTACCGCAAACTGCCTGCGATGAGGCCGCTGCGCCCACTTTGGTGTACCGTGCAACTTAGAGCATGGTTTAGTATCCCAGGCTTACTGAAGAAGCGAGATTGTCCAACTCTAGCACTACAACACCTAATTCTCATTTATCTACACGAGAGATACAACGACCGCACCCATATTTACACCGATGGCTCTGCAACAGCATCTGGTTCTGCCGGCGCCTTGGAGATACCACGATTTTCGATGTCCATATAATTCAAGATAGCCCATCCCACCACTTCCATGGCTACAGAACATTACCGCCATCCGTTGTGCCCTTCACACCATTGAGCAAGTAGCATGCCGAAGATGGGCGATCTTCTGCGACTCCAAGTCTGCGCTCCAAATTAATCGCTCCAGTTAGCCTTAGGCCATGGACCACATGAACTGCTGGCCGAGATACGACAATTAAGGCCGATCAGGTAACATAAGATAAGATATAATATTGCGTAATTTCTTGTTCTAGTGCTTGCATATTTTATTGGCGTGTTACACTGATCCGTAGCTAACTACGAAATTTTAGTGGTTGTACAAAATATTGCTTCTTCATTGTACAGTAATTTAAGACCATGCTTGCTAACATTTTTTTTTCTGAATAATACTTTTTGTGCTTCCCCCTGTTTATAGTACTCAAACCTTTTTTGCCGAGATAATATTGCATAATTTCTTGTTATAGTGTTTGCATATTCAATTAGCGTGCGAAACTGACCCGTACCTTGACTGCGTACATATTTTTAAACAATTTTTTCGCATTTATTAACAGGAGGTCCCCCGACAGTTTTACTTTGGGACCTCCTTCTGTACTAATAACTACGTGCGGTGTGTGTGTACCGAAAAATGTTTAATAAAATCCTTGAAATCCTTGAAATCCTTGAAGATAAGATAAGATAAGATAAGATAAGATAAGATATGGCCGTGCTGCCCAAGCGGGTCATGACATTGCCTTCCAGTGGCTTCCGAGTAACTGCAGCATTGCTGGCAACGAAAGTGCTGACGCTGCCGCCCGCTTGGCACAGCAAAAAACTGAGACCATATCTATTCCATTATCCAAGACTGACGCCGCTAAGACTCTCCACAAACTTTCCCGGGAGACCACGATAGCCAAATAGACTACCCAAGAGTTCACGACGATGACGACGATGATGATGATGATGCCCTCAAAGTTTTTGGCACGTACCCACAAGGGGGGATGGGCAAGGGCTTACTGGGTTGGTGAAATACGTGAGGACCTCAAAATACTAATCTGTTTCCGAAAAGACAGGCCGTAAAATGAAACTTCGTTATGAATACAACCCGAATTACCCATTAGTTAGCACCCTTCAGCAATTCAAACGACCTGAAGCAGAAAGAAAATCTTGAATACATATCCCTTTTTGCATACCCGAATTTGTTGAGCTCTCGGTATTCATGCCCTGCACACGCATATTCATCGTCCTCTTCTATTAGGCAGCTCCCATTGACTGATGCCGTCTCTGGCTGGGAGTCGCCTTCACAAATGCTTACTAATATATTTTATCGGAATGGCAGACAGTGAGACGTGTGAACTCTGTGACACACCGGAGACCATACGCCATGCATGTTGTATGCGAGCGTCCACGTTTTTCATCGGCGAGAAGGCAACTCTCATCAACTTTACGGAAGCTGGATTATCTGCGGCCGTTCTCTCAGGAGAAAATTCTGGGCCACTGGCCTTCTCCGCCATCTACGCACAAGGCGGCAATAGCGCTCCTGGTTCTTCCTAAAAACGATAGACTTGCACAGAAGACTGTAGCACAAAAGACTACTCTCTATGAAGTCACTGAACTCTATCGCCTATAGTGCCGTAACGCTAGGCACACCTCTTTACGCTCTGTCCTTATACCTTCTCCTTCTTTTACTGTTTTCATCTTTTTTTCCTCATTTCCCCCCTTCCCCGCGTGTAGGATAGCAAACTATGCCACACCCCCGCCTTTCCTGTACCTTTATTCCTTCCTTCCTGCAAACAAAAAACCGAGATATCAAGGAAAGCAGATGAAGCAGTGCTGACTTCCCAGCCACTTTCCGGCGATTTTTCTATGACGTCACAGAATCTGTTAGTGTGATTGGCAGCTACCCACACCGCCGAGAAACATAACGGGGTGATTGTAGAGGGCCCTCGGTTTCAGTTTGATCATATGACTGGAATGCTAATATGCAGTTAACACTCTCATAACCATGTTTTAGTGCTAGCCCATTATACTTCACCCCTGTCCATAATACGTCACAGTACAGCGAAATTTGAAAGTGTTTCAATATTTTCTATTTTTTTTGTTAAAAAATTCTTTCGGGGATATAATAGAGCTGAGTGGGTTACTAGAGGCTAGTTCTTTCAAATTAAACCAAGTTACCTTACGTCTTTATTTTGTGCCCTGTAAATTGTTGATAATGATGATGATGATGGTGGTGATGATTGATTGATTGATTGATTGATTGATTGATTGATTGATTGATTGATTGATTGATTGATTGATTGATTGATAGTGGCATCCCCTTTGTAGCGGGGTGATGACGCGTTATCTTACAAAAAAAAAAACTAAAAACAAACTAATATACCTATGTTTTACACTCTTCATTTAATTCTAGCGCTGCTCTATAGGGCAGGCACAAAAACTTATTGGGCACAAAATACTCATTTTTTCTGTTGCAGGTGGTAGCTGTACTATAATTGCAACGTCCTCATCACCCCCCCCCCCCTCTTCTCTGCTTTCACAAGTCTAATATGTCGCGCGGCAGCTTGAACTAAAGGATGGAAAGGAGCCTTTCTTAACGTGATTAGATGTCCGACTACATATTTTAGCTAACCGCTAACTGCCGCGTAGGTTGCTGCCGATAATGAGTAGCTACGTGATGGATGAAAGAAAACTATCCGGCTGGCGCTCGTCTCAATTTCGCTTAAGTCTTAACTTCATCTATTTCTTCTTTCTTTTTCTTAGTGCACTCTCGTGCGGCCAGTTTTGATGACACCTCAGAAATGTATAACCTTTTCAGTATAAACAGCGACGAAGCATACAATATGACTAATTGCTTTCTGGGACATAATGAAATAATAAAGTCAACCCCGCGTGCCCACCGGATGAAGAAAAATTAAAAGAAACAAATTTTTTTACTTTCTAATTTGCCTGACTCAACAGCAGCCCGAAAGTCTTGTGGAAAAGCTGTATGGCCAAACCATTAATTTGAGTCATGTCTTTACCTAAAGGGGGGGTGCTATGAAACTTTCTTAATTTTTTTATGTGCACAGCTGGCTGCAAGGCCTGCAAGTTGCCATTACAAAGTAAGCCCGTCGGTCACATAGGTGGTGAGCCCTGGGGCCCCACCGAGACCCTGGCTGAATTTAAACGGAAGGTAGTGAAGAAGACAGCGAGATGTCAAGACTCAGCCACTAACGACCAGCGTGAGAAAAATGAATGCTTGAATAAGGGTCGGGTGGTGACACCATCAGTTGTCAACGCCAGAATCGATTAATTTTTTTTGGAGAGACTTCATCCCTCATACCTACGTCAAGAGAAGAAACAACAAAAGGGCCCAAGCATACGCAGTCGCTGAAAAATCCTCGTTAATTGTTTCCAATTTAGTGCTCTTTCATGCCGTAGATCCTCCAAGAAAAATGATAGGTGCTGCGTTTTGAACGGCAGCCAAAACAAGACCGTTCTTGCATACCTTGTCGGTAGAGTCGTTTCCAAAAGATAGGGGAAAAGGGGGGGGGGGGGGGGGGGGCTATTATGTGGTGTATTCAACCTTCGAAACGTCATGTCTATGGGACCTCAAAGTTCTAATTTTTTTTTTTTTTTTGTAATCAGCCTGGTTATTTATGAAGGAGCATGCTCTCGTGTGCTGAAAAATTGTGATGTTATAAAAACATCACGCACAGATCGACTCAAAACAGAGATGTAAGTTTTCATAAAATCTTGAGGGGCTTGGAAAAAAACGTTTTATGTCTCTTTTTTTTCAGGAAAATATAAAAAGTTGAAGCAGGATAATTCCACACAAATCTAAAAAAATTCAACATACTTAGATGCCTCATACATGAAAAGAGACTGTGGCTGCTGGCGACTACGCGAATGACACCAAATTACGGCCGCTGTAAAAAAAAAAAGTAGAAAAGTATATATAGAAACTGATTTGGGTTCGAATGGGGTTTAAACCCGGGCCGTCAAGAGCCGCAGCCAAGTGTGGTAACTACAGCCCTAACCCTGTCCGTGCCAGAAACACAAGAAATAACCGGATGTGTGCCGCATGACAGGGGAAAGGGAAGGCACCGCAGACACGATGGAGCAGTGAAGAAGACTTCAATAATCGCTGACTTTCGCCTTCAAATCACTTAAGAGACTTAAGTCCACAACAAATTTTTTTCGTTAACACTTAAAAGAATATAACTGTTACATGCTGCATCACAAAAGTCGCAATAGAGCTTCCACATCGCTTCGGCATACCACCCTCTCCCTCACACTTTCGCCGCCCTTCTGCCCCGTTTTTTTTTTTTTTTTTTTGTAGCGTAAGCTACACTGGCCGAGGTTGAGCAGTTTCGCGAGGACCTTGAAGGGCCGTACTGCGCAAGCGCGAGGAGCATGAGATTACATTGGATTGGATCGGCTTGGATTTGCTTGAACTGGCTTGGATTGGTTTGGATTGGATTAAATTGGATTTTATTGGAAATCCAATCCAATTGAAGTACGGGTGTGTAGAAAATTGGGTCTGCACATTCGCCAGTCTGCGCATTCCAGAGGAGTGACGTCATATCCGGGGCTGACGCACTGGCGCCGGCGCGTACCCAGCTGCCACCTCCGTGGCGCAGTAGCCAAGTCTGTCGCTGCGCCGGAGCCGCTTGATATCCGTTTCGCGTGGATCCTGGAGAGCCCTGTTGCCAATGCGCGAGGACCAGTGACTGGACTAAACTGGACTAGATTGGATTGGATTGGAAATCGTTTTAGCAGCAGTAAGCCTGATAATCAGCTAATCCCAAACAACCGGGAAACCTAAGACGAATTACACCATCTTCCCGTGGGGAACCATGAGGAGGATGCGAAGCATCATAGGGGTTCCGTGTGGGTTTTATTGTGTTGCCTTTATGTTGTTTCATTTATCGGAGCACGAATGGGAACGTAGTGTGAACCCCCATGTAGAGACAGAGAAATGTAGAGACAGTGAAGAGACCGACACCGGCGTTACCTGATCGAACACCTCCTGGTTCTTGTCTTTCTTTATTGCGTGCTGACGCTCCTACCCCGCTGCCCGCCCCCTTCGTCTTCTTCTCTGGTTGAGCTGCAAGGCGCGTGGAGCTTCCCGCCACAGCTTTCCCATGGGAAATTCAACATCCTCCTCTAAAGTTTTCAGTTCGTTGTTTCCGTTGACGTTCAGCTTCGCGTGTTCTCCCTTGGTTCGCTCGGTAACCGGGACAACGCCGCCATCAAATTACAGAAGTGGGTGCCAAGTGCTGTGCACTAAAAGGTTGGTGCGAGCTTGGCTTTCGTAAGTTGGCTTTTCCACATTGTTTGTCGCACAGTGAAGTCTACTTGTAAAGAAAAAAAAAGTAGCCGGCATTGGGCGCGAACGCAGCGGAAGGAGACCGCGGACGACGGTCGGGCCAACGTTACTAGAACTATTCTAGTAACGTTGGGTCGGTCCGCGGCCGCCAAGCGTAAGCGCGATGCCAGTCGGGACCCCGAATTGAGCGAGGAGGAAAACGCAAGACGTCGGCGTGGCTAAAATCCCATTGCCTGCTTCCCCAGCGCGACGGCGCGGTTTGAGTGGGTGTTTGTGCCAGCCAATAACCCGCAAACAGCTCCGCTGGCCATCCACCTTCACAGAGGGGAATGGCACTGATTTTTTCTCGAATACACCTGTGAGTTCTTGGGTTAAACATTGTCCACGTGACCTTAGAAGCTGACGGGCCAGTATAGCTCGGAATGGACAGCCATGAGCCGGCGAAAGCTGGGAAGATCTTTCACATAACCTGGACCAATGATTGAAATTATTAACTCTGAGTTCCCCAGCAGCCAACAAAACAACAATTATCCATCGTAGCGTGAACTATCTCAGCTTATATTTCTGCATTATTTAGTTAAGAAGTAGTTTGGGTTATATCGTTAATCTGAATTCGCAGATCAAGCCGACAATTTCCGTTTACAAATTTCTGGAGTGATGAAGCCGTGCAAGGCAATAGGTGTGGATGATCTTTCAACGGGTAAAAAATGCGCGAAAGGCAAACGACCGGCTGGTGATGGTCATCCTTCAAGCACGAGGTCGCGGGTTCAATTCCCGGCCGCGGCGGCCGCTTTTCTGATGAAGGCGAAAAGCAAAAACGCCCGTGTGTACGAGATTTCGGCGCACGTGAAAGATCCCCAGGTGGTCAAAATTAATCCGGAGCCCTCCACTACGGCGCATCTCATCGTCTGCGTTGCGTCGGCGCGTTAAACCCTACAATCAATCAATCAATGGTCATCCTTCAAGCCTGGCACGCAACTCACACACTCCGCCCTCCAGCATGGACTCACCACGTTGCGTCCAGTCAGCACATTTAATATGTTTCTTCCACTCCCTTTATTTTTGTATGTTTCATTCAAACGAGATTTTTTTATTCATCCATACTACAGTTCATTTAATTTACCATCCATTCAAGGAATTCTCGTAGAAAAAATCGGGGTTGACAATATTTTTAAATGCTGTATATATGCTTTGAGGGATACGTCGAGGACAGCCGTCACAAAGGAGGGGCGTCTCAGAGGCAGTCAGCACAGCGCGCTTATTCCGAGCGGCAGCCGAGAGTTCCAGCTCGGTAGGACATGATGACGACAACGCTCGTGAGAACCAGACAAAGTGCAACGTGAATTGGACAGAATAGCACAATGCCCTTTTCCATGTCTCCTCGAAGATGGGCACCTTATCGCAGCGCAGAGATTGATGCTCACACATGGTGGTTGAAAATGTTAGTATTGCGGGTACGACTGAACATGCATTGGATTACTGAATGCAGGAGCGGTGAAAGCGGGTTCGGGGATTTATATTCGTTGACGATTACAACGGTTGAACGAGACCCTCTCGGCTTGACGGAAGGCTACACTGCCGCTGCCGGTGGACTGATCTGTTAAAACCCGTCGTAATTCTCATCGTGAACACCATCCACGGTCCCCGGATGTGAATGAGACCCCACATGGTTCATTCACACTGGCCATGTAGGAAAAACCGAGGCATGCATGGACTGTTATTTGGTGACTTTAGAGGGATAGGAAGGGACCCCGAGTGGAGGGGACCCTGCATGCTTCGGGCATGTGCCCGGCTCGTGCACTTTCGCTTCCACTTCTTCTAAGCATTCATTCATTCATTCATTCATTCATTCATTCATTCATTCATTCATTCATTCATTCATTCATTTTCATTGATTCAGTCATTCATTCATTCATAATCGGTCTCGTGATTAGTCTCTATAGACATTTTACATTCCTCATACACCATTCCATCAGCAGGACAGGCTCACTGATCTAGGCCTCTTTTATGTCAATTAAAAAAATATTAACAGAATTATTCCTTGCTAGTGTATACTTGGACACAAAACTTCGAACCTTCGATTGCTTTACAAATGGGCTAGTGTACCATGCCAATAACTATCACAACAGTAATAGTACATTAACCTCGCGTAATGATAGAACCTTAGCTGAAAAATAAAACTCGGAGAAAAGATTAATTATTGCGTGTGTGTGTGTGTGTGTGTGTGTGTGTGTCTGTGTGTGTCAATCACGCTATCACGCAAAACGGCGTGAACGATTTCGAGGAAGGTTAGTCGGCTCGATTTTCGGTGGACGTAACGTGGCGCGCCACGCAGGCTCGTCAGGCCATCGGAAGCAGCCTCCGCCACGCAAACGCCGCTTCAAGTCCGAATCCCGCCAGCGACCGCCCAGACGCTGGCAGCCCCGACCGAAGGGCGATACATAATTGAATCGGCCGCGCAGCCGCTCCAGCCGGCCGCCTCATTTTACGAGGAGCCGGGAAATCATTACAGCTTTTGTCTCGGCCGCAGAGCGCGGCGTGGCTCTATACCATTTACGTAATGAGTGTGCGAGCACGCCTGCTGCGCATATATGTGCTCGTTTCTTACCCCCCGCACAAGCACACGTCTACCTGCTGGCTTTTGCCGCTGCACTGCCAACCCGTAGTTTTATTTCGACCCGATCGACTGGCCGCCACAAACACGAGGCGCACGTTCCGTGTCTGGCTCGGCGGCTTCGAAGGCGATTGTCGCAGCAGAAAAGGAGGCGGTCTCACACCATTATCGTCGGCCGCGAGGCTGACCACTGTGCATACACTATGCATGCGACCAACCATGCGGGCGGACGCTCCGCCGACGAACGCGGGCCCAATTGCAGCGTGGTTATTGGGCCACCCCGCGGAATAGGCCTCACAGACAGACGCGAAACATCATCTACTGCGGCGAGGTTGGCGGTGGGGGCGTCCCCGAAGCCGATATATACGGACGAATGTGCGCGCCAAAACGCTCAGCCGTCGCATATACCCTCGGTGCTGCTGCTGCTCGGCGCGCATGCAGCGTTCGGAGCACGGGGCCCCCGCAGAATATACCACGTCGCGTGCGCGGTGCCTGGCCGCCCGCCCTCGCCGACGGTGGTCGTGTTTGCCCACGGGTTTCCCGCAGTAATAGAAATGCAATCGGGGCATTTATTATGGAAGGACGGGCCATTGATTAGCCGCCTTTGGGTCCCCTCTCGAGCATGCACCACCGTGTGCGGGCCTGGTACTCACGCCGGTCGGTCCGGCCCGACCGTTGCATGCTCTCGTTCAGAGGAGATCCCCCTCTGGGAACACACGAAGAGACACGGGCGTATATGAGAGCGAAGCCCTTCTGCAGCGGGAGCCCTGTTGTTCGTCTTATTCTTATTATTCTTCGTCTTCTTCTTCGAGGTCTTGGTTGTGTGTACACTCGGCTCGAAGTGGGCCCACAGTCCTTTGAGTGACGAGTGGCTCTGAATGGCGGAAACGATTATGTCAAAAAGAGAACGCAGAAGCTAGCCCTAAACCCCCAGCACTATCAAGGGAGCAACTGCATGCTGCAGCTGCTCTTCGAGAATCTGAAACTCTTCCTATGCACCTGACCCTGGTAGTTCTGTTCCCCAAGAAGCCACCCCTCACTCTCACTCATGGGGCGCTGCATTCGGGTTCTAATACGTATTAAACTTATAAAAACCGAATTCCACAATTGCGATGTTTGACTGCATAGTCCCGTTCGTCGTACTCTCTTTTTTTTCTTATTTCTTTTCACTGTTCTCTCTCCGTCTTTCTCGAAGCTTCCCTGCACCAAAGGCTACTTTCAAAGAGAAAAAAAAAAGTTTTCTTCATATCGGCGGCGTTCCCGTTGCAAGCTTCTTTCCTTAACCCAGTAATGACCTCCCACAAGTTGTCCAGCTTATGTTTCATTTCTCGATTTCGGGCTGTTTCACAGCTAGTTGGAGCGACAATCAAAAAACCCGTCGTAATTCTCATCGTGAGCACCATCCACGGTCCCCGGGTACGGATGAGACCACACACGGTTCATTCCACTGCCGATGCAGAAAATAACCGAGGCGTGCGTGTCGTGCCCTGCGTGCTTACACGATGCTCATTCTTTCACTTGTCAAATTTATAAACGGCAATCATAATCATCATCATCAACATCCCCTAGGTCCACGATACACTTTCTATCAAAAAGGTTCTTACCAAAATAAACGCACGCGAAATTTGCTTGCTGTAAACACACAGAAATTGAGTTATTCTCGCGCCATCACCAGCTGATGCTACGTACTTTCGTCGCGATATTTCATTTTTTTCCCTAGCCATCTAGCCCTATCTTTAAGTCAGAAAGTTTTATTTTCTTTGTCGTTCATCCGAAACAGCGTATTGATTAGCCTAATTCTATTTTTCATATATATCCGGGCCATAGAGTCCCCACTTTCGTCACGAAATTGGTCCGAGGCTAGCATTGAACTGTTCCGTTGCAGAGTATAGACACATAGAGAAGCCACGTAGATAGCAAGGAGGAAGGGAAAAACGCCAAGAACAGGAGTGCTTGCTCCGTCCACTCGAGGAGGCCAATATATTTTGTTGCCCCCGGGAACACTATCGCGAGAGGCTCAGGGGTTGGGGGAAATCGTGTGAGGGAGTATCGCTTATACGCGATGCTGCAGTCGAGAAACCGGTCGAGGCTCCTTGCCGCCTTGGTAGCTGCTGCTGCCCGTGGTGCAGTCTCTCACAGTCTTCTCTCTTGCGCTTCTTTCTCCCTCCCCCCATCCCCTTCCCTCCTCCGGCTACTGCTCTTCGGGGGCCCCTTTTGTTTGCCTCGCAGCGCGAGACGGAGAGGGGTGGAGGATGCCCACTTTGCCGAATGATCGGGAGCCGGGCTTTCCTCCCCGCGATAGCCAGGGCAATGTCTCGCATAAATTGCCGATCATTTTCGCTCGTCTTGGCCCGCGTCTCGAGCTGTCCCCCTCATTGAGCTGTTCCCCTCCGCCAAGTGCGTCGCTCGTTTGCCGTGCCGGGCCAGATTGAGCCGAGAGGCAGTTTGCCGAGTGGCGCCCGTCTCTCTTGCTCGGCTTTTGTTCTCGCCATCCCCTTCCTGGGTCGCAAACTACCGTCCCGTGATGCCCTCGGCACCTTGTAGCGCCTCGCTGCGAATCACATTCCCCTAATACAAGTTCTGGATCCGTTCTAAACTCGAAGCGCCGTTCTTGCTCAGGCTTTTCGCGCTATAGAGTGAGACTGCGCGATGCATAACCGGTGATCTTGCTGAATCGAACTACGTGCGCACGAAAAAAACGTGCAGTCAGTGTCTACCCGTACATAGGTGGGAATGATATAAACCGGCAGTTTTTTTTTTACTGCGCTTACTATCAACAACAAGCGTGCCACAAAAAGATCAATCTTCATCCAATTACAACATAGATTCGAATGGCTCAACTGTACTTAATTCAGCGAACTTTCTTTTTCCCCTTGTTATTGCGAAAGCATCGAATCGCTTATTGAGCGAAAAAGACGGCGTTCCTGCGGCATAAATTCTTGTTGTCTACAGCGCGTTCCATAACGGGTGCATCAGAAGTAAAACACAGCAGAAAGAAGTTTGCGCTACTAGGCAACGAGTCGTGTGGAAGTCGGAGAGGGAGGAGAAGGCAGCGGAAGCTGCTCCGTTGCCCGTCTCCTCGAGGCGAGTTTCCCACTATAGGGGCGCTTCTGATACTCTCAGCCTGAGGCGCAGTAGTCACCACCGAGCCAGGGCGTTCTGCTGAGTGTCCATTTGAACGCACTGGGCATTGAGTTGAACATTCAGTTGCAACGTCCTCTATCCCTTTGCAACTCGTAGAAGTGCTTAGGCGTCCTCGAAGTTTCTCTTCATTGCTGTGGTTGTTCTTAAAGCTAAACTGCATCTCACAACTGGTTGCAACAGGGTGAAAGCGACGAAGCGTGTAGCGGCGATCTATTGCTCAGCCCCATATGGTGCTCTCATTGCACGTCATTTTTCTTGATTGATTGATTGATTGATTGATTGATTGATTGATTGATGCTTGATTGATTGATTGATTGATTGATTGATTGATTGATTGATTGATTGATTGATTGATGATTGATTGTTGATTGATTGATTGTGAAGTTTCACGTACCGCAGCTGCACAGGCGCACCGTAGAGGAAGGCTCCTATGGATTAATTTTGACCACTATGGGATCTTTAACGCCGCCGAAATCTGACACATGGGTATTTCGCTTTTCGCCTCTGTAAGACAAGCGCCGGAGGTTTCATGTTGGCTTGCATTAGATTTTTTTTTTGCTTAGTGTTATTGCAACTTGTTTTTACTTTCCGCCCAGGGAAAGGTTCCGCACTATGTACACTTGCTCCTTCTTTTGTTGCAAGGCAAATTACAACCTTGTTAAATTTGAAAGGACTAGCTTTTTGTAACTCAATCGGTTCCATTTCGGCCCGAAAAACATTTTTAGCTAAAAAACATGGTAATAATTGAAAAAAACAATTGCGCTACACGACATCAGCTGCAACGTAATAGGGTGAATGCTAAAACTAGAATCACGAGCGTGTTAACTGCGTGCACGTTTGCATTTGAATGGTACGACCAAACGACGCTATATGGACAGCAAAACAATCGCACAGGCACGTTTCTTGAATGGGACTTTAAAGGGACCCTGCGACACTTTCGATAAACGCTTTCACTCTTTCCTTCGCGTCCTGAAGCACTGCGAAAGCTACAGTTATTCTCCAGCACGGAGCGGCACTGCTGCTGATTTGGTCGTCGCACCCGATACGCCTTCCGTTTCTGCATTGTTTTTGTGGCTTTTTTTTTAAAGTTGCTATCGGAAAGCGTGCATTGCTGCAACTGAAGGAAAATCGGCCAACAGCCGCTACATGACCTCAGTGACGTAATTCGGGCCGTCGAAGAACCTCAAAATGGGAAAGAGATAGAAATCTTTTGCGCGACTTCTGATTTACCTTATTCTGAAGTTATCTGATGGGCATAGAGAAGTAATTTCTGGCTAAGGTACTTTGCGAACCCCTATCTAAGTGCTGGGTGTGTTGGTTGACTACATTCTGCAAGAATTTAAGATTTTAAAAAAAGTTGAAAAAAGTGTTCCAGGGTCCCTTTAATCGGCGACCACCATGCAATCGCACAAACGAGTCCCTGTTATACCATGAGGACCCGTCAAGAAATCGGCGGTGAGTCACCACTGCTTTCGAAAATCCTTGATATATATTAGCTTAGCTGTTCGAAGTTTGGGTTAGACTTGGTTATTAAAAGGCAGCCTTAAGCTTCATGTTGATGTCGCCTGTAGTCCACCCAAAATGCTCTGCAGGAAAGCCAACTTTTTCTAACGATGATGATGATCGTGGGGTAATTGAAGAAAAATTAAAGCGCTTTCGGTGGTCGGAACCATAGAGTTTCATACTAATAATATACCAAAGGTAAATCGGTCGCTACAGTCGCGGGCCACCTTGGGCGGCGCCATTGCGCTAGCGACGTTTCTCGCCTACTTGTATTAGCTAGCCATATGTCTTCTATTTTTGTCTCGAAGCCAAAAGCAACAAAAAAGGGTAACATTCTTTTTCTCGTTCATGAAGCTTCTGCATAATCACAGACAAATTATACTTTTTAGAGGTTCAAATCTATAATGACAAAACAAGTTTGATGAACCTTTTATAGTAAATTTGTCGCTTTTTTGCAGCCAGAGCCAACTTTTCAGCCTGTTAATGAGCCATGCCAAGGACAACTGGAACGTGCCTGCCCGGTACACGACGGAACGCTCGCTGAAGCGCGCCTCCCCTAGAGTACACTATACCTAGACAGTGGCGCCAGATTTCCCTCTAGTATATATTAGTATGAAACTCTTTGGTGGGAACCAATCCTCGGTCCCTCGCGTTATGAAGCCGATGGCTATGCGATCACGCTTGTTTTTTAATCTGTTCGCGCCATCCCAGCACTTCTTTTTCTTTGTTGCATAGGGGAATACGCTCAGACATGACGGTACTAAGACACCACATAGTCAAGCACGGTCGGAGCAGTTTGGATTTGGAGAGGGGTGCATGGACGCGTAATATTAGACAAAATGCACCCCTCCGTCTAACGACGGCGATGGTTGAACGCTAGGAAAAGCTATGGAATGCCCGCATCGGTAAAGGTGCAGTAAATCGTGCCGATAAAAAAAAAAAAACGGTGTTCGCGTAAAGAGCGCACAGTCTTAGGTCATATCTCGATTAATAGCTTCTGGGTTGGTTTGTTTAGTGTTGGAGCTTCGCGTGCTCCCATCGTGTCCGTTTCGGCGGAGGGGTAGTTAATTTTGGGGGCAAGCCATTTTTTTTATGAATCGAACTCGGGTTTTCCTTCACGGCCCCTTTAACCTTAAATTAAATACATGCATACACTCAGGTACACCCCGCTAGCAAAATCGGCAAGAGCATGGGACGCGGTATGCAAATGTTGTCCGTTGTAAAGGCCGGCTATACGGGACGAAAGCTGTGGCGTAAGCGCCCTTCACACGGGCCGTTTCCACCAGAGTCGTAACTTACGCCTTACCCCGCCTCCACACCAACCTCGACTAATCAAGGAGGAAGCATTCGTCTAGTGTCGCTTACGAGCACTTACGACAACGCACCCACCTTATACCTACCTACCTTATACCCCTCACCTCTCACTTCTCTCGGCCTGTCCGTTCGCTTTCCTCCTCCTCCGCTGCCCCTTTCCTTATCGCACGATCAAGGGACCTTACGCCCGTGGTGTGGGCCTGTCAAAACACCCAATTTCTCACCCCCAATTCCAACCCTCCACCCAAGCAGTGGACCAGCTCTGACAACGCTGCTCAGATTCTCTGCTCAGCCGTGCCAGGGCTACAGCCAATGCCCCAAGAGTACCTCGACTGAAGTCAACCCATCTAACCGAGTGACGGCTCAACCCCCGATATTTGCTCAAATAAACGTTTATTTTCTCTCTCATTCTTCTCTATCAGTTCAAAATTCATATTTTCATACAAAAACGGAGGGAGTCCTTTTCCTGTGGCCCCTGGCGTCTGTGAGTGTTGGCCATTGAGCGCCCGTACACCATAAGCTTTATAAATGAACAGCATAGATTCCACTACAGAATGCCACCTACCTGTCCGCAGAGTGAACCTCCTCCTCCTCCTCCTGTTCCCAATGTCACCAGGGTTAAGAATGAGTAGTAGTGCCAGGAGCAAACCTTATGTTACGCTGTGAGGTATAACATCGTCAACCGGGAGTACGGTGAATTTTACAATGCTTTGTGCGCATGATGATTGCCGCCAGCCTAACTGCCGGTGCCGCCACTGGAGACGGAGCTGGGGGTGCGCACTAACCTGGCTGTTTCGTAGAAAGTATGTTTTCGGGTCAAAACGCATTCAACCAGTTCTGCAGCTCTACGTTGACGTTGCTAGTAGGTCCTTAAGGTTTTTAAAAAGGTCCCTAAAGGGTCCCCAAAGGGTTATGAAGGTAAAGACGACTCTTCAATATGAAAGACCTACCCTTCGTTACACTGAGTCCCGTTCCAGCAACAAAAGAAGTTTCCTGAACAAAAAAAAAAAAAACGAAAGAATTATTGAGAAGCTCTCATATTTCTAGCTGCATGGACATGATACGGGCAGAAATGACGTATTACGGGCCATCATTAAAAACATAATGATCTGTATGTCAACTGCACGTTAACTTTCTAGTGACACGACCAAACGGAACTATGAGGCCCCACTACAATCGCCCATTCATGTGCGGTGGACACAAAATCGCGCAAACAATTATCTGTGACGTCATGAAGCAAACAACGGAAAGTGGACGAGGTGTCACTGCTTCATTTATTTTTGTTAATCTTAGTATCTTCATTATTTGTTTGAAGTTTGCGATAAAAGTTCTGTTATTGCTATCGGGACAAAGCAGTTTTCTTAACGAACTTAACTTCTGTTCTGTCGGAGGAGCTCCGCATTCCCGCTCTGCCTCAGTTTCTCAACTAATCAATACGCGACCCCTTCAGGCAAACGAGTGAATAAAAAGGACACACGGAGTCTCGTTTTCCTTGAACGTCATGTTTTTTTTTAATTTGTCATTCACTCTCAGTGTGACTTGAGGTGCTGCGCTGAGTTTTCAGAAAGAACGCTCACAACGTTGCACAAAAGTGGTGACGCGTGCACACACAAAGGACACGCTCACTCGCTGACCACACAGCTAGAAGCGAACCGAATCAAAACGAAGCAAGTCGAAACAACCGGTCTGCTGACGTGAAAGAAGCGCACTCGCACACGCACACAGACACACAAGAATACGCGCACGACCTCGAGTGTGGAACAGCCGAAAGCAGACAACAAGCAGGAACAACACGTGCACACATCGCGGAACACAGGCGTTCCACCCGGAGGCGCAAAATGGGAGGAACAAATTTTGTACAAGGAACTAAATAAATAATCGCCCCAAACTATAGTAACAGATTCACGTGTGTACCAGCCAGGCGAGGCGAGGCGGGAACGTGAACGAATGCGCAGTGGTATACAATGCATGAGTGACTGCTAAGTTTCTGTCGCGTAGCACACAAGGCAGCCCGCATTAAATGCAACGGCGTCGTCACCTCGTTGTTTACGTTCCTTCTGTTTTTCCCAATATCATTTCCTTCGCTCTGCGCGGGAGTTCGCAGACTCTTTCCCGCGCTTTTGCGCCCCATCGCCATAAAAATGCGCGGGAAAGGGCGCAACATACGCTCGAATGCCTTGCGCTCTTCATCGACGATTCGTTCTCTCGTTGCAAAGGCCGCGTGGAGCTGGAGATGAATTTACGTACGCTTTTTTTTTCGTTCTGCGTCCTTTATTATGCCTTTGTATGTTCAGTTCTGTGTAGATGCTGCATTGACTAGACACGAATACACACAGGACTACCCGCCCCCTGATCGAGGCGGCTGGCTCAAGGTGCAGAGTATTGCATAATCCCACAAAAGGACTATCCCTGTAGCCCCGGGTGATGACGCTAGGCTACGTGTGTGTGCGAGGAGGTGTGCGGCGAGGACTCGACAGTTTTATCATCCCCGGGCGCTAGACTCTGAAGAGCAGTGAAAAAAACCCAGAAACGATATTGCTCTCACTGTAGTGCTTCGAACGTGCCTCTTTCGCGACGAGGAGCCTTAAAGGGACCCTGCAACACTTTCTTCAACTTTTTTTTTTGAAATCTTCAGTGGCTTGGAGGACGTAGTTTCCCAACACACGCGCAGGCAACTCGTTTAGGGGGGTCGTCAAAGTAACCTTAGCCAAAAATTACTGCTCTAATGGCTCATCAGATAACTTTGAAACTCGCCTAAAAAAGATTTTTCTTCGCTTCGCGGTCTTGACGTTCTGCGACGGCGCGAAGTACGTCACTGAGGTCACGTAGCGGCTGTTGGCGGGCGTTTTTGGCAGGCAATGAACGCTTTCTCGATAGCAACTTTAAAAATAAATCCACAACAACGAAAGGCAAGAAACGGAAGTCCTATCTGGTGGGCGGCGAGCAAATCACGGCAGTGCCGTTCCGTGTTGGCGATAGGTATAAAGTCTTTAGCTGTCGACAGTGCTTCGCAAGCGCGAAGAAGTGAAAGTCGTTTATCTAAAGTGTGCGCATCCAGGTGCCATTAAATGACGTATTGTGTCAACATATTGCCACACATTAAGCGTCACGACGCTTTCTGCCTGCGACGATAACGTGCGCCAACATATCTCTCCGAAGCAGTATATCAGCGTCTTTTAATTGCACAATGCTGTAGTGATGGGGTAATTACTGGGATATTAAGGTTTTACAAGTATGCTGGTGAAGCCCACGACAACTAAAAAACGATATACAAAAAGGTCTAGTGAAAACGGTAGTGGCACATCAAAAGTAAGCTACGATCAGTCTATGTAGTGGCTACTGATAACCAGAGTTTTATGTCTGATGTAATCTTGAAGTCAGTTTTATGTCTGATGTAATCTTTGAAGTCCAGCATTTTCAAAATTCTGTAAAAAAACGAAGCATTTCACTTTGTGCGCTAGCTGTACAATCGCGTGTTCTGTGAAACTGTACACTGAAAGCTTGTAAGATTGAATTTTGCCATGGTGATGCACTCACGTGAATGTGAAGCGCTACAAAAAAAGGCGAAAGGATGAAGATCATACAACTATCACTTAAAAGTGTGTTCTGTCTCACTCTACCCCCGCCCTTTTAACCGGCCGCCATAGCCTTGTTTTCATCGGTCATGCCGCCGGGAAGCAGCCTTGATCATTACTGAATTCGTTGTATACAGTTACGCTTTGTCCCTTTCCGGTGACGAAAGCAAAACAGAACGAGTCCCATCCGAGTCTAGGCCACCGCTGTTCGAGCCACAGTGTTTGAATCACCCGGGGCTTTCCAAGGAAATGCGACAAGAAAAAAATCCGTAGAGATGGTGGGGAACAATCTACCTACAAAGTACTGATTGCTGCTGGTATTTTTGCAAAGACTTCAACGTCCCCGGCAGGGCGTCTTCGCCAAAACACATGGGCGCACTTCCAATAAAACACCTTCAAAGTGTCTGTGCTATTGTAGTGGCGTTCACATTGAGTTCGGTGCAGGTCTCGAACAATCAGAGTCCGATTGAAAATAAAATGCGAGAAAACTGTAGCCCGAACAAACCGCTGGCGCGCACACGTCCATCGCTAGTGGGCGGGAGAGACGAGGAGGGCACGGCCGCGACCGAGTCGTTCAAGTTACGCGTTACACCGACCTCTCACGCACTCAAACGCGCATCGTACGTCCTCACGAAACCGGGACTGTAAACACGGCACCGGTAGCGGCTGTCGGGGCAGACGGAACCACGCGGCTCAGTCGTTTCCGTCGGCGAGATCGCTTGCTTCGCGGGCGACCCTGGCGTCTTCGGACGCGGGGGAGCGGTCCTGCATTGACGACCTGGCCGCCGTTAGAGGGCTACTGGGCGCGGAGCGCTCCGAGGACATGGGTTCTTCGGAGCAGCCGTCCCTGAGGATGCACATCTTGTCCTGCCGGAGGCCCCCGAAGGGCGGTATTGCACCGGAGGTCTTGGCCGTTGTGGGTGACGAGGAGTCGGAGCGCGGAGGCAGCTGGGCGGCCCCAGCGGACGCGGGCTGGGGAGGCGGCGACGGGTCTCCGGCGCCGGTTGGAAGCCGCCAGGCGGGAAGCGGGTAGGGAAAGAAGCGCAGGGACTTGAGGTGCTCGTCGGAGGAGGCCGCCTTGAGCGGGCTGGGCGCCTTGAGGTAACTCTGCTCGTTGGCCATGAGGAGGTTGCGCACCGAGAAGGGGTTGAAGCCGAACGGCGCGGGCCGGCCCGTGGGCGACGCGTTGGAGGCCGCCGCGGCCGCCGCTGCCGAGGACATGAGCATGTCCTGCAGCATGAGGCTCTGCTGGTACAGGCTCTGGTTGTACAGGTACTGGAGCGGGAACGAGCCGTGGCCCCCTCCGGCGGCCGCTGCGGCGGCGGCCGCGGCAAAAGGCAGGTAGTCGCTCAGGCCCCCGGCGTGCTCGGGCGAGCCGGGAGAGCGGGCCGTGAAGGGCGGAGCGCGGCGACAGGTCGCCTCCGGGGCCCGCCGACGAAGCCTCGTCGGCAGAGAGCGATTGCTCCGTCCGCCGATCGTCATCGCTGTAGTACGAGTCGTCGACATCGATCTTGGTGGGACAGCTGACGTCGCTTGGGGCCAGGGCGCCCCCCGGAAGTGACTTGGAGGCCGGAGGCAGCGCGTACTTCCTGCGCGAGAGAGGGGAAAAGGGCGCGAAGCAAAAATCAGTAATGACACTCCATCGCACTCGGCACATTTGCAAAGTGATGGTTGATTGTTTGACGCACCGAAGCTAGACTCGGGCTATAAGGCGCGCCGTAGTGTAGGGCTCCGGATTAATTTCGACCACCTGGGTATCTCTACCGTGCGTCGAAATCTCAACCTTTGCAAAGCGGCGGCGAAGGTGATTTTATTCAAGCGTTTCCGACGGAATGTGTGCGCATGCGTGAGGGTCTGCAGGGGCAGGGTTGGGAGGATTGTTGATGCGAAACTAAGCCTAAATGAATGAATTTGTTGTAAGAATGGAAAGGAAAGGCCGCCAGCAGGCGCAATTTGTCACACCTAAGGGTGGACACCGGAACGCCCGCTGGTGTGGGGGTCGGGGAAGGGGATGACAGTCAGATGATAGAGAGGAGAGAAACTAAGCTTCATGACTTTACTTTTTGTCTTTCCTCGCAGCACCAGTTTCCCGGAATCCCTTTGCAAAGGGGTTGTTGTCGATCTTCAACTGCGTGATCTGTGCGGGGAACAAGAGAAAAAAAACGGGGAGATGATAATGAAGCTCGGTTTTTTGATACGGCGTGTACATACTTATGAAGCCCCAACAACTGCTTGTAATCTTCTGAATTGCTTAATTTCGCATAATTTGTCCGAAAAAATAAATCGCTATCAGAAACGGTCTGACGCACGTGATAGGACCTTGTATACAAATGATTATAGATACGTATGAATATGTCATCATTGTACCATTTACAACATGCAAAAGAAACGCGGAGAACAGAAATGCCGGGAATAGTTGGATGACATAACGCTTTCTGCAAAAAAATTACCAGTGGCTTAGCTCGGCTATGCCAGGATATACGTAGCGTGAGCTAAGGTTCAGCTGGTTATTCTTAGCTTTCCTGATTGTCTAGGATTAGCTTGATTATCATGCTTACTGCTGCTTCAATGGCACACACACGGTATACGCATTATGCTGACACATGTATGTTTATCAAGCGGCTACGGCGCAGCGTCACCAATCGTCCCAGAACTAAGCTGGTTCCACAGGCGCACGCCGGTGTTGCCGCGACGCACGAGCCATCGCTTCCACACCCGGCCACCCCTCGCATGATCATCAAGTGGACCGGGACGCCACGTGCGGAACGGAGGTCGGCGAAGACGCTGGGCGCGTGGGGTGTGTGAGAGACGGTGCCGGGAAGCGAGCAACGTTCTGTGCGCCGTGTGACGTAACTGCTCCTCGCGCATGCGCAACACGGCTCTCCAGGAGCCGCATGAAACTACTCAACCTCGGCCAGTGTAGCTCACGCTACAATATTCCTCACAACGATTGGTTGCGTGAAGTTTCCTTAAAGCGTTTGTTGCCTACAATATCTAAATGCTTTTTTTTTTTGTTGTTGTACCGTGCACATTTAAGTGTGAAATTGGGCACGTAGCGTGAACAGAAGCAATCCTCAGCGTATTATCGCACACGCACCTTCTCGTTCTGGTAGGCCGTGACTGCGATGAACTCGGTCTCCTTGAAGACGTACGTCCTGAAGGTGCTGTACGGGAGCTTGAGGATGTCGTTGGCCCGCACCAGGTGGAAGCGCGGCTGGTACTTGTGCATCGAGTTCAGGATGGTCTGCTTGAAACGAGACAGAAACAGCGATGGTTTAATATCGGGGCTATCGCACTTTAAGAATAAATTTCTATCAAAGAACACACACCGCACCCCCCCCCCCCATATACATACATATACATACATATATATATATATATATATATATATATATATATATATATATATATATATATATATTTATATATATATATATATATATATATATATATATATATTATATAGTTAAGAAAAAGGTTCCTGGCTATGAGGTTAGCTGTACGATAGAGAAGTCAAACTGAAAAACATAACAACATTTATTCTAACGTTTCGACCGGGGGCCGGTCTTTTAGTCGAAACGTTTTTTGTATATATATATATATATATATATATTCTGGGTTTATTTGTCTGGCATGAACACAGAAAGGAAAAATAGCATGCAGTCAAGTACGCCAAGGAGGGCATGGGGGAGGTATGTGGTTTTTTTCGTGTGGCAATATAAATTTTTGCGATGTCTGAAAGAAAAGACGTGGAGCAAAACACGTGTCCAGGTTGGGACCGAACCTGTGACCTTCGGATTACGCGGATATGCGTATACTTTCTCCACACTTTCCTCCCGATGAGAGGTACGGAAATAAATGTCGGCCGCAGCTCCGCCATTTTGTCTCCGTCCCCTCCCAATGCTATACCGTTCTCTGTACCGAGGCAAGATTACTCCTGTGTCGTGAGCACGCATCTCTTAGCAGACAACAAGCACAGGTCAAGTCATCAGGGCCCCGAAACCGAAACCGAAAATGAAACCGAAACAGGTGGACAATACACGATTGGTAGCTTCTCTACAACTTGGCTTCACGCAGTTTCCTGGTCGCCCTAGTACTCCGGACGAGCGCATATATGCAAGCGTAAAGGGCCACAACACGAAGCTTCTCCCTGTGAAATACCAGCGAACAGGTTGACAGTCCTGCACAAGGATTACCCGCCGCCGCTCGACGGCCGCGTCGAGATTTTTCAGTGTTCCTTCACGCGGGCGAGCGCGGCCGCGTTGGGATCCGCGGGACGCAATTCCCCAGGGCGGGCGCTTCCCCGCTTGACGCTTGCGCGTCGCCTCGACGTGGCGAGCTCGAGTATCGATCGCGGCCGACACTTTTGCTCCGCCATGTTGGAAGAGCGAGAGCAAGACCGGTGAGCGTACGCGGGCAGCCCAGAAGGAAGCAGAGAGCACGCTCCCTTCCACGGAAGACTGCGGCCGGCCAATGGCGTCTGACGCACCTCTCAGGAAGCAGAGCTCTCACGCGCGACCCAAGCGAGGCGTCGACCAACCGCCTCTGCCCTCTCTCTCTCTCTTCCTCACCCACTTCCACGCAATGCTTCCTTTTTGCTAGCGCTTCCAGTTAGTTATAAAACGCAGCGGCTGGGACTGAAGCGTAGTTATGGGTGGGATAAGGTAATTAAGTGACCCTGTAAATTTAAGCGACGCTATGAAGGGTGATGTAACCCAGTGGCTGAGGTATCTTTACCCCGAGCACAATGTCGAGGGTTCCGAGTCTCTACATCGGTGGCTGTTTCCCCGATGGAGACGAAAAACTGCGACGTCCATGCACTCACAATGCAATAGGTGACGTTCAGAAAGAAAAAAACAAAACAACGCAATGTGAAGCGAATGACTTGTAGGCGCTCAATTGGCCGGTTCATTTTCTTGTTGACGTGTTAATACATTTATTTAAATGCCGATGCTACGGAATTCAAGCACCCTGCATGCAAAACGACAGGATATGTGCAATCAAGTCATGGCAAAATCTTGGTACACCATCGGAGGTTATAGTATTTTCGTAAAGTGAAGATGATTATCTTTAAAAAAAATGCACAGCTTGGTGGTTCAAGTGGATAGAATGGTGTTTCTACGACATGGAGAAAGACCAGAATAATAAAGCGTCAGAACAATTACGTTGTTGGAAGAGGAAGAAGAAAGGACGAAAAGGCCGGTAAAGTTTGTTGGAACGGTCCGATTCTGTTCAGATAGCAAGAGCTTAGGTGTATCGACACACTCCGTCACTGAAAACTCGGGGACGGATAGCAGTCATCCCCACGTTCGACTGTTTCGCTTCTCCCTGAGTGCCGCAAGAATGAATTCCAACGGAAGGGATTCTGAACGCCCGAAAATCGTTTTCACGGAAGAGAGGCCGAACTCGATCAAAAGAGACTTTTTACGGAAGCCTTTCCGTCAGGGCGTCGGGAAGAGACAAGAAAACAGGATTAAAAGGGCCATGAAGACAAAATAAAACTTCAGTTTGTTAAAAATACTGCGTTTTCCTTATAACAACGATAGGAATTTCATCACAAACTTGGAATGGTGATAATAGAAAAAAAAAAAAAAAACATGTGAACCAGGGGCGACTCCCTATATCCACACGCCCGGCGATGACGTCACAGAATGACGTCACAGAAACTTGTTTGTGCGATTGGCGGCCTCCGACTGGAGCTATCACCAACAAACGTGAATGCGCGATTGTACAGGGGCTCTTAACAAACAGTGCTATTAACACACTTAAAACTATGTTTTAGTAGTGGCCCCGTAACACGTCACCCCTGCCCATATTACACCACTGCAAGTTGAAAGATTTTCTCATTATTTCATGCGTTTTTCTCGGTAAAAGCGTTCGTTGTTTAGGGGCGAAGCCCCTTAGGGGCTGGGGCTGTTGGTGTCTCCTGTCGTCGTCGTCGTAATCGTCGTATCATGTAGTCACGGTACTAAAACACCGGGACACTCGTTTACGCCTCGGGCCAGAGAGCTTCGTGCTTCAAAGTCAAGAGACTTTTACAGCAAAGCTGCATACCTCTACCCCCCCCCCCCCCCAACTGTTTCATCTCCGTTGGCAAAAACGCTAAGGTGCGAAGAATACACCCATACACTGCATGCTTCGCTCCTCCCCAGGTATCACGTTAGTGGAGATGGCCCGGGATTTTTTTGTGTGTCTGTGCGTGGCTCAAATTGAGCTGAGTGAATTAGAAAATGGTGTAGTTTTTTTCAAAGCTAAGAAAGTTGTGTTTTGTCTTTATTTTTTTCCTTAACGCGGCGAATACGTTCAAAGAGGGAAAATGGCGAAGGTGGCAATATCAAGCTCGATCCGTCGTCCGAAGGTTACCAATTCAACCGCCCTTAGCTTTTCTTCCTGCTTCGTGGTCGTACAGCACGTAACACGCACGCGTAGCTCCCTGTCCAGCCCTGGCTCGTGTTCGGTGGCGCTAAAGGCTAATCAACGGATAGGAAATAGGAGACGGTGGACAACAGCGAAGACGGGTATGCTGAAGAACAAAACGGAAAGCCGAGTCTGAAACAAGGGGCTCGTTTGCCCACGGAAAACAATGGGGAGAAGCCACAGCAGCGACAAGTTCCAAGGCTACAGATGCGTGTAAGTTGGGTACTTGCTCTTTTTCTGCTTAGCGTGAGATTTTTTGCTCCTTACACTCACCGCAGAGTGCAATCAGGGGGCGACTAAGCCTTCGATCGCCCGACGAAGCCGTTGTCGTTAGCAGCAGTGGCGAAGGCGCCTCGCAGAGGCGTCATTCCGGACAAGAATTGACTTGAGCACACACACTCCGCCCTTCGAGCCTACATGTAATCACGCGCTCGACAGCGCGCTGCAACGGCTCCTCGATGCAGCGTGCAGGAATCAGCTCAATGAAGGCCATGATCGCCTCCCGCGGGCGCCTGCAGTCGGTCATCATCGCCGCGCTGTGCGCGTTCGTTTGACGCCGCTGAATGCGCGGCCGCATCGATTACGCCTTGCAGGAAGCCGAGGCGAGAAGGGCGCACGCATAGAGACAATAAGATGACGCCTGATGTGCGCAGGAAAGATTGGGCTACCGCAGTTTCCTCGTGCGTGAAGCCCCCGTGAACTTTCGGAGCCACGGTGCAGGAACGGGGAGAACGCCGCCGAGACAAACAACGCCGTATAACGCCACCGGCTTTTTTAAATGCTATGTATGATAAATAATTTCAGTGTCAAATTATAGGGTTTTGTGCTCCGAAGCTACAGATATCAGCCGTGCTGTAGTGGAATTTTGACCACCTGAAGGTCTTTAACGTGCGCCGAAATCACGAAACACGAGCGTCTTCTGTTTTCGCCAACAGATATTTTAGGAACGGATACCGCGGCAGAGATTGAACCCGCGGCTGGAATCGAACCCGCGGCCTTGGGTTCAGCAGAGGACAAATGTTTGATCAGCATGACAGTTTGTCTAAAAGTGCATAAAATACGGTGGTATCGTTGGAGTGTGCTAAAAGCTTCATTAAAACACCACGTTTTCTCTCCCCCCCCCCCCCCCCACCCCATGCCCTAAGCCGACGATTTTATTACGCCCCGCGCTGTTTAGAGTGCATGTTGATGGTGTTTGAAGACCTCAATCACAAACTGTTCGGGCATTATTAATCGATTGTAAGAGGATAATGGTGGAAATGTTGGGGGAACGCTAAATCAGACTCAAATTACGGTGACGCAGCGATGACACGGCTGTCTCATGTAAAATCGTAGAATGGCAGCTGCTAGTGCAGCTTGCGACTTGTGTTTCGCGTTCAGGCAGAACCACCACCATCGTTGGAGTCTTGACAACGTTCCACACCTGGTCAGAGGCATCAATGATGCGATAATTAACGCGACAAGGTTTCTCCGAAGGTATAATACCAGACTCTCCTATGCCTGTTGCAAACAGAAAGAAACGAGTGTTTTTTTCTGAGACTGAAATACAGTGTTCGAGAAACCGGAAGGGAAACACGTCCATCGCCAATCGGCTCTTGGCACGTGCCCCGTACGATTCATGCGGGCGCGGGGGTCACTGACCCGAGCCCCGGACACGACGAGGTCTCCGCCAGGCTCTCGGGCCCACTTCCCGCGCCTCGACGCTTTCCGCGGCTCTACAGACGCGAGGCGTTGCAGAGGCGAGAGAGGAACGCGCAGGGCGTTTGGGCGAATAGTGCGAGCAGCAGCACAGTGGCGGCGAGAGTCTGCCAGCGAAGGAGAGCCGTATAAGGAGCAAATCGATGGCTCGCGAGGCCATGACCGCGTGGCCCGGCCAGCGAGCCAACATGGCGCGCTCGTCGCCGCGCGGCTCGCATCGATCGGGCCCGGGTCCAGAAACGGCGCCTCGCCTTGAGAGCCTCGCCACTCCAAGGAGGCGCGGGCGGCGGCCGCTTGATATATGACGCCAATATCCCGACGCCGAGCTCCTTCCCTACCTCCTCCTTCTCCCCCTCCTCCCTTCTTCCCCCGGTGCGGGGAAGAACAGGGAAATCGCATTTGTGCTCCGGCGAGCGGGTACTCTTCGCGGCACCACTCACGCGCCGGTTTCCTCGAGAAGCACGGCGCTACAGGGAACACCCGCACGCTATCCCATAAGTCGTTAGGGCTCAGTCTTCTCGGCCAGGATTCGGCGGTTGTGGGCCCATGCCTTTGGGGGGGAATGCGCAGTCGCCCTCACGTCCGCCGATAGCGCAGAGGTCGTCGCTGAACGTTCAGCGGGCCAGTGTCAAATGTAGCGCTCCGGAAGGGGGCCGCCCTGATGACATTTCGCTTGGTGGACCGGCGGCTAACAAATGACCGCCGCTGCAGGCTCGCAATCTGATGACGCCTCACTGGCTCGCTCTCTCTTTTCCGACACAGCCGCCGAGAAATTTGGCGACAGGATAAGTGGTGCGCGCGGCTGCACATATCTATCAGGGACTCCCATTTATAAGGGACGTGAGTTCCCTGCTGTTGCGAGTTAGTGCACTTTTGTTTGATGCTCGTCTCGCGTCGATTCCATCTATTCGGGCGTTGTTGCTCAATCAGGCTCATGGATTCCTCGCGACGGCGAAAACGCCACACACAGAAAATGATACTTCTCAAACTTCTGAACTGTAGTAACTGGTGAGCCGGGAGAGAAAAGTACGGCACACAGAAATTGACACGATGCGGGTCGGGCACCATGCGTCGAAAGCTGCAGCGTCTTTGGTGGCGATCTGTATAGCATTTCGGTGCCCGCAGTGAAAAAAGAGTTACGAAATTATCGCTTTGGAGGTCATGGTTGTCGAAGTCGTGCGCGCTACTCTGTGCAGCGGTGTGGCGGATTGAAAGAAGTTTGAAGTGACACGTCTGCCTTGGAGGAATCATTACTCGAACGAGCGACAAGTTGGAAGCGGTATTTACGTATCCTCCCGCTTAACTTCTGCGACACGGTGCGACAACACCAAGAGATACGGCCACGTTACCAAAACGTAGTACATACATGCGCGAAACTGTTCTCCAGGCTGTCGTCCTCTATGCATCCTGCGCATCTCCAACACGCTTTCCGTTGGCACATACGGCAGTCGCTGTGCCCAGCAATGGTCTTTCTTGATTTGGCGACCTTCTTTCCCTTCGTGAGCTTGCCTGACAGTCCTCACACTCCGATGGAACGAGAGACGCGATTTTACCAGGTGGGGGACGAGCACCCTCGAGCTAGAACAAAACGCCTTTCAGAATAACGCATTTACCGCAAACTGAACGATATATCTATGTGCTTTTTCGTCTAAACTCTATCCCAACCGACTGGATGCTCTCCTCTGGTCGCATCCACGGCATAGGCGGAAAATGGGAACTCATGCTAACCAATCTCCAGGACACATTCCTCAGCAATCCGAGACCGACAGTTCTGCTGGCTGACGACAATTATCAAAGACGTTCAAAGTAGCCTAAACTTGTTCCAAGATAACTGTTCCACGATCATGTATGGGTTTACGTATGAAATAATAACAAATAGTCGTACGCGAGTAAAGGACTTACAAAGCCGTGCTTGTCCGAGATGTTGTTGGTGAGCTTGAGCTTGTGGAAGGAGACCACCTTCTGCATCCACTGCTCCCCGGTCGAAGGGGAGTCCGGGTGGATGTACATCCGCTTGGGCATCTCGGGGTCGGCCTTGCCCGCCACCACCCAGCGCCGGTTCTGGAACTTGTAGCGGCAGTCGTCCGCGGCCACGATGTCCATCAGCATGATGTACTTGGCCTTCTTGTCCAGGCCCGTCACACGAACCTTATAAGGCGGGAACATTCGCCTGCACAGAACGGAACAGGAAACTTAGTTTAGGTACTGATAGATGTTTACACACGCTCTAGTTCATTATCCAGTCGACAACAGTTTGTTTGAGCTACTGGTGAACCGAGAGGGGGCACCTTTTCCTTTCTCAAGTGCCAAGTATTAGTCAAGTGAACAGAAAGTGAACGTTCCCGCACACATATGTATAAAACATAGAAACCTTTGTTCCTTTGTCACAACCTTCCTCCGACGCACTCGGTTAAATCACTGTGGTCCGAGCAGCGACAGAAAACATACTGAGCCCGGCGGTTACACACACAACTTAAGCCAAAAAATACACGTTGTTCCACAAAGTGAACGCGTAGATCTTGTGAACGTACTTTTCCCCACTTCTGTCGTCATTGTTTCTCAAATTTTCTCTCCGAAGCTGCATTTTCAATGGCAGCTGCATAGAGAAAAAATCTAGACTGAGTTATGCAACCAACAACGTGTGTGCAACGTTATACTCCATTGCGCCGATCAACTACGCACGCGTGGCAGAGTCGGAAAATGTTCTTGTCGCTCGACTACGCCGTTCACACAAGGCGTCGTTCTTTCGCGTGAGCTAGCTAACCGCAGCCCGTCAATCCGTTCTGCGTGCGGAGCGTTTTGTTTTCAGCCGCCAAGGCTTACGCCCGCCGAACCATGAGCATATTTTAGAGGAACAAAAAGAGAGAGAAAAAAAAAAAAGAAAACCTAAACAAACTCTTCGCCATCTCGCCATTCTCTTCCAGCTCTGTGCTCCCAGCGGCGGTGGCTCAAATTGCACCCTGCTCTGCACACCAAGCTTCCAGCAGGGCGAAGCCTTGTGGCGAACCGCGCCAAAAGCAGCAGCAGTGGTTCTAGAGAAAGAAGCGGCCGATCTGGTTCGCCAATCCATCTCCTCTTTCCTCCTTTTTTGTTTATTACTTCCCCGACTGCGGCGTCCGCGTTCCCTATTCCCTTCCCCAGCGCGTTGCAGACGCTCCAAGTTTGGACAACGGGGAAGGCCTTTCATGAAACCCCCGGGGCCGCCTGCTGCTGCCGGCATTCTTCAATTCATCCGCGGGGGCGCTCGCCACACGCACGCACGCGCACACAAACGCGCGCGCACCCACCCTTTGTGCGTTGCGAGCCGTGGGAACGAACCAGGGCGGAACCCTGTGAAGCTGCAGCTGTTGCTACGTGCTACGCGTCGGGGAGAAAAGCGCCGGCTCGAACACCTCTCCCCTTCGCCCTCGGCCCCGACTCCCTCCCTTCTTTCCCGCCGTTCCCCAAAACGCCGCCTGCGCACCCTCTTTCCCGCTAAACAATGCCCTCGCCAAGCCGAGGCGGTTGCCATGGCGACGGCCGCCTCGCTGGCCAATGGCGTCGTGCCGGGCAAAGGCGTCAACATTGGCGGCTTTCGCGGCGAGAAGAAAAAAACGCATCGACACCGTCGGCGACTGGCGCCGCGGGTGTCTTGCGGCGAAGCCGCTTGTATCGGGGCCGGGGCGGAGCCAACTTCTCAGACCAATAATAATCGCGGGGCCAACCGGAAGCGGTAGGAGCCATGAAATTCGGCGGAACCGATAGGTGCCAGAGAAGGGTAGTGACACTGACGTCACGATGCAGCGTCGACAAGATGCGGCTTGTGGGCTGCACAGAACTGCATACCGTCTTTTCATTTTTTTTTCTTTTCACATAAACACAATGGCAAGATGCCCGTTGCGCAAACTGCCAGCACCTCCACGGTACTTTTCTTTTAATTTCGCAGCGTAGAAAGCTCCTTTCAGAATAAAGTACGTTGGTTCCTAAACATCGTGTCACTAACACATACATCCATACATACGTTGTTCGAATGGTCTAAAACAGCAAGGTTTGAACGATGGACCTGTATTGAAGATCCCAAAAACTGGTATGTTGGAGGGCGGGAGGTTTTAGCTGCGGGGTAAAATCAGCGTTAAAAATTTCTGCCACGGGTCTGTTGCGATGTTGCCCAAGACAAAAGATACAGCACAATATAGTATGGCACAAACGATGGCTATACCTGCTAAGTTCTCAGCGACTTGAACATTTCTACTGAGTGCAGTATATGCATTCACAGCAGCCATTTTGGTTCGAAGATATATCTGGTTTTTACTTTGAATCAAACGAAGCAATTCGTTGTCGTTATTTCTGCCGTGCAAGTCATTGCGATATCTAGTTTTTTTTTTAATTTCTTTTCACACTAAAACAACTTTTCTAGCGAGATTAAATAAAGCCACCTCTCCCTGGTCTGTAAAGCCAGAGAGCTTGGATTTCCAACAAAGGCAGCATGTTTTCCTCTACATTTTGCAGCAGGCTGAGCTCCATTAAGCTGAAGTGCTATACGGAAACCATATTTCTTTGAAGTAAAGGCCCGTAAACCGGGAGAACAATGTACGAAATATCTCCTCAGAGCACAGCTCCCCATAACATTAATTGTTCCTTTCAACAAACTGGATAGAATTTTTTTTCCTTTTAAAGTCAAGCTTTCTTTGACTTCGTAATGGCAACTGTCCACTCCAAAACGCACTGCAGGAAAGCCAACTTTCGCTGATGATAACGATGATCGTGGGCTAAGTAAAAAATGGTTGGCCATCTTTGTCGTTAGACGAAGGTGGACAATGCTTATGACGATCGTGGGTGACGTAAAAGGCGGTTGAACTGCAACGATCAAAGTCGGAATCGCCCAACGAACGAATCCCTCCCGAGATTGGACTTTGAATCGACTAGGCTTGCGGCGGAAGAAAGCTACGCGTTTCAACCATCTTTGTAGTTAGACGGAGAGGTCGTTTGAATTTTTCTTTTTCGTCATTCAAAGTAGAACAGATGCACGCCTGTCCATTTGTTTATGATATCCACAAACACAGCGAAGCAGAAGGCATCACAGTGATTTGCGTAGAGGATGCGTGGACTATACATCCCTAAAAAATATGGCCGCGTATCCGCTCCTTTTGTTGCAAAAGTCGACGAAAAACGATGGTCGACTGGCGCCCCTGCCAAGTAAATGCCTCCCTTCTCTTTCCGCTTCACCTCTCACGCTGTTCATCTCCCGTCTCGCTCCTCCCAAGATAACACGCTAGAGGTTTGCTCAAGTCAATTTAAATTTAGCGCGTTCCACTGCTCCAAGTCGGGTGCCTCGATGCCAGCGCTGCCGTACGGCGGAGACGCGCATGAATTGAGGCACCCCTACTACAACGTTTATAGAACCACGTTGTCCTACCCCACGAGCCTTTCAAGCGGAACGTGGAACCTATCTAGCGGATTCTTTCGTTGCTGTTGCCGCTTGATTTCTTAAATGCCGCCAGGAGGCAGCGCGGGAAACCGCAGACGACGGTTTTCTGCCATTGATGTAGTATTTCATTTGCTATTGCAAAAACCAGGCATCCATGAGTTTTTTAATAAAGGGACACTGCAAATATCACTTGTGTATTGATTTTCTGCCTTATATTTGCGTAATGTCCTGTTCTTGTTCACAATGTTGACAAGTAGGAACATTGACACCGGACTTAGACGTTTAGATTTGGCGTTGGGTTTATAAAACTTCTGCGCAGCTTCTGTTTCACTTTGGCCGGCTGAATCGAGACAGACGGAGAGACATACACACCAAAATGTTTGCTTTCAAGTAGCGCAAGAAAAACTATCGTCTTTAAAATAACAAACATTTAGGCCAAACTTTCTGTCACGCAACAGCCTGTCCGCGCAGATTTCCCACACGGGCAGGAAGACGAGACGTCTTAATCACACGACCAGCGAGGCGTGCCAATGCGGGCCGCGTACCGCCAGAGCTCGGATGTGCGCAGCTGTGCGGCGCCCGCATCAAAACCTGCTAGAACTGGCCTTGGCGCTGCGCATGGCACGCAACCAGTGCTTCTTTCCGCCGACCTCACGCCTTCGTTTTAGGCGAGACTCGAGCTATGAACGCAAAACCGGACCACCGTGCATGGAGAACGCTATTTCGTGAAACTCAGTGCATGCGAATAGATTGTTCGCTGCGACGTTTCTTGCCCATTTTTATTCAACCAACCCTTAGCAGCTCACGCTCGCTTCTGAAACATTTCCGACTCCTAAATCAGGAGTTCGTTTAGGCCCAATGGATATCTATTTCCGCGGATATAGTTACCACCGACAGCTATCCAAGATTTATCAAACGTTTCTATAGGCACCACAGAAGGCTTCTCTAGAGGGATCATCAATCTTCGCCCGTAAGGATCGCAAACACAAAAACTGTTCCGACCTCCGTGTGTGCGCACATCACTGCGCCGTGCTCGGATATTTTACAGATGCGTTTTTAAGGACGTCTCTTTTCGGCCTGCCAGCGCAGCCCTCTGTTGAAACAACGGCTCGTGCGGCAGACGCAGTGCGCTATTTGCACTTGCGACGACACGCTTGTCCACGCGCCCAACCTGCCAGGAGCCTAGTTTATACACTATACATCTTCTTTTCTCACCGCTCTCTGAAAGCAGCTGAGCACCGTTTGCGGCTGACGCATGCGATCCGGTTTGTGTTTTATGCGCGTTCACGAAGGCCTTTGACGTATGCTGCTGCTTCCCCTTTTTTTCTTCTCTTTCTTCCTTTTTTTATTTATTGCGACAATTGCTAATTGGCGACGCGTCAATGTTTTGCATCATTGTTCATCCGCGCTGGAAATAATGAACCCTGCGAAGGATGCTTCCCCACAAGTATAGTCTTAATGAGGGAAAGTCAACTTCATAAACTCTGACATGTGATGAAGAGGTGGGGGATGCAGACGAAAAGCACGCTCTATGAAAGCATTTCGGCACAAACACTCACCGTGTTCGTTCGTAAACAGAGCACTGCACCGCATACCCTCCCCGCGAATCGACTAAGGAGATTCACGCAAACCTTGTGAGGTGACAAACTCAAAAACACGCCTCAGTGTCAGAACATGACACCGACTCGTGATATATGTAGCATGTGCGTGAAGATAAATCGGGCACAAATTCGGGCGTTTAGCAAGAATATTAACCCCAGAAACTGTAATTAAAACGCGGAAGTAAAACGCAGATATATATAGGAACCCCACTCTGGAAGTGCTCGTTAAGGCGTTCGTTCACGGCGCCAACGACCAAGAATGGTTGGCCGTTAAGAGCAGTTGCCCTGGAATTTTGTTATCCAGAGAATGCGCTGCGATCCTCTTTCTGGACAACAAACACAAAACCAGCGGCCCACTCAGCCTTTCATTCGGAGGGGCAACACCGAAAAAAACATCAGAAAACGAGTCAACGCAAAAAATATTTTTTGAATGACAAATAACAAACCCGGAGCTGCTGTGGGTGGGTGTACTATACATTACGTATTGATTGCTTTGTTAACTTATGTATTTATACAGTGGCATTTCAATTACTGGTCGTCAGGGGAAACAACGAAGCAGAATAGCTTCCATTTGGGCGCGCCTGATATGCGCTAGAAGATCTCCTAGAAAAGGAAAGTAGACAACGAAGCAGAACAGTTTTGCATAATTGGGCAAGCTATCATTTGTGCCAGAAGATTTCCTAGAACACAGTACAGTCGAACCACGTTATAACCGATATTCTTTATAGCAGAATGGGTTAAAATCGGCTATAACAAATTGACAATCTGGATCGTGCAAAAGTACTTGATACAAAAATGCATTTCTTGAGGCTTCGAACCCACTATACGCAAGGTAACCCTTGCCTTTCTCCTTGTTGCATTTCCACCTCAATGAACCGGAACACGAGTACGGGAAATTACAGCAGAACAGAGTTCCCTTCACAAAACAGGACTGCGTCCTTAATTATTTGATGACGGATGTGATCTTCGTGTGGTGGATACTCACAGCACTGAGCAGAATTAAGTTTTCCGCAGTGTCCACAAATAAAAGGGCCTTTACAGTTCTGCAGTTTAAGACAACGGTTTTTTTTTTTTTTTCAATTAGCTTCTCAGCCTCCTGGTCAAATGTTTCTTCGTTATATCCGATATCGCGCGGCTCTCACGGTTTCAATTCGTTATGTAAGAATAAGTGTCATTGAAATAAAGCATGATAAACCAAAGTCTGTATTTAGTTCGCTATAGCCGACAATTCGCTATATCCGTGTTCATTATAACGAGGTTCAACTGTATCAGCTACCGCGGTCGCCGAGCCCCTTCGCAATTTTCTCTGCAGTCGACTTAAGACACTCACAGTGCCGTAAGGAGAGCTGCGTGCGCACCTCTCATTTTCATCAGCACACTATCGCCGAGGGCGCGCGCAACACACGGGTCTGCTTCAGCAGTGCATGCACACACGTACCGCGTATACACATACGAGCGGCGCTAATTTAACCATTTCACGCAGCGCACCACAGTCGAGCGATATGCACACTCCGCATCCGGCAGGCACGCACATACGCACCGACAAAAATCGCGTCTCAAGGCCGTCGCGTGTTCTTGGTTCGTAAATCACCGCGGCACCGAGCTTTCACCGCGTGATTTTCGCCTAGGTCTTCGCTACGCCGAAGAAAGGCGACGGCCGCCCCGCGATAATCACGCGCAACACGCGTTGGGAAACAGGCCGGTGATTAACACATTCGGCTTGGGCTGCCTCTCCTCCTCCTCCTCCTCTCTCTCGGGCACTCGTGCGTGACCTCGCCCCTTGCACGGGCGTGCACTCGACGACGACAATGCGCGGAGAACTTCGCGCTGGAGCGGCAGAGAAACGGCGTGGTACTGTACGTGACACGTAATGTGGACGCATTGTTGGTGTGTAGAGTTCCGAAACTTGGAGCTACCCGTCACGGGTCTCAGAGTAAAGAAGGTACTGAGTTATACAACGCGCAATGCACAAGAAGAGAGCGGAGTAATATGTATACAAGCGCCTGCAGGTAGCCGACGAACTTCCCTGCGCGCGGTTTCTAGAGGGAGACAAAATGGACAGACACAGATGGACATAAAAACGTTTTCGATGACTCGCGCGGAACAGCTTGTGCCGCGAGCTCCACGAAAGCGTGAGGGTACCGGCTAGTTAGCAATCCATTAGCTTCTCAGCGCGAAAACCGACCAGCGACAACAATAAGGAGAGGGACTAAAACAGCGCTTCTTTGTAGTCTGTAGTCTCTCTTCTTGTTGTCTCTGGTACGTCTTCGTATTGTGAAGCTCAAGGCTGCCACCTCTACCGAGCTACCAACTCTGTTGCACACTTCGTATTATCTGACCCACTGGTCTTTAGCGCTGCAGAGCTTAGGGCAAGATGGGAAAAAAATCGTAATTTCCTTTCTCTCGTTACGCGGAAAAGTGCTTTTTAACTGCTACCATCTCTGAATCAGTAACTCAAAGCGCAACATACTCAACACTCAAATTAGCCTATGTTAAGACTACGGACAGATCTATGGACGTAAAAAAACGGCGTTTCACGCAGTTCGGTTGGATGACACGTGAAATGACGTCATTCTTTAAAGTTATTACGACAGTTGCGGCAGCAGTCAGGACCCGGCCTCACGGGTCGCAATTCCGACGCAATGAACAAAAGTGCAATTGGTAGCGAGCGTTCCCCCCATTCTCCGCGGTATGCATGCATAGCGCGTATGAACACCGAAATTCGTTTCCTTTTTTTTTTTTCTTTCCTCGTACGCATACTCAGTATACTGGGGGCGCAATGGCGCCCTCATAAAAGTCATGTATCTCTCAGCCAATTTCTTCTCCGGCTCCGCGCCGAGCTCGCTCCGGCATACCACGTAGAGATCGCGCATGCAAATCAGACGCCTCGGCCCACCTCAAATCAGCCGCGTCCGTTCGCTTTCTTTCTTACCGATCGCTTTCCTCCCCCCACGGTTCCCAGCCACATACGGCGTCCTAATAAGGGGGGCCGGCCGACGCGGCTTGGGCAAACACGGACTGCTATCGGGCAGTGTTATCTCGCTGGCAGCAGCGACGCCGGCAGCGCGTATCAGACAAGCGGCGCGATGTTATTGCTAAACATCCTTCTTCCTCCTCGGGCGCCGAGAGGCGTCAAGCCTGACGCCGGGAATCCGCCTCGCCAGCGCCGCGCTCTTATCTCGTCTTTAGCGACTCATTTATTATACCTCCTGCTCCGTCCCTCCTCTCCACAACGTCCGCATGCATGCATGCACGAACGCCGGCTGCATATCGGCCAAATATGTCCGCGCACGCTGCTGCCGGAGAGGCCACCGTCTCTCCCTCTCCCCCTCTCGCCGTGCTTTCCGAGGGACGTGCCAGCAGCTGCCTCGAGGGAGATATTCCGCTGCTGCGATCGACTACTGCCAGGGCGAGGAGCCGCATAAATCGATGTCAATTAGAAAACCCCTGCGCAGCTAGAGCCACGCGGACGCGCGAAAATAAAGACGAAGAAACTTCTCGATCCGCCCTTCTAAGTGCGCGCTCTTCAGCGTCTATAGGGGCTGTTATATTAGCCTTGAATGTAATTCAGCCGACAAATCGCGCCAAGCGATCTTCCCAGCCTGCTACAGACGACGACGATGACACTATTCATGCGGCTGCAGCAAGGAATAGTCCTGTCTGTGCGCATTGGATGCCACCTATTACTTTTCGTAGTCCACTGGCCACTTTTTCTCTCTCTCTCTCTCCCTCTGTGTTCCCCTCCTTCTCCTGGTTTCAGCGGTCGTTGAAAACGCCTCCAATTTGGCGTCATTACAATGTTGCCAAGCCTGTTCCCAGTTAGACGACGGACCGCCAGAAGGAGGTCTCATTTAGCGTTTCCTAATAGCGACTCCAGTGCATGTTCCGAAGAACCTGCAGCTGAGACCCTTGCACGACCAGTTGGTAAGACGGTTAACCGACTTGAATGCTGCACGAGCCCTGTAAGGCCCATTCAGCTTGCCTCAGCGTGTCCGAACTAAAACGGCTCTTCAAGCCACTGTCACGACGGTAACATTCATGAGCTATATTTATGGAGTTCTTTAATTTTATAGACTGTTCCTGCGAGTCGCTGTTCAAAAACGACGACAACAAATTTAATGAAAAATTGCGTTTGCACGAATGGGAAACGCGCGCGTTTCGATATGTGACAGCCCGCACATGCTAGTGAACTGGATTGTGCATCGGGTAAGAAGAAAACTTTTACGCGGTAGCATTGAAGTTCTGAACGCTCAGCTTGCAGCCTCTGCGCTGAGCTTGCTGTTTCATTCGCGTTGAAAATGGGTAGACGTGTGTAATACACGGCCATACTCGCAAGGCGCGAAATGACTGAAGACGGAAAACATGCATGAATGCGCTCGATTTTAGACGTTGCACGCGCGCTGTTGAATGAGGGAGTGTTCTGGGTGCAAGCAGGAGAATAGATGACATGATTCCAGATAACCTCTTTCGCGTATGCATTTCGCCTTAAATACGCGTACACTGATCAGGTGTAGGACGACCGCGCATCAAAGCTAAGTTGCGCAGGCGCACAGAGGCTTGGAGGCGGGTAGCGCACCCCGCTTGCTTTGCTGTGAAGCACGCCTTCTCGGCATGCTTGTAGCGTCTTAGCGTGCCGCGCACTTCACTCACTGGGCACGACGTGCCATCAAGCAAGGTGTCCCACAAGGTGGTGTTCTGAGTCCGACATTGTTCAGCATATGACTCATCCGCGTCAAGCCCTGCAACCCGAACCATACCAATTAATCCTGAAATGTTTGCAGTAACACATGCATTTAACTGGGATCGCGGCTCTGAAAATGCTCAGTTGTGGTACGAAAAAAAAAGTGATGAAAGAAAAAAATGCAATTTTTGAAGTTTGATTCGCTATAGCCGCCACCCCAGCTATCCACCTCTCGGTTCAGTTTTGGTCTGTAAACAATGCTCGCACTGTTTCTTTTCTACGTAATGCTAGAGAGCTGCAGATCCCGAAATTACGTTACCTGAGATCACGCGCTGCGGCATGGTGTAACTCTATTAGCGGCACACACCACGATGCGGCCGGCAAACTCTAAAAGCGACCACCGACGTCGTCGAGTAATTTCGCGATTATCATTTTACGCGCGTTTGTGGCGAGCGTGTAAGTACGCGAAAGAAAGCGCGGCGGTGATCAACTTCATGTACAATAGTAAAAACTATAGGGACGCTGCACCAGCCAGCTTCCCCAAAAACATACACGCCCTTTGCCGCTTCATTTCCTTCCTTTCTTTTTTAGTATGCACATGCTTCAACGAGAAATCCGGAAAAACAAATCCAAAAAAGCTCGCATAGATCATTAAGCAAAAAAAAAAAAAAAAGGAAGAGGGGGCGAACCTCTTATGTTCCTGCTTGGTATTAAAACTTCTTGTTTGCAAAGCGCGCGACTGAATCAACGCTAATGGCCTGTCGAACTGATGACTCTATCGATTAAGGACTGAACACTGTTCCTTTTTGTTCATCTGCTTTAAAACTTGCCTTTTTCTAATGCCATCCTCTAACATTCTGGGCACGCCTAGCACGGCCGCGGCGTCGAAATTTTTTCCTCGCTTCTCGCTTTTTCTGTTCGTTTCGTTAAGCCTAAAGTCCCCGCTTTTTTAACGCATAATGAGATTAAGACATTAAGGGAGCGGCGCTGCTCCGAACACCACAGCCGTGCGCGTCGATCGCTCACATACGTTACCGGCGCACAGACGCACATCGTCGAGTGCGCTTGTCGCTGCAGCGGGGCAGGCCAAACTAAGGCTTCGAAAGCGTGCGGACATGTGCGCACATTATGAGGATATAGACGTCACGGTGGCGGGACCGAACGCGGTGACGAGGATCTTCCATATTCATGAAGGATCGTGTTTCACCTCCGCAATGACCACCCATTACCGGGACGCACCTCTCTCTCTATGTCCGCGCAGTGTCGCCGCGCATATGCGATCGCGTCGCACGAGCAGGGAAAGGGGCGGGGATTATGCGCACACTGCGTGTGCTTGTGGATCGCTTGGGATATTACATGCACGCAGGCGCAGTGCGGGGCGATGTCTAGCTGTCACACAGCCCGATTAAACCAGGAAACTTTTGCGCAAGCGAGGACGAAAGTTTGTGAACTAATTAGGAAAAGAAAGGAATTGAGAACGAAGTTTTAGGAAGCTTTTGCAACAGCAGTATGTAAGAATCGTGATCAGTTATTTGCACTCGGGTTTCCATTCACAGCCATGGCCTCACGTCCGATGAGGACTTTAGTGCGGTGTTTCAAACCACTCGCTTTGTTCTTCGTCATCACATCACGTGACGCTGTGCACGCCCCTCATTTTGCCACCGAGCTAAGTATGCCTTGCTGTTTTGTATTTGCTCCTTCGCAAAATGTATCAGCATTGCTAGCCAAACTCATTGCCTCTTCAGCGCCGCGTGTTTGGGACATCTCTATAACAACGCTGCCTAGGGGCCTGTGTGAACTTACATTCAATCTTGTGTTCTTTCTTTTTTTTTCTCGCTTTGTTTCCGGTCTTTCTGCGGCAGCAGGGCAGGTGCCGGACAAGCAACGCCTGTGCGCGGACAGTGCACGTCGCGCCCCCTGTCGGCCATGCGGATCCCGTCACGTATGTATATAGATGAGAAAGGGCGAACGAGCCGCCGGAAACAGCAGCGGCGATCAACCTTTCATGAGCGCGAACGTGACCCGGGCGGAACAATTTCGCGGTTCACTGTGCTGGTGAGTCTCTTCGTATATGTTATGTTGATAGACGTGGCCGACGTGGCGCCTATGCTCTGAGTGGACCGAGCAACCGGCATAAGGGTGTACAGATTGGCCGAGTGTCATGGTAGAAATAAGCTGGCGGAATATGTGTATTCCTCTTCGCAACACGAGCTTTCGAGGCGAAGACATGAGCTTTTGTAACTAGTTGCTAAACAGTTAAAGAACACGGTGGCAATTAGGGCCACGCAGTTTCGTTTGGTGACTCTATAGCCTCCGGATAGGTGTGCCAGCATTCAGTCCTGGAGGTCAACCTGCGTCCGAGAGTACGTAATTGCAAAAGTAGTGCGCATAGTTTTCAGAATAAAAGTATGTGCATTCATTCTCTATACGTTATATTCTCGTACCTATATGAGAAACAGATGACACCATTCCGATACTTGCAGACGAAGTAGTAACGTGGTTAAAGACCGCGAACCATATCAGCATCAATTGTTCGCACGCATCTCTGAGCCGACCTTGCCGACCATAACCTATCGAAAAACAATCCCACGGGCTATAAGTTGTTGGTATATAGGCACTCATGGTTCACCAGTATAGAGTTTTAAAAAAGACGAAAGACGGAGGCCGATACGGGCTGTCTTGTCTAGTTCACAAATTCGAACGAGCAATCCTTAACGGCTGTCTGCCGCATTAACAACAACTATGAAAACCCACATTCGAACAATTTTTCAGCTTAAATAAATCCTCATTATAACGAAGCTCTTGGAACACCAAACTGGCTTCGTTATAAGTGATATTTCGTTAAAGGTGGGTATACCATTTACTTTCTATGCACTTCTGTGGGGACGTGAAATACTTGGAACAAAGCGACATTTCGAACAAAGCGACGTCGCTGCAACGATGGTTTACTGTACTTTGTATACGTTTGAAATTCATTTCGCAGCTTTTCCGCGGCTTTCTCCTTGCGCATCGGCAATATTCATTATCCCATTGTTGCCATCAATTCTATATTTTCCGCCGTGACGGGTACAGATACAGCGAGCGTTAAAGGTTGCATGCTGTAACTATCATCGAGTGTGCAAAAACATCTGTACGAAGAATAGTCGCGACCAAAGACGTCGCTTCTTAGCCTGTTTTCGCCGTAAGCGGCGTTTGTCGTGAACGCGCCTGAACCGAGAGGGGACGAGAATGGTCACGGAGCGCGAACAGAGCCAAAGTGGGCGGCAAAACGACTGCTTGCAGTTGTTGAGGCGCACGGATCGATGCATACGTGCGCGCATTTGCGCACTGCGGACGTGCCCTTCTAGCTTCGATCTTCACCGAGAGGGCACACTTCGAATAGAAGGCGAAGGAAAAGAAGAGGGCAGGTGGGGCCTCTTCACAGTGCGCCACGTATATGCGCACACGCAAGCCCGCTACAACGTGCAGGTCGCTTTCCCTTTGAGGGCTGCCCGCTGGCATGTCAAGGCTTCATAACGCCCCGGACCGCCTGCCCCGGTTAAATAAAAAAACAAAACACGTTTAGGGCAAAGCCTTGTGCGGTCGAGCTTCGCTTCAACAGACCTTTTCCACTACCTCTATCTGCGCATGCGCTTGCAGGCGCCGCCATTACTTTTGGCGGCTCGCTCTTATACCGCTTCAGACGGATGCCGTAGGGACGACGCGGGCCCAATGCCAACTAGATACAGGGGCGGTATTCTCGTGTTTTGTCCGTTTTGTGTCCGTTTCAAAAGTGTCCGTTTTGAGCAAGCCCTGACTGGCTAAAAGCGAACATCCGGATGTGACGCCATGCAAGCACGGCGGAGCTATGAGCCGCGGCTTCTCGGAGCAGACGATTTGGAGCAGACGATTTTTCGTCGCCTTGTCGTTGGTTCGTTGGCAGAACAATAAACACATAAAAGGTAGTTTAAAATAGGTTAAGTCGTTTAAAATGTGTTTACAAGAACAGTTGCGGAAAAGTCAACCCAGAGCCCGCCTACAACAGGAAGTACGTCACAATAAAACGGACGCAAAACGGACAAATACGAGAATACGGCCCCTGGTTAGCATTTGGGGATCGCTGAAGAAGCGCTAAGTCATCGGACGGTTATTCACCGACATAAGAAAACTTGCTAAACTTCGTCAACAGCGCACTCAAACAGCGGCCTCTGCGCGTGAAGTAAAAAAGCGGAGCGCGGTGTGCGTGCAAGGCAAGCCACTTAGCTAACATTATGGGCGTTCCCCGTGATTACCAACTTTTGGACAAGCGTTACCGGTCACCATGACTGAAAAAGCCACCAATTGTGTTTTTCGTTTTCGCCGCTACGAGCGCTTTTCCGGGCCTGGAAAAGTTGCCACGTTGATCGGTGCCTATACGTAGGCTGGCTGCAGTTATGATATTCATTCATTATTTCATTCATTCATTCATTCATTCATTCATTATTCATTCATTCATTCATTATTCATTCATTCATTCATTCATTCATTCATTCAATGTCCAGTGATTCTGCCGAGTCGTTCAACTCAGTACTTTCGAAGTTTCGGAGATGGGTGCCTGTCCACTCCCCTGGAACGGCCACTTTCGTTCAGCACCGCTGGTACGCCTCAAGGAGGCGCGGAATGCATCGTTAAGCACTGCCGCCGGAGGAGAAGGCGCGTTCCCACGCATTTAATACGAAACCCGAGACGAGGAAAGAAAACCGTTTTATAGCCATAACGAAACGCGACAGCTATACGCCTTCCTGCGCGCAAGAGCGGCTCTTACCCGTATCTCGACGCACCCTCGAATACCGAAATCCGCGTACACGCGCGCACTCAATTGTGACTAGTAGAGCGCTGCGTATCGCTCACTGAGTGCGTTTACGGGTAGTCACACAAACGGGGGCGCCGCTGTTTCAGCGCGCGCAATTTGAAACAATGGCCAAGTGACGCCGAGAGGCGTAAAGAAAGACCTGATTCACGCCCGCTCGCAATCACGCATACACGCGCACGCGATCCGCCCGCAACACCGCTGCGGTTTGGCACTACGCCGATGTTTTTTTGCTGGCGCGCTGCAGTGCCGCTGATATACCTGTAAGTACCCGCTGTACACACACACACGGCCCGCCATATACGTGTCTCTGCATGCGGCCCGAAATCTCGCTCCCGCGTGTGGCTTTTTGAGCCTTGAACCAGCAGAGGCATTTGCGCTGGGAGTGGGGCGTGGGCTAAGACAATGAAACCACTTCGCTGCACGCACAGCCACCACGGCGCCGCCAGAGACGTTTCAATAACGCCTCGACGACGTCTCCAGTTCGTGTAAGAGCTCCGTCAGTAGTGAGTATATGAGCACACCGGGGTTTCGTCACGGGAAATGCGTCTGTCAGAGTCGCTTATGCACGAAATGGGGACTGCGTAGACCTACCCGGGCTACCCCTTATACGGGACGTTATCCGGTATACGTTACTAGTGCACTGTAAAATGATTCACGTCCTTAAAAGTAAACCTTCCGCTTTTCTGATGGAGGCGAAAAGCAAAAACTGCCATGTGTTCGAGATTTCGGCGCACGTTAAAGATCCCCAGGCGGTCAAAATTAATCCGGAGCCCTCCACTACGGCGCGCCTCATCGCCTGCGTTGCGTCGGCGCGTTAAACCCCACAATCAATCAATCAATCAATCAATCAATCAATCAATCAATCAATCAATCAATCAATCAATCAATCAATCAAGTAAACCTTCACTGTCTTTAACAAAAACCCTTACGGCACAGCAAAAACACACAAAAAACACCCTTTTGCATGGTGTTTTGTCGTTTGTAAGACCTCTTAAAATTATGTTTGCTTGAGTATTGCTAGGGTGTAAGGCTGTTAGTTACAGACAGTGAAAGTTCCCTTTTAAGGCTGTACCGTGTCCTTACGATTCAATGAGGACTCCTTTTTCAAGCAATTGATGTGCCGTAGTGCGAACCAACTGGAGGACTTATGCTTGCCCTGTCCAAGCATTGCATGCCCATGAGCCCCCATGGCTGGCTTGCGGAGATGTGGTTGGTTAATCGTCCTGCCTCTTAAGGAATCCCCAGATAAAACTGGGTGCGAGTGGGAGTTCAAGCGCGCCGCAAGGAAAAAAGAAGTGAAAAGCAACGGGCTCCGTATAAAGTCGGTGCGGCCTTCCACGATCTGCGCAGTCAGCTGATACAGCTCGAAGTCGAGCAGGTTTTTAACCCCCTTTGCGCTGAAGCGGCGACAGAATATGGCAAAGATAACGGCGGCGTAATATATGGGGGCCTCGGGTAGATTATGCCCGAATGAATCGCTTCACATTACAAAACAAAAGGACGCCACTGCGCACGTGCGCGCGGGCGTAAATCTCGATATACAGATTTTCGCACGATTGCATAAACTGCTACCGTGCGCCCTCGCAGGTCGCTTTGAAAAAACAAAAATGGCGGTTTCACATTTTGTACGCAGTGTATGGATGGTCGAGGGTCATACAGCCTGGCAAGCTGCCCTACATATATGTGGAGGCATGCGTGTAGGCTGAATTCGATTGATTGTAGGGTTTAACGCGCCGACGCAACGCAGGCGATGAGGCGCGCCGTAGTGGAGGGCTCCGGATTAATTTTGACCACCTGGGGATCTTTAACGTGCGCCGAAATCTCGTACACACGGGCGTTCTTGCTTTTCGCCTCCATCATAAAAGCTGCCGCCGCGGCCGGGAATCGAACACGCGACCTCGTGCTCAGCAGCGCAACGCCCATAGCCACTGAGCCACCGCGGCGGGTCGTAAGCTGAATTCACCGCAACGCAGAACATTGCCGTCGTTTATTAAACGCAACATTACAAAAGTAAGACTGGGTCTTTACGCGCCTACCAAGCACGTTGTTAGGGTAAATGAAAAGGCGAACTGTACGATCAGCATCCCTTTGGGTACGTTGCGACAGGAACAAAACAAGCAGCAATGATATTAAAGCGAAAAAAAAAATGGAAGTAAGCCTTAGCGCATAACCTATGTACACTGACAACCGTAGATCAGCCGTATTCGTTGTATATTGCTGCGTGCATACATGGCTAAGGCGTTATATTCGGATTCGTATGGTATACCTTTACGCCCCCGATTATCCACAGGTACAAATCATGTTTGGATTTGATCTTGGCCACAAAGCGATCAGTACTACAGTTTCTCCAATGCGATAGCGCATCGCACACACCCATCAGAACATGCATTGGTTTTGGACCAAGTTCACCTCACGCATAAGCTTTCGCACGGTCGGGATTGCGCATAATTTGTTCTTTGTATAAATTGTACCACTATCCGCACGCCTCATTGCTCTGCCATGGCGTAGCTTCGAAGACTGCAATTTGATTTTGATGTCTTACGGCGACACATTGCTGAGTTCGGGGAAATCTCCGCAACTCGCCAATTGATGACGGACTCCGCTTTGCCTGCGCAGGCCGCCGCACCTTCTTGCGGGACCTTAATCGAGGTTAACGACGCAACGAGCAACGCCGATCGGATGCCCCAGAGGTGCACGATTCCCAGGCAGGAGAAGCTTGGCCCCCGCCCCCTGGGAAAGTACTTATCTAAGGCGATAAAAGACGCACGCGTCCATGGCCACTGAGAGAAGCAGCCGAGAGGCAAAACGAATAGGATAAGTGGCCTTCGTCAAGCGATTGTGTCAGAACGTTTACTTCGAGCTTGCGGCGTCGCAGCCCTCAGCGAGCCGCAATTACGAAATGGGAGGGAAAAACTTTTCACAGCCAGAAAAATGGACGCGCACGCACGCCAAACACGGGGACAAATGCCTGCCAGCGGATCCTGGACGTGTCATGCGCGCGTTCTGTTTCCGAGAAGAAGGCGCCAAAAAACAATGACGTGGCAAAACACGTCCCTCGTCGTCACGCGCGCCACTAATCGAAGAAGGAGGACCCCAAACAAGCGGAACTAAAAACCCCCGAGACAAAAGTCGTTTCTTCGCGTTGGCGTGGGGGTCGCCCAGAGAAATAGACGCGCACTCAAAGGTATACTTTTCGTTCTAACGCGTGGCTGAGTCCGTGTCCGTACGCGAAGCGCCGGAACGTCTCGCTCTCAATAGGACCATCACCTCACGAGGTTCAAGTGATGGCGCTAAAATGCGCTCGTCCGAACGCCAACGGTTTCTGCATGAGTAACCCGAAAACATTGAGGTCATTTAGAACTGAAAATGCCGAGTGGCGTTAAGAAGGTTTCATTCTCTCTAATACCTCTGTTACACGGACATTTTCAATCAGGATTGAAGCGAAGTGCGATTGACTTTTCGAGCGCTCTACGCACCGCCGACGGCACGTTTCGAGGAAGTTGCACCGGTTGCACTCACGTACGCCAGAGGGCGCCAAAAATGTACTTCGCGGCCGGCATCTGGTAACTTTGCGCGGTCGTAGTTATACGGAACTATATAAATGTTACAGCACGCTTATTTGGGTAAAGTTATTTGATACAATTTGTGGCGTTAGTTGAAGTTGTCACCTTCTGTGCCATTACTGAGCGGGGACGAGAGTATCACCGATTTCGTCCGATCGCGCTTGGAAACCTCAATCGCGCTTGAGAAACCAGGATTGAGTTCGAGCGGGATCGGGCTCGATCCGGATCGACTGAATCACGATTGAAAGTGCCCGTGTGACAGGGGTATAAGTGATGGAAAAACAGGCCTCGGCGAAGGAGCTTTCCGTTTCCCAAAAAGCTGGTTATACGGAAGAAAGGCCGAATTCGCTGCAGGAGCGACATTTTGTGCAACCCCTTCCAACCTAAAAACGTACTTTACAAGAAGGTTTGAGATGGGGCCTGCAAGACGAAGTTAAACAAAGGTATGCGCCGAATTTAGACTCTCGTAAAGAGAGTAGCTCATCTGTTTACTCAGTCGTATTTCTGGCGTACTTGGTAGCCTGCACGAGAAGGCCTGATAGCCAAGAATACACCGCTTCACACCGTTAACGCACGGATTTTAACTTCGTTAGACCCGTCCCCATGCAATTAAAAGCGAAGCCTCCTTTGTCCCACTGATGGCGGTGTCGTTACATAAAACGCACTGCGGGAAAGCCAACTTGACACAGTGGGAAGCACAGTGATGATGATGGCAATGAAAACAAAAAAAACGCTTCCCCGGGCCGGAATTAACCTTGGTCCTCCAGTTTGAAGCTGACGTCAATCAGATTGCGCCATTCCTCACACCTGTCGAGCGGTTTGGATTTTAAAGGGAATTTGAGCGCTTTATTTTTGGCGAAGACAATAGGTGGAGGAGTGGGGGGGAGGGGGTGAAACTCAGCTTCTTCGTAAGGTATTCGTCGTTTACTGTCGTCTGAGTTTGTACTTTGACTGCAGGCCGTTTGCCCTTTGATCGTTGACGCTTGACTTGATTGCAGCGGCTTGGCACTTCGCCATTTGATTTTCCGCTCGCAGAAAGCTTCGGGGATCAACCATCGTTGTCTTGACGGAGGGATTTGAATTTTTGTTTGTTTATTTCCTGCACGGGGACGGGTAACGTGCGTGCGTCAAATGTATGCGGACGCACTTGTTAAGTTGTTAGTGCGTGAACGCGTTTATGGTCAATGGAAAACACACACGTCTGTAAGAACTATACGCCTATAGACACGTTCGTAAGTGAGCGTTCGCTGTATACACCTGCGCTGCATTGCACGCGTGAATGCATACGCGCCGCAACAATGCTTTCGTATGGGAAGCCAAACGATCGAAGAGAAGCTACGCCCACCAGCACTGCTTACCCGTTGAAGATTGCGCTCAGACAATCGCCACTTTCGCAGCCGGAAGAAAAAAATAAAAGGTGCATTAGAAAGCGAAAATCGATCGCCATCCATCGCCTTGGCTGAAGCGTGTATGTAAAACTATAAGGAAGCGTGTGCAACGAGCGTCTGGCGCGTTGTACGTCGCTGTGTGCCTCGCTTTCTGGCTCGGATCTGTCTATGCGTGCTCACACCAGCTCAAGTTTCCCTGCTGCCTCTGACTGTGCGTATTGAGAGACAAAAGCGAGCTTATACATGCACGCACACGCAAGGAGACGCAATTTCACGCCATGTGATTCACTGTTTCGGGTTTTCACGCGTTCGGATGTGCGTATTGTGCGGGTGTTGCAATCGCCGTTCTGGCCTTCAGGGTGTGTGCCAACGAGTCAGAAGAACAATCGAGTACGCCGCCTGTAAGGTAGTAAACGAATGATCGCCACCCTCCGCGCACAGAAATGCCAACTCGAGGGACTTGCGTGCGCCTATAGCCGCTAATTGTTATTGCTCAGTGCAGTACCGCACTTTGGGTTAACCGGAGCAAGACATTAGCGTGAAGGGTTTTACGTAGATCAAATGCAAATGCCTTTCTCCATATCCACATTTAACAATGGCTGTAACGCTTTCCCGTTTACAGGTTCCGACAGATTACCAATAAGTAATGCCGACTTGCATCTACTAAACATCACGTTAGTCTAACGGAGAAGCAGATTTCATTATTAACTAGTTGAAATTATTTGATGAACTAAACTTAGTAACGTGTAAACGTAGCTTTCGTTTAATACTTTATTTTTTTTTTAGCCTGAATATAAAAATGCCGGTTCTCTTCAATTCACGGAGGCAAACCGCGTTTCCGCCAGTAGCACGAAGAACACGCAGTAGCAAAACGAAGTAGCTTCCTTGAACTCCGGCACTCTTGTCAGAGGGCACGTTCCCATGCTTCAGTTTCTCAGTCACTCAAGCGCCATCAACGCCGTATAGAAGCCGTACCGACCGCCGCCGCATCGGCAGGGAGGGCGCAGGACACCTCGTGTCCGTGTCCCAATAAAATCGCCTCGCGCCGACGCGCCGTTTCCTTAGAAGCTGCGCTTTACAGCGGCCCGTGCGTGCGCGAAAAGACGGCACACATGTCGCCTCTCCGGCGCTCACATCATGGTGCTCGACTCGTAAAAAGCGAAGGCACGCGGCGGTACCCCCGAAGAGTTGAGCGCTCCCTGCAGGCCGTAAGAAAGCCGTGGCCACCGCCGCCGGAGACAGCAGCGGTTAGCAGCTCTGGTCGTTGCACGCGATGCCGCACTTCGCATTGTTTTCGTCGTAATTGGCTCCGCGGCCCACGGAGAGCGCCTAGGTATGTAGTTTACCCGAAGGACGTTAATGCGTCATACGGAGCGGATAAAGAGGCGAAGTGGCGACGGTGCGCGAGGGGAAACAAGAGGGGACGGTGCGAGGTTGCTAGTTGCACGAGCTCTGAAGCTCCACTCACAAAAAATTAGCAGTGGCTTAGCTCGGCTATGCCAGGATATACGTAGCGTGAGCTACGGTTAAGCTGGTTATTCTTAGGTTTCCTGGTTGTCTAGGATTAGCTGATTTATCATGCTTACTGCTGCTAAAACGATTTACAATCCAATCCAATCCAATTCAATTTAATCCAATCCAATCCAGTTGCGGCGGCGGCGGCGGCTCCGGCGCGCCAGCTGTGCGCCGTGAGACGTCCCTGCTCCTCACGCATGCGCAGCACGGCTCTCCAGGAGCCACGCGAAGCTGCTCAACCTCGGCCAGTGTGGCTCACGCTACAAAAATTTAGAGCAGTTTCCACTGCTGTGACATGGAAGACCAGCGAAGTTGTATTACTGGATAACTATATTAAATTATGTATAGGAACGTACTATATTGATAGAATAGAGACGAACTTCCTTTGAAATAAGTTTTCATGAATCCTACAGCGAGAAAATAGCTTCATCAGGCATTCGTGGGAGTCGAAACCTACGTCTTATCCGTGGAAAACGGAAGAACTACCCAATCGATGAAGTCACAGCTCTATGAGTTCATGATAGCGTTCATACCTGTGCATTGTGTTGCTATCAACGCTACCACGCCGTAGACCGCGAACGTCACCAGAGATGGTACTCGACGTCGTACCGTGTACTAGTAACCGATGCAAAACCTGCCACGCTGTAAAAACGTGCGTTTATCACAACAGGATTGTTCTTGTTAGAAACTTTCTCATGCTATATTTGACTCCACACTGCGAGGCAGACGAACACTGCTGTCCGTGGAGTTATTAGAGCAAACAAAATAAAACTAAAACCAAATTCTCGAATTATCTGAGAATTCGATTTCAAGCTCCGAAGAAATTAGGCTACCACGAGGGAAAGGCTGAAACGCTATCTTGTTTCGACGTCCTAGCCAGCAAAGCAAGCAAATACTAGGCTTTTCTTTCCTGCTAGGATGGATTATTTCGTATTCATTAATGCATAATTTCATAATTTCTGCTTATTCTCAGCTTCCGGTTCACGAACATAAATTCTACGCAATGTGCGAACAGCGCCACAGTGTGAGGCGGAAGTTAACAAATTAGCAGATCGCCTTCCCATCTCCCGCTACTTCGTTTGGTAGCCATTCTTTTTAACAAATCGTCCACCAATCCTTCAACCGCATCACATGACCTATCAAACCCCACGTCTCTCGCTTAGTTTGAACTAGAATGTTCTTCAACGTTATAATATGCTTCAATATTCTTCAGCGGAATCGTGCTTCGATATTAATAACCGGCACGACATAAACAGCTCGAGGTCAACCGTGTTCTTGCGCCGAGCAATTTTCGGCTACCCCGTATAAATAGCACGTGTCTATTCAGTCCGTAATCCATTGTGCATACATTTCGCACACCCGCGACTGATCGCGTGGGCGCCTGACCCAGAAATAAACGGCCAGAACTAAAAAAAAAATAATGGCAGAGCATCACCTCTTCTTTCAACCCCACGTCACGTTTCAATTGTTCCATTATAACCTTACTTTCGCATGTGCATCACCTCGAGCCGTTTCCGACCGCGCACGCGCCAAGAAATACAAACACAAAAAGAAACACGTCATGAAAAGGCGAGATTTGAGAAACAGCGATTGAGTCAGTATACGCAAAGATGGGCCATAGCGGGCCGCGGCCTTGCCCCTTTCCTCGCAAGAACGGAGATGAAGGCGAAGAGGCTTTCGCGCGCGTTGGTTGGAGACGAAAGAAAGCGGGGAGAGGGGGGAGAAGGGAAGAGGCCATCGGCGCCTTATCAATCCTGCCACGTTTCGTGTGACGCGCCCGGGCGCCGTAAGAACAAGCACTGTTTCGTGCGATGCGCTATAACAAACAGGGGAGATGGCTGTCCGCCGAAGCTGACGCCCCATTGTACTGAGAGACGGATTGTCCGCGTCGACGGCGCGCGCTCGTGCAGCTTCACGGCCGTCTGTATAACCACTGGCGCTTTGTAATTTCCTCTCGACAGTTGCGTCAGCTGAGCGCTCGCTTTTGCGGAGGAACAGCCGGTATTATGGTCCGAGCAGATGCGTGTTTATAGAGGGGGATAGCTTTGCTACGGTGAATTGGAATAGGAGTTCTAGTTCGCCGTGTTCTAGTTCACGGTAGCGTTGCCCGAGGGCCTGACTGCACGTTCAGTGTGTATACGCACGTTCGGTGAACCCGCAGGGCAACGACAAAACTTTTAACGCGTTCAAGCCACGGCCAATCCCGCTGATGAAAACAGAATACTGTTATGCGCAATCAGTCGCATGAATAACAACATTTTACGGAGTAAAAAAAAAAAAAAGGACAGAGGAATTCGGGAGAATAAATAGGCATCAAGCTTTTTTACTTTTACAATACTCAAGTATGAATGCTAATTATTGAGGGGATATAGGGGTTGAAATACAGGCATGTAGCAAGAGAGGGCGCGAATTATGAAATTTGCGTACCCCGGCTTAAAAGGAACCATGCAGCATTTTTTTCAACTTTTCTGAAATTTTAGATGCTTGCAGAACGTAGTCAACCAACCCATCCAGTACATAGATGAGGTGGTCGCAAAGGACCTCAGCCAAAAATTACTGCTCTATGCCCAGCAAGATAACTTCGAAATTTGTTCAAAAGTGTTTTCTCTCTTGCCCGGTCTTTGACGTTCTTCGAACCGCTCGAATTACGTCATTACAGCGGTTGTAGCGGCTATAGCCGGCTTTCCTTCGGTTGCATCAATGATAGCATTGATAGCCCCGTTTAAAAGAAAGCCGCAAAAGCAAAGCCGAAACGGGAGGCGTATCTGCTGCAACGAGCAAATCACGCAGTGCCACTCCGCGCTGGCGATAACTATAGATTTTGCAGTGCTTCCAGACGCGAAAGAGATAGTGAAAGCGTTTATCGGAAATGTTGCAGTGTCCCTTTAACCTATAATGTTTCGTCCAAGCTAATCCTTGTCTAACTTAACTTTTGATTGATTTATTGTGGGATTTAACGCGTCGACGCAACGCAGGCGATGAGGCGCGCCGCAGTGGAGGTCTCCGGAGTAATTTTGACTACCTGGGGATCTTTAACGTGCGCCGAAATCTCGAACACACGGGTGTTCTTGCTTTTCGCCCCCATCAGAAAAGCGGTCACCGCGGCCGGAAATCGAACCCGCGTCCTCGTGCTCAGCCTCTAACGTATAACTTTTACTCCTATAGGATTCCGAAGCCATGCGCATACAGGATACAGCGGCTGCTGAAGCTCCAGATGAGCTGGGCCCTCCCATGTTACGGCATGCCAATGCGCCGTACTTCCGAGCGGCACTTTACACGCGCTACGCGTCCGCGCCGCTTGCATGCAAAGCAGCCGCCGCAGCGCAACCGCCGTTGTTCCAACGCGTGCGCCTGGCCACCGTAGATTCGCACCTGTGGCAGCCAGCTCGCCAGTATGGTGCGGCAGCCAGAGTAGCGCGTGATAATAGTTAATGGGCGCACTGCCACTCCAGCGTGCATGCGCGAGTACGTGTAAGCGGCGCGACGTGAGGGGCCTGCGAGCCGAGGCCCGCGCACAGTTCGCTGCACGTCACACTCGGGGCGAAAACAACGAGGGAAGTGAATAGAGGGAAAACGTTTTTTAAACTTTCATATGTGCGCTCTGCCCTATAAATCAGTCTGGCAATCTGCAACGTTTCGTGTCGCCTCCTTAAATTTAAAATTTTGAAGCTTACGACAACTTATATTGCCCAAACATGTCTTCCTGCAAAAACTGTTGTGTATAGTAGCGAAGCTGACTTTAAAAAGAGTCAGTGTACAGCGTATATGGATTCTTTAGAGGTACTATTTAGTCAAATGCATACTTGTCAACGCATAAGTGTGGTCTACTTAGTTCGAACCATGAAACACGGTTAAGTAGTGAGGTATAGACGGGACAACATAAGAGGCCACACAGGACTGGCGCTGGACATCAACGTCGATGTCCAGCACTACTTCTGTGTGGTCTCTTCCACGTTGTCCCGTTTATACCGCGCTACTTGACCGTGTTTCACGGTTCTAGGGCAATCATACTTTGACATCCGACTGCACACTTTGCCCCCACACACAAAAAAAAAAGTCTTCCCGTCAATGAATTTGTGAATAGTAGTGATTCACGTAGAAGGAGGTCGTGTATATCTTCCGCATTCATCCGACAAATCCCACTCGGGAGCTTCCGGAATTACTTTTCTACCCAGTTTGATTGGAAGCTCGTAATCCTGCAAATATATGAGCCGGATATGAATACTCCGTGGCGTGCGTACCCGACAGATGTCCCGGGTGAAGTAAGGAAATGCCGACAAGCTCACGGAACAAATGAGGCGAAACCCATTGTAACCGACATGCAATTAACATCACCGCGGACGGGGCAACAGCACGAACGTCTCATTTAACCCTGGTTGAGCGCCTCTCTCATTTTGTATATAGCACGGACCGTATGCGTGATACTAAGAAGTATCTGGTACGTCGAAACGGCGCGTCTCCTCCGCAGCCTGTAAGCGCATCGGGTGCATTCCCCCATGGCGCACACGGAAAGATGACGACGAGGGAGCGCTGCGCGCTTCTCAGGTAACGCCGAACACAGCCCTCACCCCAACGGCGACAATTAGCGCCGACACGTTGCTAATTGCTACCGTTCCTCCTCCCCGCGGCGCGCGCAATTAGGCATGCGAGTTGCAGCGCGCAGAAACGTATACACAAAAATCCCGGCCGCACGCTTCCCCGCATTCTCATATACGAGTCCACCGGCTGCAGCCGGTAACGCGACTCGGGCCAGGCGTCAGTCGCATTGCGTGGCAAAAGAACGGCGCAAACGTGCAGAATTACGTTACAGTAGAAACCTCGTTGATAACGTTAAAGAAAAAAACGCGAGGTGAAAACGTACAATCCGGGAAAACGCTGACAATTGAGAGCGTAGCGTAGTAAAAGGGATTAGCGATCAACCGAAAACGTTTATTAACGGGTTCTATTGTATGCATATACTTTCCCCGCCTCAAGCCTTATTTCACGTGAACGAGTCCGCGAAAATACGTCATCGAGTGTAAGATGGATTGGCGGTGGCATCTGCTGTTTCTTCGGTTTAGCACTCATGGCAGTGATGATCGTTTGTATTTTATTTCTCTTCGCAGCTCTGAATTTGTTCTTATTTTGTCTGAAATCTGTAGCAGCTCTCGCGCGCGCTCACCCTGATGCAATTGTCGAAGTCGGTTCGAACCGTAATTATCAAGTTTTAATGGCCAAATCAAACGAAAAGCTCTTGAGCTGTCGCAAAATCCGGTGACAGTATGATGCGATAAGACGTGGCGCACGATAGCCAGCTACACAACACTTTAAATGTATGCCTGCCAACGTGGCAACCGATGTAGTCACTTCAAATTCCTACATACCCGTTGAAGCAGCGGAAACCGGACTATATACACTGTTCACATATATACTGAAAACCGAAGAGACGCTTTCGGAACGTTAATTGTGCAGAACACTTCTCCGACGATGCTGCTCACATTTGCAATTCTTTCGGCGCTCCACGAGGTAAACGAATAACGAAATTTCGGTAACAAATTTAGGGTAACCTTTGCGACTTACAGGCAGGCAGCGACAAGACCCCGCCATTCGATGTTCGGCTCAAATCACGACGAGATGCAGGAGCACGCAGGCAAAGCCCACTTGGGGGCGCCTACATGTACTGCAGGAGCATATTATCAAAAAGCGATTAGAGTACTGGTAATGAAAAAGCAGAGAACGGGCCAATCGGGATACGTCACAACCAGAGTTAGTTTCCGGACGTAATCCAAAAAGAAAGTTCAGCAGGAGTTGAAAAAAAAAAAAAACCCCACAGTTGTAGATCAGTAATTAAAGAGGGCAAGGTGGCATATGTTACCACCTCGATTCGAAGAGAAGCCTTTAGTTATTATCATCATCATAATACGGGCGGTCATCGACGCTGTTTCATATTATAGGGAAATGCACGAACACCCATGTGCGCCTATATATTCCTTACAGCCGTTGTGGGCGTGGACGCACGACGTCCCAAACAGGCACGGAGGGTGACGATGGTGGCCGAGTGCTAGTCCGGCCTTGGCACAAAACACGCGAGATCAGGTGCCCGCGCGCCACCACTAATCACGGCTGCCACAGGGCGGAAGCCTCTCCGTAGATAGATTCCGCGGATATGAGCCCGTGCGTGCGTCGCGTATACCGTGGGCAAACACAGGTCGCGGAGCTTGAAGCGTCGTGCCCTGCTGCTGCTGCAGCCCGAGGCCCCATCGCTCTTCTCGTTAACCCCCGCCAATGGGCGCGCTCATTAATAACGCCGCGGTCGAGGCGCCAGCGCGGCCTTGCCCGCCGCGGATGTTATCGCGTCTGTGCACACCACCGTCCCGAGCGCGTGCGCACAGTCCTGTACGGAGCGGACGAACACGAACGAGACACGCGCAGTCCGAACATCAACTATATACACCTCATGCCGTGGAGGACAGCTCGCAAAACATTGAAAGCAGGCGACCCTTTTCACCGCAGGCCTGGAGCCTCGGGCCCTGAGAACCTGAATGAAGGACAGCTCGTGTAAACAGCTGAATGAAAAGCTTCGAACAGCAACCCGGAAGGCTCTGCAGTGACGCCCATGGCACACCGAAGTTTCTCGCTTTTAATTTCAGATTTATTTTTCTTTTTGTTTTTTCTTGTTTTTTCACTAGTTGCTGCCTCCATTCACGTTATACCTCCCCATTTCTTGAAGATCCCCTCCGCCCCCCCCCCCCCCCCCTTCTCCCGATATGATATCCCTCCCCTACGCCACAGCGACCGTCCTCTGCAAAAATTCTTGCCCCCGTGAGGTCTCCTGCCAAGAAAACAGGTCGGTTGGTGGGAGTGACGTTCTTAAGGATACTAGCGGCTTAAGAATCTCACAAACTATGAGCAATAATGCCTATGAAAACACGGAGCATGGCTAAATGTGGACAGCTGATGTTTTTATTGAATACTAGAAGCCATGCACAGTCAACTCCTTCGTCACTTGTAAAGGAGAAGGCGAAAACTCCAAGAAATGAATTCAGGGAATCTTGCACTCACGCGCGAGACTTGAATTAAGAAGCTGTTGCAGGTGGAGTATTGCCGTACACATAGTAAGTTTCAGTATCATTGTTTGTTGTATAGTTGCGATGTTAGTGGTGGTGGTGGTACCAGTTGAAATGGCTCGTACCCACTTCAGGGGGGTGGGCCAGGTAATATGCATCCAAGATGACGTCGTCTTCTTCGCGGCGAGTGGTGGATGCAAAGTTATCCTCAGCATTGTAGACATCCACCAGCTCTTCGTCATCGACTCGAGGCAGCGGTGGCCTGATCAGCAAGCCGTCTCGGAAAGGATTGGCAAACTCGTAGCCATGTCTCCAATTATTCCTAATGGCTTCTAGAGAATGCGGCGGCCCCGATGTCCTCCTCCCAAGCAGGGTGTTTTTTTTTCATTTTCAGCATATCGCTGGGCTTTTCTTTTTTCTATTGCGCGGAAGCACTTAACAGAAGCGCTGGAGGTGTTTTTTTTTTTTTTTTCAGCTCAAGTCGGGGACTCGGCGGTCGCCGCGAGGCACGCGCTCTCGAGCGGTTGGCATTTTCTTGGTATTTTTTTCTGAAACAGCTAATTTACGGCTTTTGCAACAGCTCCGCTGTTAAAAAGGAAGCTGAAGTGCGTTTAGACAGCGTGAAAACATAAACCACCCAAGAATCAACGCCTGCATTTGTCCGTTCTACAAAAAAAAAAAAAAGTAAGACCAGCGGTGCTTTTAAGAAAATCAAGCGACTGCTGTCTCCAATACGAACGAATCGTTCACGGTTGAGGTTACATGGCCCAACGGGTCTTTACGGTAACTAGGAAGCTGAGATAAAACGGGGGTGGATGTGAAAGGAGCGAATATAAAGATGCTTGGGCTCTGCAATGCACATGAACAGAAGCTTGAGAGTGGCGCGCACAACGTTAACTGCCGCCAAGGGAAAACAAAGCGCTGTCAAACTGATGGCAACCAGTAACCGGACCCTAAAGTGCACTACGCTTATTGCTTTGTGTTAGCCCCCGAATTAGCGAAGGGCCACAGCTCGCGCACGATACACCTCACCGGGACAAATTGGGCGCCTGTCCTGTGGCTCTGGGGACGAGCCGCACACTTGTAACAAAACAGCGTCAGATGGTAGACGAAGGACGAAAGCGTTTCTGCACAGTATAACCGATGTTTTAGTGCGCCGTGTTGGAATCTAGTTGGTGCACGAAAGCTTATTCTTGTTCATGCGCAACCCTTATTACGGGCCTTATATATGAGTTCTTAGAGCCACCCGGGCAAGGAAAAGGGCCACACACAAGCTTGACTACGCAAACATTCAAGGCTTAACGGAGGTACTGTAATCAACATAGGGAACGGGGCACAAGTACTGGCAAAATGGCAACACACGTAGGAATGTTGCGCATTCCGAAGCCAGCCACTTTGCCCCCATTGCACTACATACAGCGGATCATGTGATTCTCGTCTGTCTTTAACCGTACACCTTGAAGCCAATTTTTTTACCCGCTCCCGAAATTCGGCTTCCGCCACCGTCTCCTCAACCCATGACATGCTCCTGCAACACGTGTTGGCGCACATTTCCCCTTGGCCACTCTTCGCAGTGCTCGATTTGAAAGGAGCGTTTGTTGTCGCGGGCCACTGCGCCATCCTCGCCAAACCTAAACGGGCAACCGAGTATGGGGAACGATTGTACAAATATCAATACCTCGAGGTCATTTCTCACGGGTCGCACGCACGACGACTGTATACGCAGTCTACGAACGGCTTTGCAAAATATATGCTCAACAAAATGGGACGCCGCAGGACCGGTTCTCACGCCGGCGTTATTTATTATAGCTACGATGAAGCTCCCGCAACAGCTCAACTCCATCCTAGGCAACATACTCTCTACGTGGACGGCATCACTATCTGGACCACTGGCGGATAAGAAGGCGACATGAAGGACGCTCTCCAGCAGGCCACGGACGTCCAACAGTGCGCCTGCATGCGTGCGTGGACTAACGTTACCCAGAGAAGCCAGAGCTCAGGCGAAAGCCGCGTGGCCGGCTACTGAAACCCACAAGATGCACTTAAGCAGAAAGCTCTCATCCCATTCTCATAAAAGCTCACCAGACATAAATACACGCTTCTCCGTTATTGATACGCTATTCAAGTTAACGCTTTAGACTTTCCGGCCCGAGGACCTATAAAGTCTCCGGCTCCCGGACCTATAGACTTTCCGGCTCGCAGACCAGTATAACGTATATTACACGCCTTCGGTTGGTAACCCCACTCACCCCTTGTCCACATCATGGCAGAAGCGGCTGGCTTACTGCAGCGTAACCGGCAGCTTTGACTGACAGCCTGCGCGGAGGCTATGCTCACGAATTGTGAAGGCCCCATCCTGAACTCAACAGTAACGGCTGTTCACCCACTCATTTATTTTTTCATTTTCAGACCTATACAAAGAACCCATATGTGTGTGGCTGTTTTGCAAACGTGAAAACAGCAGTACAGCCACTCTATTATGCAATGCTGTTAGTGCATTCACAGGCATCTTCCGTTCCCGATCGATTGCCCGTGTTGTTTCGCGCATTGCAGTCTAAAAAAAAAGAAAAGCAAGTGAGGAGGATGAGACGGGGGAAGAAGCATCGCCGAGGAGTGTATACACAGGGCCATGCGGGCCACTGTTAAAATGGATCCGCTGACGGTTTCGTTGGCGCGCAATTATTCGCTCACGCGCGCATAGTACGGGCCCGGGTCATTTTTCTTGTCTTCCCGAATACGTGCGCGCCGTCCGTTTTCTGCGAGAAGCTCATTATCTTCTTTTCCCTTCGCCCCTTGCTCATATCGGCACGCATAACAAAAAGAAAAAAGAAGCGCACGCAGTGCTCATGCATGCAGGCGAACCCGCGATAATGCCACCCGCGCGGGGAACAAGCGAAAGAGGTAAACGCACACACATACGTATATATACACACAGGACGCGCACGCTTCCGTGCGCATAACATGCCAGCCGCGCGCGTACACACACGAGGAGTGTATATATAAAGCTCCGAGTGATAAATGGTGAACGAACGAGAGGCAAGTGAACTCTGCCTCGCTGAGCGGCTCGAATTACTGCACGCTCTTCACACCGGGTATTTATCAAATTAAGCCGACTGCGTTTTCAAGGGCTGTGCATTGCGCGCATGTGTGTACATACGTGAATGGCGCCTATAACTGCGTACATTAAAGGAACTCATGCTACGGCGTCTGAGCGCAATTTAATTACGTGCCTCGTTCACCTGGGAAAGAACGAACGGCCTTCGAAATTAAAAAAAAAAATGACGCGCATACATTTATCTTTTCGCTTATAGTCAAAGCCCATAAGAAGCTAGCTTTTTTTTTTTTTTTTTTTTCGGAGGGATTTAGATACGTATTCTTAGCCAGTTGTGCAGGCGTAAGCCAGGGGGCCGGTACGACCTCACTTCCTCTACGCATATATCCGAGGAAAACAACGAGAAAAATAAAGAGGCTAGAATTACGAAAGCTTCGCTGGCTTTGGTCCACGAATCCACGCCTCCAGGGCTTATATATGCCTGCACGCGTCTTTGGCGCTGTAAACGCGTTACAAGCTCGTCTCACGCACGAGAACACGTCGATTTGCGCGTCCGAGCGACCCGACGTTTCGATATCGCGGTCAACGAAGCGTGCGTGTGCAAACGTCACGAAGGGGCTGAACTGTATACAAAGCGCAAAAAAAAAAAAAAATGCGGGGCACGCAGACAGAGGCAGTTAGAGGACCGCAGTCCTGTTCGCTCTCGGCTTTATCCACGAAACAGCCGGGGCGCGTAATTTGCGGTGCTAAACCCGCGCCCATAATAAGCCCCAACGCTGGATGTTCATCGCCATCATCATCACATCGTTTCTGTCCCCACCTATAAGCTTCTGCAATCGAGCAACGTTATACGGACGACTTGGCTGGCCTCAAACTCGCCCTCACTGCACGTAACATGACGTATGCACCCCGGTGCGAAGAAATTCGTGGTGTCGATGCGCGCGTAGCCTGTCATTTGCCTACCTTATGTCCACAGCAGATGCCCGTGCGCTCGCTCTCCTCTGAGCCACATCTTCCCCCGTCTATTCTTTCCTGCCACGGTCCGCGAGCGAGCCCGTAACAATGCTTGCCCCTCTATTCTCGCGCGAGCACTGTGTAATCGGTCGCTGCTGATCAGACACTGGTCCTTCCTAGTTTACACGGCTCTTTTACATTTTACGGCGACTGTATTTCTTCCTATCCAGCGCCTGTGGGTCACCCTGTTCCCGTTTATATTTTGTCGTGGTCGTTGTTGTCGGAAGGCTGTTTCAGTTAAAGCGTCCGTGTTGTTGTTTTACGAGTTACTGCACGAGTTTCTGCGGTAACCACACGACTGCTTCGCTCCCGTGTGTGCGTGCACGCGAACGGCGAGCAGCCAACGCGCCTTTCAGAAACCAATTAGCGAGATTGCAGTGTGGCCGCGTACGCGGCGTTTCCTGCGGCCGGCGCTGAAACCGCCGATCATTCTCGAGGCTGCACGCCTATCTCAACTGCTCGTTTCGCAACTATACATTTACAGTGCGACGAAACGCGCGGGAACAGCGATGATTGACTCGCGTACGCGTACACGAGTGCGGGGCGTATGAGATGAACACGTACGCACTTGTCAACCGCGCATCGTTCACGTATTACAACGTAATCGACTGCATTGCTCTTCGCGAAGGAAAGAAAGAAATCGGGGCTTGGGAAACGAAGAGCTTCGAAATGAAACGTTAACGTTCAGATGCGACGGGTTAAGTGGCACTGCGGTTGCGATGGGACGAATTGCCTCAGTGGTTGAAGAAAAATCGCGATCAGACGACGGCAGGAGGCGTAAAATTGAAACGATGGGTTGCCCCTGTGCGGTGAAATATCGACCCTGAAGTCGTGAGAGGAAGTGAACAGTGCTCGAAGCATGCATGCAGTGTGGGTGCGTGTATATTGAAGAGAGAGAGAGAGAGAGAGAGAGAGAGAGAGAGAGAGAGAGAGAGAGAGAGAGAGAGAGAGAGAGAGAGAGAGAGAGAGAGAGAGAGAGAGAGAGAGAGAGAGAGAGAGAGAACGACGTGAATTATTCGTTATGCGTGACATGATGACAAAACGCGATTGGACAGCTAAAAATGTATTACTTTTATTGACGAAGAAACGAAAACTTTGGCACTTGACGAAAACTTTAGTGGCAAATGGGGAAACAGTGAAGCTCTCGGGAGGGTGGCGGAAAAGGAAGGTGACTGGTGTGTTGCCGTCGTACGCATTCTAACAGTGTTCGCGACACATCACGATCGTGTTCAATGTGGTGCAGTAAAAGCTCGTTAATTCGAACTCGGTTAATTCGCACTTACAGTTAATTCGAACTGACCCCTGGTCCCGGCACAGCCCTGTATACTTCAATGCGGGAAAACTCCGGTTATTCGAACGCCTCGGTAGTTCAGAACTGGGATCCCCTGGTTTCCATTACTCGTCGAAGAAGAAGTCGGCCCAGAGTGAGTATACAATGCGTTGCAAAAACAAATTTCTGGAGATGCAAAACAACGAAACAAGCTGACTGATACATTAATTTCGTCGCTGTTCGAGCTATATGAACATTATTCATTCACGAAATCACCTGCCACGAGCATGCAGTATATAGCGCCTTACGTGTGATAACGAGTCCAGAGGTGGCTTCTTTGTGTTCTGCCCGCGCAGTGCGGCGCGATGTCCATTCATTCTAGCGTCCGCCCGTTAATTCAAAACTCCGCTTAATTGGAACAATTTTGTCGTCTCCCTTCGTGTTCGAATTAACGAGCTTTTACTGTATTAACAAACTGCTGAGTTAACTATTGTGATGAATACGCGTTATACTTTTATGATTCGTTCCAATTAAACATGGCTGATAGTATGCGCTTACGTTGTTCTGGCGTTCAATGCGTCTTCCGTAACTTGCTGTGATTCGTATCCTTACGTGCAATAAACCAAACATGCGTATTACAAGCCGTTTTACCGCCGTTCCGTCAGCGCCTTACTGAACACCTGTAGGAGGCGGCATCGCGCGATTCATGCTAAAAATTTGACTGATAACTATTTACTATTAATAGTTACGTACAAGTCAACAAAAAGCAATAAATTAGTCTAAGCAGTCAACTGTGGTATAACTCGTTTTAAGATACTTTCGCCGGAACGCGGGTTACAGCCGTTTTCGTGATCCCTACACCTAGAAGCTCGTTACAAAGTGAGAAACTGGACGAAAGATCTCGAACGATTTTGAGACTTTACAGTAAAATAACTTCTATTTCGAAATACCCAAAATCCTGTGAAGTTATAGCGTGGTCATAGCGACAAACGTACGTGGCATAATTGGTTTAACGATGTGATTCACAGCTGCCTTGAACACCCCCTCTAGTACGATCTCCGTTTCGTCAAGTAACCCCAACGAAGGTGCCTGTTTTGTCGACTGTCCAATACAACGGCATCGCGTTGACCCTTAAGAATTTGCCTCATTTCTTATAACGCTCCTATTCGCGATATAGGAAGACCTGTTGGGGAAGTGAGTTAAAGGGACCCTGCAACACTTCCGATAAACGCTTTTACTCTTTCCTTTGCGTCTGGAAGAACTGCGAAAGCTACGGTTATATCCAGCACAGAGCGGCAGTGCGTGATTTGCTCGTCGCACCAGATACGCCTTCCGTTTCTGCTTTGTTTTTGTGGCTTTTTTTTTTTTAAGTTGCTTTCGAAAAGCGCTGACTTCTGCAACTGAAAGAAAACCGGCCAACAGCCGCTACATGGCCTCAGTGACGTAATTCGGGCCGTCGAAGTACGTCAAGACCGGGAAAGAGAGAAAAATATTTTGAGCGAGTTTCCAAGTTACCTGATGAGCGTAGAGCAGTAACTTTTGGTTAAGATACTTTGCGACCCCCTAATCTAAGTACTGGGTGTGTCGGGTGACCACGTTCCGCAAACATTGAAGATTTCGAAAAAAGTTGAAAAAAGTGTTGTAGGGTCCCTTTAATAGTAATCTATGTCAAAACGGGGGTTCGCTCCCTGCCGCGGTGGCTGCTTTGCAGATGGAGGCTAAAAGAGAAAACGCCCGTGTGTCGAGATTTCGCGCACGTTAAAGATCCTCACGTGGTCAAAATAAGTCCGGAGTCCTTCACTACGGCGCGCCGCATAGCCCACGTGTAGCTTCGGCGCGTTAAAACACCAAATTTTGAATTTAGTAATAGATGCCGTATTTCAAATTTATGTTACCTTGTGAAATGTAATAGCAATCGTGCCATTTTCGAAGCGGGGAGCCGACTGAAAGGCCCGGAATCAGAACATTTCGGAATAGATGTGTATTGAAATAAATACGGTATACGCATGAAATTACCAGGAAAACCGAATTCGGAGACCCTTAACGCAGCTCAGACGCACCGGAAGAGTTTTGCCCGCCCTTATACATAGTACGCAACCGATCAACACATTGGAAGCGCTGTAGCAGCCGAATGATACAGAGCCACCGAGACGGAAAAAAAAACAAAAAAAACATGAACACCTAATCGGGGACCCTCGGAATTGCCGACTTAGTATACGCACGGATGAGCCTCTTGTCCCGATAATAGCGATCGCCAATATCGTATAGGCTCCGTGCACACGCGTGCAGCGGTCTCGAAAGACGTGCTGTGATTGAAGGCGTGACGGATCGGGCGTATATGTGCGCGCAGCGCAGACAGAAGCGGCTATTGCGAGCCGGAGAAGACTCTATCTCCATTTCTTGTCGCTCGTGCGCGCACGACTCGAGCAATGCAGCGAGCATCTGGAAGAAGGGGTCGTATACACGTATACACGCACGCTTTTCTCATCTGTCAGCCGTGTCGTTCCAGCGGGCACGAAAAGCGCCGTATATACGGTATTTGTACCTCTGCGCACGCGCACATTCGTCCGCCTTCCGTTTACCGTTATTCACGAACGTAGGCGGACACTCCTCGTGCGTCCGCGGAAGGACTTGCAATGCATCTGATGCTGCTGATGCTTCCTCGTTTGAGAAGTATCGTCACGGCGTAGGGACGAAAAAAAAAAAAAGCGTTCTCTATCTGTCTTCTTCCGCGCGCGCGACTGCACGCACTTGGGCGTTCAACGGCGCACAGCGAGCATGATTGTGCTTATAAAAGCGTATATGTAACGGCGTCGGTCCGTCGGAACATCGAACCCCCGAGGACCAATCTTCGCCGCCCACAGTGCATGCGGGCACTGCGGCGTATTCCGCAATTCATTATACCTGGCCCTGCAAGTATCAATGACATATATAGTAGTTAGGGCGAACCATAACTTTTCCTTATCCTTGGGCCACGCTGTATACGGGAACGGCCCATATCTACGCGTACTAAATGTTATATGTATTCATGCAAATGTCGGAAATGATTTAATTTTTCGCGAGTATTACCTTAAGATCGCCTAACGTCAAACCAGGAACCCGCCTTCTCTCTCTCTCTCTCTCTCTCTCTCTCTCTCTCTCTCTCTCTCTCCTCTCCTCTCCTCTCTCGTTACGCACACATACACACAACTCCGTTTTATTTCAGTGTCAGGGCCACTGCTGGAAATTTTGAGGCGAGTTACTCAAACGTAAACTGTAATCGACCTTCGCCTCAGCAGCGTGGCCCTCTATCGGCGGCCACCCGAACCACGCTTGGGGACTTTGGGGTCATTACTTCGAACCAATTGCAAAGAACTGAGACCAAACTGCGCGTAGATTAATGTGTTTCAATGGCGAAATTGTCTTCTCGAATACTGCGGACCCATAGGGAACGCAACAAGAAACGTACGGGGAAACACGGCGAGCAATACACCTACACGGGAAGCGTGAAAAGCGCGGCCTTCTTCGTCACCATTACTGGGGCGAGAAATGTAAATGATGCCAGCTATACGCATGAAGGACCACAGAAGGGATGGCGGTCAATCGAGCGCAGAGGTGTCGATACAATAAGAATGTCCAGGCATGTTCATTGTTTCAATTTCGGTGTTCAGAGAGCGCGTATCCTTTCTGTCGTCGTTCGAGTGTGACGTCTCTGCGGGAAATAACACTGCGAGGTTTGGCCCGACAGATGCATCTTCAACGCCGATTTTAAGATTTAAAGAGAATGAAACGGAAAACGGCTTCAGGTAACTTGCATATATACGATTTCCGAGCAATGTGCCCGGCCCTACAACATCTGACAGCGGCGAGAGGCCTCTACTGGACGTCACTGTTGTCAGACGTTGCAAGTTTCCGCCTTGAACTATAGTAACATGATTTGCGTCACATTAAGGAGCTCAATTTCGTTAAATTGGAAATGTGGCGTCGTTATGTCACAGCAATCTGTTTACAATTATCGCGGCGTGGATGCGTCTTAACACTTCGTATATATGCCTGTGCCAAAACTGGCCGTCGCAAATCACACTACTGCTTCGACATGGCTTTTATTTCTGTACAAAGTACTACGAACATTTCTCAAATTATAATTGCCAGGTAGTTGTGCTATATTTTGCGAATCGAATACACGGTAATTATTTACAGTCAGAGATTCAGGAAAAGTAGCACCAGTAGTACCGCACCAGAATATTTAACCTTTTTTTTATAATGCGCCAAAATTTCAAGGAAGGGGAGATGTGTGGTGGGGTAGTGGAAGATTCTGCATCCCTAGACTATTTGGGGGTGTTGTTAAACTTTCGACGATGCTTTGCTACTCCTATCTATCCCTCTCTCTCGCTACACGGCCATGCGCCTGGTACACGCGCTCTATCTGCAATGACTTGTGTTTTGGAAATCTAAAACTTTCCACAGACGTATGTGCGAAATGACAACGACGATGCCTTTGCAGTGCATTAAAGAAGCAGCAAAGGGACTAAATGCATGCGTTTCGTCTTCCCGTTAATCCTTATAGATCGGCGGGGCGAACTTATAGTTGGCATTTCTGCACACGGCACACACTCTGCCACAGATACTCCCCTGGAAGGTGAACGGTTGCCCGCGAAGACTAACGGCTGTATTTTAGTCCCTATTTTAGTCCTTCTTGCCTGAGAGTGTATAGTGTCTGAACCAGGCACGCTTTCAGGAACGCGGTCTTTTAGAGCCATTGTTCCTGCTGCAACTTCACCAGAGCGGAAACCTTCGTTTCTTTTTCAATCCGAAAAAATGAAGCTACAAGAAATGCTGCAAAAAGCAACAACAGAAAAAGTGATAACAGTTCTCCTATTTGTTATACCATTCACAAGTGTGTCAGCATGCGGGTCTGCTATAGCATTTCGCGCCTATCTGATTCACTTTGTAAGCAACGATTCGCTGCTCGAAATCGGTCTCGGCTCCGTATGCGAAAACAAGGCCAGCAACTTTGCACGAGGCCGAACCGAATTTTATTTTAAAGCGAAGCTTTCTACGCCTCACTCACGGTGACTATCCTGTCCCCAAAACGCACTGCAGAAAAGCCAAGTTTACACAATTGGTTTCACAAAACGATGATGATAAATGAAGGCGCATCAAGCGCCCCAAGAATGGCCGCGTATCTTCTCCTTTCGTTGCAAATGCCGTCAAAAGACGATAGTCTTTATCGGCTTTTACGAAGTAAATGCCTCCCTTCGCTTTCCCGCTCACCTCTCGCGCTGTTCTTCTTCCTTCGCGCTCCTCCCAAGGTAAACATGCCAAAAAATTGCTCAAGTCAATTTAAATTTACCGCTGCGCTAGGCCGAGTGCCTCGATTCCGCGCGTGAATCGAGGCACCCTACTAGAACGTTTATAGAACCACGTTGCCCTTCTAGTGGAACCTTTGGTTGCTGTTGCCGTTTCACGTTTTTTCAAACTGCCGCCAGGTAGCGCGGGCAACAGCAGGCGACGGTTTTTGCAGTTGATGTATTTCATTTGCTATCGCCAAAAACCAAGCATTCATGAATTTTTTAATAAAGGAACACTGCAAATATCACTCATGTATTGATTATGCTGCCTTATATTTGCGTAATGTTCTTGTTCTTCCTCAAACAATGTTGACAAGTATGCACACTGACACCGGACTTAGACGTTTTTAGAGTTGGCTGTGAGTATATAAGACTATTCTGCAGTCTCTATCACTTTGGCCGGGTGGCTGAATCGAGTCACAGACAGAGAGACAGGCCAAAATTTCAGGGTTTTAAGTAACCCAAGAAAGACTATATATCGTCTTTAAAAACGGTTCCCGTGGTCGGAATCGAACGTGGGTCCAACGTGTTGTAAAGCCGACGACTATCTGATCGCGCCTTTGCGACACGGTCGAGGCAGTTTGGATTTAAAGCGAAGCTTTCTTGACATTGATAGCGACCCGGGTCCCGCCACCAAAACTCTGTGAACCCCTACAACCCCAGCGACAGCGAACGAATCGCTCACAAGAAAGCTGAGCGTTTCAGCCATCGTTGTCGCTAGACGAAGGGGCGTTCGTTTTATTTCCTCCAACCTGCATATACAGTGTAGCCCACGTATAGCGAACCCAGTTTTAACAAAATTACGGCTATAACGAACACATTATCGTTTCCTGTTGCCATGGTTACATAGATTTTATGTCCAGATATAGCGAAGAGAGGATATAACGAACCATAAGCGGGATGCAATCGGCTATTTATCATTTAAGATAAACAGCCACCAATGGGGACCATGCTACCTTTCTGCTATAAATAGCAGTTTCTCGAGCGGTGAACTGCGTACTGAGGAAGGGAATATACCCAGTATACACGTGAAACGTCTCTAAACAAGGCTTGATACGAAATGTGCAGAGCGTATACGGCTACACTGCATGCCACCCAGGGCGATTCTCAGTGTTTAACGATTCCGCAGTTATCCACGCACGTGCGATTTCGTACGCGGCGGCGCGCGTCGGAAACACGAGAGTTGCATTAGGCCGCATTCCCCGGCATTACGAGCGCCGCGTTTCGCGGGCAGAAATAAAAGGCGTCCCTAATTGCTCCCAACGCCAAGACGCGCCTTTCGTGGGAGACTCGCACACATCGCCACAACCACCGGCGGCCTTAATTTGAGATTTACGGAGTGAGACGCAGACAGCAGTCCAACTCGGCTGGACTGCGGTGTTTGCACGTATGACGAGTGTACGGAAGTACTCGAGCTTTGTAAACTTCGCTTTGGAAAGAAGGTAAAGTTAGCCGCTTGCGATTACGGGCGTGTACAACTGCCGTCCTACTTTTCTTGCACCTGAGGGCACTTTAAGCCATGGTAGGCACATCCTGGCAACTGAGTGTCCCAATTCAGTTTTTTTGCTAACGGTAATGGATGACCGATTATTATCATTTGTCAATAACAGCAAAAGCTTGTTACTAACAGTAGAAACCAAACTTACAGTTCAAAGAGGACAAAAACTCTTTGCAACGGCGTGCTTTGATAAAACAGATTCACATCGCTGCCGTATTATGTGAGCGAAGAAAAGGTGAAACAAGAACATCAACGCCCCTGAAAGCGGGAGATAATTAAAGATCGATGCTTTTGCGTTACATTTACCTGGAGGTATTGACGTATTTCCCTATTCGTTGAACATGCTGAGAATCAGGTTGTCACATTCTTGTTTTTTATGCATAGCTTGTTAGGCAGAAGGAGATCCCAGGGTTTGAGACTGAAATTGGACCTCTTATTAATAAATGCAAACGGCAGTAAAATAATTAAAAGCAACTGATTAAAAGACTTCATAGAATACAATGCCCATAGGCAAGCATATCTTCCTCGACTTAAAGTAAACCCATTCTGGAGAAAAGTAATCGAATAAGTTTTTTGAGCGGTTCTTCCTCGAAAAATAACAAGTGGGCAGCTACGGGTTTGCAATTTCAAACTTGAAATAGATAACTTTTTACCGAAAAGAAAATGCTTAAAATAATTCATTATTTCTGTATATTGAGACAGACGTCAAGGACAGCCGTCACACAGGAAGGACGCCTCAGAGGCAGTCGGTACAGCGCGTTTATCCCGAGCGGAACCCAGGACACCAGAACCAGGAAAGATGATGCGGATGGTTATGAGACACAGATGAGGTACGACATGATGACGATAATGGTCGTGAGAAGCACACGAAGTGCAAGGTGGGTTGGCCACAATAGTACAACGCACGTTTCAACGTCTCCTCGAAGTGGGCACTAGCGCAGCGCACAGATTGATGGCACAATATATTTAAATACTTTCATTGTTATTCGCAGTACGTTCAAGAGCAACATTACAGGAAATTAGGCCGTTTGTTTGTCCTATAGTACTCAGCTGTCTTATATGTGTACGCACATGCATACAGATGTTAGGGCGTCTGCATGCTCACATATATAAGACCTCCTAAACTGCCCCTAAACAAGTGTATTCCCTGCCCAGCAATTGCGAAAAGCAGTGAAGGCGAATTTAAAAGGGTTGAGTGTGTACCCTTATATAGGAATACATAAGGTCTCGTGTATGTGTTTAAAAAAAGGGTTCTAGAGCCCTCATACTGTGATAGCAAACTCCTAATATTAGTGGTTAAGAGAGGATGTCTTCCGAGCAGTGTGCTTGCGTATGGTTGTGAAGCCGAAATTGAAGGCGATCTGTCTATAGCAGAGCGGCTTATGTCGGGCAATTTACATTCGGGAGTTTCTCGTAAAATCTTTAACAAGCTGCACGCACGGCTGACGCAGCACCAAATCATCGTTGGTCCTTGCGACACGCGTAGCTAGCATAAACATGGCTGCACCCGCACAAAAATAAATAAATAAAAAGGTACAATCCTGTCCGCTAAGTCACGTTCAATCGTCGTACCTTGCACGCCATAGTCCCGACCAGATAGCCAATTGAGAGCTATCAGCTTATTCATTTATAAACCCGTACACACCTTTCAATGTGAGATGCGAAAGAGCTCACTGAAACCATTTGTGATACTTTCCCGGTTTCTATGTTTGTTGTGTCTCGGACGCCGATTTATGCACCCGAATGACGAGCCCTGAACAAACAGGGAAAGCGGAACCGAAACAATACCATCAGCATTTCCGGTCACAGAGCAGCCACGTGTTTCGTGTACGAGTGCGCATTTCAGAAAGTGTCTAAAGACGGGTATACCATAGCGACGGCAAGTAACGCTTTCCGGCCAAAATACAACGGATTTACAGCAACGCGAAGTCAACACAAGAGATGTTTTCATAATTGAAAGTTCGTGCAGAGTGGACACGCCATCGCGATGTGTGTACCGCAATGAAATATACGCAAAATTTCAAGTGATTTGGTTAAAGGAAGCCAGGAGTTGAAAATCCGCAATGTTACTTGTGTGGAGTGATACACTCATTGTGGTGAAGTTTCCGCTGAGTTTGAATTGTCTCGCTTAACGAGAACTACGTACTCAAGATATACCATTATTTGTTAGAAGCCTTGCCGCAAATATCGCGATATTGGTTTCTTTTTCTTCGTATCACCATCATCTCAGCGCCGCAGCACGTGCATAAAATTGATTAATCGCTACAACCCTCTCAATTTTGCCCCAGCGGAAGCTGAATTACACGCACGACCGCATTGCTGGACCCATACAGTGTCGTTTGAAATCGCTCCAAAAGCTATTCAATGGACTTACGGAAGAGGGCTGCACCCCAAACCTTCTGAGCCTAGAGCTGCTGCAACAACGACGCGCAGGGCAACAATGGACATAAGTTAACAGTTCTGACCTTGCGAGGCAACTCATCTTACATCACGCGGCCGAGAAAACACCACGAAGTTGAGTACGTTGTCAAACATGGCTAGACCAATTTCTCGTAAAAAGTATGTACTATGGGAGCGAGAAAAGTATGCCTACAGTGTTTTGAAAGGACAGAAGTGTTTTTTAGGTTCAACTGAGCGTTGCCAACGAACGGGGCCTGACGTAAACATTAACTGTTGCAACACATAATGCTGACGGCCAACACAATCCTCATCGCCTGACGAAACTACATCTGCGAAGCGGTAATGCAGAACAACGCACGATTCCTCGGCGTCGACACTGTGACGAAGATAGCGGCGACATCTAACAAGCTACTGTGCAAACACAGCACAGCAGAACCCACCACTATTCGGGCAGTAGGCTACGAACGTACGCGCAGAGAACACCAGGAACTGAGGGGAGCCGTGCGAGGCGACTTACCGGCCAGACTTGGTGATGATCATCTCGGTTCCGAGCTCGTGAAAGCGTCCCCACAGGTCTTTTCCCTCGAGGTTCACCTTGGGATCGTCCTGCACACCGTCCTCTTCGGGCTCGAAGCCGGGCGGCGGCCGCAGGTGCCGCGCGGCGAGCAGCTCCTCGGGCGTGAGCTGCGCCTGGCCCCCGAGGTGCGGCGGCCCCACCATGCCGGCCAGCTTGGGCGCCCCGGGAAAGAGCGGCGGCGCGGCGCCGAACACGGCGGCCGCGTGCGGCGACAGCCCGAGCGGCAGGTAGGGCGGCTGCTGGCTCAGGATCGAGTGCATCGAGAAGTCCGACGAGCTCCGGGCCGGGGGGCTCGAGCTGGCCGTGGCACCGGGCAACAGGAACGGCGTGAAGGCCATGCACTGCCCGGGCTGAAGCTCGGGCTCCACCCGCATCAGGGATCGCGCACGCTTCCCGGAGAACGAACACCCGGCACAGTCCTCGTCGACGCGGGGCGTCGTCAGCAGCGGCGGCCGCGGAGGCGTGGGGCGGCCGGCGGCAGCGCCATCGCCAGCCTCTACCAGCTGCGGGGAGAGGAGGGAGCCGTGGGGGGAGGAGAGGTGGCAGCAGCACCAGACGAAGACCCTGGCAAGCCGGGCGCCAGTCCACGAAAGCGCCGGCGGGAATAAGAATCACGGATTGCGCGCCGGGATCGTCGACCGACCCGCGCCGCTTGGACAGTGCCCGCAGACTGCCGGGCTTGTTGCGGGCGACAGCCGCGTCGGGGAGACGTGAGGCGGCGGCGAGGGCGAGAATGGTGAGAATCTCGCGCCCCGCGGGCGGGCGCGAGGGCCGGGAGGGGCCGCACCTCGCCGGGCCGCGCCGGGCCTAATGAGATGCGCGCGGGCGGCCAATGGGAGCGCGGACGGCGCCGCGCCCCGGCGCCGCTAGCTGGCGCCACCTTCCGGCGCCTTCACCGGAGGCGCGAGAGTCGGCGCCGAGCTGAGCACTGTGAGAAGCTTTCCTCCTCCTCCGCCTCTCTGCTGGAGTCCGAGGGACGCGATGTGGCCTGCCGGTGAGGCGCGCTACCGCTGCGGCTGCGGCTCTCTTCTTTCCGCCTCCTCTCCGCTTGAGTCAGCGGTCCGGACGGCGGAGAAGATGAAGTGGCCGGACCCTGGCGGGACGGACAACGGGGCACACACGGGCCACTTGACACCGCAGTGGAGTCGGAGTCGCTTTAAAGGAATTACTCAGCGGGGGTGGCCGCTCGGGAGCCTGTGTCCGAAGGATTCGGTGGTGCGAGAGAACCCGTTTCCATGTCGCTTCGCTTCCCTCCCGCGTGTTGGCTTTTCTGTGTCCTCCTTTCTAAGGTTCCCCCTAATTGTTCGGAAATGGCCGGCATTGTGCGACTGTCTCACGTCTCAGGGGTCGCGCTCGTGGTTCCCTTTGAAGCATTCCAGGACCGCCGCCAACAGTCCCCTCTGCTCTGAAGCCGTAGTCCAGGGACTGGAGGAGCTAATGGACTCCGGGAATGAGTAGATGTAGATATTCAGCTCTGAGAAAGCCTTGGACAGTCGAGCTTCGGAAAATTGCCTGCTTTTAAACCGCCGGGTACACTTTCACACGACGGATGCCACGCTAGTCACCCCATCTGTCATGACTTCAGACAGACAGCAAAACGCAACGCTTCCTGAAGTTCTACCGAGAACTTTGTCTCGCCCAGGTCTCTGGTCAACTGCGTCAAGCAAGGACGAGCGTATTGTGTTTTGGTTATAAGCACCTCCATATTTCTTTTTCGTCTCGGGTGGTCAAAGTTAGTAGGAGGGATTTTATTCGAAGAAAGTTATCATTCAGACGTTATCTTTGTTGGTACATATCTTTGAAAAAAAAAAAAGTGAGATATACAGAAAGAGACAGAAATGCACACCGGTCGAAGGGGAGACTCGGGGGAATTTGTTGAACTTTTACTTTTTGGTGCAATATCTACAATTCAACTGACGCAGTAACTTATTTCCGACCAAAGCGCATTCACAGCCGATAGAATTGTAAGGGTTACAGGGCTGCAAAAGGCCGAGCCTTCGCTGTCGATGTGACGTCGAAAACGTCTATGTCCTTCGATGGTATGTCATTATTGTATTTATACGAACGCTCCTCTCGATTTTCATTCTTTTGTCAGGTTCAATTTTTACAAAAATGTGAACTTTTAGCCTCTTAAAGTCCGCTCGGAAGACTTAAATACTTAGCTAGTTTTTTTAAAGATTCAAAAATTCTAAAATCCGTGGTTACTTTATAGATACACGTCACGACATCACCCTGGCGAGATGGACGTCCGGTCTATACTTGAAACCCCAAGTTTTATTTGCGTCTTGCGCTTGATTGCGGGTCGGGGGGGGGGGGGGGGGGGGGGAATCGAAAGCATTATTAGATGAAGATACCCATCAACATAATGAAACAAAAAGACTCGGAGAGCGGACATTTCTTCGAGAAGTAAGTTTTCTGCTGGAATTTAAACACTTAGAAGCTACTTCTTTGAGCACAGTTTACGTATCGCCTCATTTATTTATTTATTTATTTATTTATTTATTTATTTATTTATTTGAGGTACTGTCAGTCCGTTTTGAGACCAGAGCAGGTGGGCATAGATCAAGTGACATGGGCAATAACAATAAGAATAATTCGGTAGATAGTAGTGGTAAATAGCATAGAAAACAAAACATAAAAGCAAACATGCAGGTTTTGTTTACACAGCTAGGTGTTCAGTGTCGACAAGAAAATGGAAGTGCGCTACCCATAGTTCACGAAATTTGGCAGAACAGAACTGGGAAGTGTACTGATCGGAAAGATGCATTTTATTTACATCCAAGTAACAAAGATCGACCATGCGAGTAGATCAAGTTGTACAAAATCAAAAAGACAACAGAAAAAATATATTGTTACAGAACCTTACTCAATGCCCTACACAATGGGCATGTAAGCCTTGGTACTCGTAAGCAAATAAATAAACAGTCAAGAGTCGTCGCAAAAGCATAATTATCAACATGTGGTGCAGGTATACAAAGGCGTAAGTACGTACACCATGCAGCGTACTGCAGCGTAACGTCAATGCGAACTGGGTGAAAAACTTTCCACGTCTGTATTGGTTTCCTGTTGGGGGCTAATATTCGGGGTTATTGATAAAACTCCGGATAATGAATCCGTGTATGTGATATCCAAGGAGACAGCCAGTTAGATAAGGTTTCAAAACTCCTAATGCGGCACTTGTGACGTGTCCCCTGCTTATTTTTGTGTTTGCATTTTTGTTCAGCATGATTAATTGTAAGCTATCTTATCAATTCTCGCACTCGTCTCCCCTTTTACAGAATAGTGCTGTCGTGGTTGCGTGTGGTTCATTTCAATTAGCTGTGAGCCTATGACACGCCCAGCGAATTCGTACATATGTACGCTCATTGTAGTGCGCCTGTTAAGTTTCGATCACATTTCCACCATCATGCAGGTTGGTGCACCAACCTTTTAACATTATTTCTTTTTTCTTGGAAATTATATGCAGGCCCTATAAGGAACTGAAATGCGGGCGCAAGCCTCAAATATCCTTCGTGGCAGCGATTCCACTTCCTATAGTTTCGTTTTCGATTGGGGGTTGCCAGCACGTTAGCCTTACGTGGCGCCACATACCGGATATATTGCCTGCGTGAGCCCACAAATGAAAGAGTATGCGACAGTCGTGTCATCTTCTATACAAACGGCATGGATGTAAACGCAGGGTATAGACCTATTGCAGGGTATAGATAACCACGAAAATCACGCTACACAGGATGCGATAGCAGAAGGCGGACTCTATCGCACCAAGCTGTTGACCATATCGCACCAGGCCGCCTTCGTACAGCAATCGCACCATGCGATATGGCGGGGAATCCATACCACAGGCATTCCGGCTGGTAGGACCTTCTGTTTGTCTCCTTTGTTTATGAACATTAAAGTAGGTCTCGAAAGCAGAGTATACGGCTCTTGGCAAAATATGCGAGCACGGCGTAGCGGTGGCGTTCAATGTCGGTTTCCCTCCACGTGTTTTGAGGAGATATTCGTCTATCACGAACTATAGGTATACCATAAAGTTTCATACTAATATATACTAGAGGGAAACCTGGCGCTACTGTCTAGGGGAGCCCGCGCTTCAGCGAGCGTTCCGTCACGTACCGGACAGGCACGTTCCGCTTGTCCTTGGTATGGCTCATAAACAGGCTGGGAAGTTGGCTCTCACTGCGAAAAACCGACACTATGTGGGTAGAAGGTTCATCAAAATTGCTTTGTTATTGTAAAATTGAACCTCCAAAAAGATTAATTTGTCAGTGATTATGTAGAAGCTTCATGCACAATGAACAAGAAAAAAAAAATGTTACCCTTTTTTGTTGATTTTGGCTTCGAGACAAAAAAAAAAAAGACATATGGCTAGCTAAGCCAAGTAGGCGAGGAACGTCGCTAGCGGCAATGGCGCCACGGCGGCCCGCGACTGCAGCGACAGATTTTCATCACGGCACTTCACCGCATTGTCTGTTACGGTCGTGAGTGTGCGCATGCGCCGGCTTCCATAATGTCGTTGCGCAAGCCAGAAGAAACTCAGCTTCGCTCCACCGCGGGGAGCCTGCATGCCACGCGACAGGTTCGCCCGCGTGAGTGGACACGGTAACAGTTACCTCATTTTTCTATATACGAGCCATATATCATGAAAAACCCGGGCAGGTGTTTCGGCGCCCATTTTTTTGTGTCGCTTTCTAGCCTCCCTTTTTTTTTTTGCATTCGATTTTATCTCACGGGGACATAGCCGTAAAAGAAAGCGTCTGCCATAGCATTGTGTTAAAACAAAAAAAAAGTATATATATATACTTCTTTTGTTTTAACACAATGCTAGGAAACTTCCCCATTTACTGTCACTGGGTTCCTACATGCCGACATTGTTAAGCGCGGAGGAACCATCGGATAGATTTGAAGCAAGACATAAGTACAAAACCGATAGTAGCAGTGTTACTTAAATTAATGATAAACATTGGACTGGATTTTACGTGAGCAGAATAAAACCACAACAACTGTGTTCGAGAATGGTGTAAGATAGAGGCCAGCTAATTGCACACACAAAAAAAACAAACAAACAAAAAAATTACACCATCTCCCCGAAGGGAACTATGTGGTGATGCAAAGCATGGGGGTTCCGTGTACGTTGCACATGGGAGCAGAACGGGCGCAGGCGGTGTCTCGGAGCAGACTGAACGCCGCGCAGCGCGCGCACCTGCTTTTATACAGCTGGAGGAGAGGAGAATGGAGGAGAGACGCTCAGTACGGCGCACAAGTGCGCCCCGACCATGAGATGGCTCCTGGAGCGACAGTGTTGCCGGTGTCTCCCTGAGCCGGCACGAGACGAGCCGAGCGGCGAGGAGGAGAGTGGCGTTATCACAGCTGGCGTGGAGAGGGGGACGAGGAGGAGATGTGCGGACGCCGGACGCCGACGGACGACGGAGGGTCGACAAAGAAATGCTTTGCATCTAAAAGTTTGTCTAGCACCGTTAGCTATAGAAAGGTGCCAGTAACTGCGTTCGGGTGGCTTTGACCGCATATATAGATACAGTCAAGTCATCTCCGTTTACATTGAAACCCCGCAAGAAGCCCATTCGGTGGTTCCGGTCGCTTAGCTCCGGTACTCCCTCTTTCGCTATTTTCTCTGTACCCGGGTGTCCTAATACACTTGGACCAAGGATGCCTCAACGCAATTCAGGTTCTTGTAAATTAAACGGTATAAGTCACATCATAGCTGTTATATTAAATGAGGCTAACAGTAACCCACGGCCCCTTCGCACGATTTAGCATTGCACACCATGATCAGCACACGTATGGATCTATCCTTATTGTTTCTTTTTGTCGCTTTCACACATTAAATTAAAAAAAATATTATTGCAAATTTATCTGTGCGCGTCGGACTTAAAATACTACGACTGTGCGTACCAAATTCATGCCAATAATTAAAAAAAAATGCGGATGGACCTTCCGCGATCCACTGCCTGAGTTTCTTTTTTTCTTCACGTTTTTTAACCATCGGTTGCCCACTGCAGATACTTGCGCCACTGCACCTGCGTGAGGTCACAGTTAGTGGTTTGGATGTAGCCGGAATACTTTTTTGTTGTCCCAAAAGAACTTCCTAACCCTATACCACATCATACGGGGCGGATATACCCCGAGACGAAACCTGTCAGTGCGTATATCTCTGTAACTCTCGCTATCACACTTCCCTCGCATGAGAAAATGGTATTATTAAATGCTCCAAGCGTCTGCGTATGTCGTTATAACGCCGTTTGTATTGTCCCCAAAAAACGTCTTTCTAGTTATGCATTTGTGCAAGTTGGCGAAGCCAACTTTAAAAGAACTCTCTGTGAGCGTTTTGTAGAGATGATGTGTTCTTATGATGGCAATTATAAGAGGGTCTTCGGGTCCCCATAATTTCATATCACCCTTCTTATAGCTTCTCTGAATAACTTTCTTTGAGCTGCGCATTTGTTTGTAGTAGTGAAGCTGATAAAGCGGCTCAAGGTATACCAGGGCGACCTGCGCATTCATCCACCAATTCTGGTTGGGAAGCTTCTGAAAATTTTCACGCTTATAATCGCCGGAATTTTAAGGGATCAAGCACAGTTTACGCAACCTCTCCCCCTCTCCACATATCGCTTCCACGGCTTAGCTGCATTTTACTTCTTATACTTCTTATAACCTACCTCTTAGCTTCCCTTAGCGAGGACCAGACATATGGCCCCTACCAGAACGTATACACTGAGTGCCAGCGAGTGTCCAAGCGTAGTAAAGCTGTCTCAAGGTTCATTCGCTCACTCGAGTACTTTGGACAAGCACTAAGCAAATGTTCAATAGTCTCAGGACACACTCGCCCTCTGTCCGAACAAAAGATCTTGGGCACGTGGGCTGACAACAGGAAGCAAAGTCTAGCCGTTAAAGCCCTGCTTACATTTCTTGGTGACTCCTCTTTGGATTCTCGCCTCTAGGTTGCGACAAAATTGAACAGACTGCTTTTTCAATAAACATTTACTTCTCTTTCTGAGTGCCAGCGCGTATGCATATGAGTACGCCACTTCTGCCCTCGAACTAATGGTCCCGGTACAATTTATTTTCCTCCGGCGCTCTACTCCCAGGCGGTCAGCGGGTGTCATCTTCAGCCAATGACAGTTCTGCCCAACGTGACGTCACTGTGTGAGAGCGTAGCGCGATAGTGTGGAAATCTCACGAACAGATTGCTGACCAATTTACTGTATTGGCGAGAAATGTGTGCTACTAATATATTATTAAGAGGTTCATGGCCACATTTACAAAGTACTGCGATTTTGCAACCATAATTTCGAGTGCCTACTTCCAAGTCCCCTTTTCCTGGCACAGAGAATAAAATTTTGCCCCTGTACACGGGAATTTAGGTTGACTTCGTGCGCGTAAGATGACGACGCCAAGTTACCCTTATTCCAGAACGAAAATATGAAGGGTAGTTATGTATGCAAGGGGGAGGCGTTTTCTTTTTAAATTTATAGCTGTCTTTTTTTTTTCCCCTTAGCGAATGTATTAGGCATGACTCAGCCCCGCGAAGTTCAAGCATATAGGAGGCGCGGTGTACATAAGCCGGCCAGTATTTTCTTGCCAAATGCCTGCAACGGGTAAAGCGGCTGCAGGGCTTTGCAGTAACTGCGCTCAAGCGCGCCCCAGCACGCGCCGGGGATTAGCGCAACTTTGCGCGGAAACGCGTCGGACAATGGAGTTGCGGTCGCGGAGCGCAGTCGGTTCGGGCAGCCGAGCTTTGAGAAACAAAGAGAGAATTAAGCAGAAAACAGGAAAGCGCGTGAAAAACAAAAGTCGATCGCTTCGAGCGAGGCAACAGCGCTATCGTCCAGAGGCGCGCAGACGCAGTCTATTGTATTTCTCGCGAGGTCGCCGCGAAACGGCTTTCGCTCCGCCTGCGCGTCTCGGCGCCTGTGGAGCTTGTAAGGCATGCACGCAGTCGGGTAACAAGCTGACAGGCGAGCAAGCAACGAGGTTTACGCGGGCAGGCGTATAAACACAAGGGCAGGCATGCCACGTGTGCTTAACTTTGGGTGCGCGAGCGATATAAAGCTGCCGAAGACGATGCAGCCGCTCACTCGTAATCATGCTGACAGGGCGGTATAAGAACAAAGGCTCTCTGACTTTTCTGGCTGACTCACGATTAGCCGAGGTTCTCTAACCTTGAGATCCTCGGATCTTTTCTCCTGATATCGCAATTTTTTTTTCTGCGCTCCTTATTTATGTAACTTTAACCTTTCCACGTCTTATTTATTTAACTTTATTCCACCGCTTATTCATTGTTCCAGCCTCTACATCTTAACCCCTTTTCTTTTTTTAGGGCGAAGCCCCTTAGAAGCTCGGGCTGTCGGCGTCTCCTGTCGTCGTCGTCGTTTCATGTGGTCACGGTACTAAAACACCGGGGGGCACTCGTTTTACGACGCCTTCCTCTAGAACGTTTCATCTCCGTCTGCAAAAACGCGTACTAAAAGAACACACCGGGACACTCGCTTTCCAACGCCTCGCTCTTGAACGCTTCGTGCTTCAAATTCACGATGCTTTTACGGCAGGGCTGTATACGTCTACCCCCAACGGTTCCATCTCCGTGGGCAAAAACGCCAAGGCGCCAAAAATACACTAATAACCTACATGCTTCGCCCCTTCCCATGTTTCACGTTAGGGGAGATGGCCGGGTTTTTATTTTCGCCTCGTCATCTTTACCCCACCTGAAGCACAAGCACCGCCGTTCATGAGGCTACCCTCTTTGATTGATTGATTGATTGATTGATTGATTGATTGATTGATTGATTGATTGATTGATTGATTGATTGATTGATTGATTGATTGATTGATTGATTGGTGTGGCGCCATGTCATCGCACCAAAGAATTAGTACATCTATGCTATACTATACTGATTTAATTCTAGCGCTGCATTACGACAAACTCAAATTTTGTCCGTTACGGGTGGTGGCTGTCCTAGGCAATATTCCCCTCTCTGCTCTTCTTCCACCAGCAGTACACTCTCCTTTTGAGGGACCCTGCAACCCTCTTTTCAACTTTTTTTGAAATCTTAAATGCTTGCGGAACGTAGTCACCCAACGCACCCAGTACTTAGATTAGGGGGTCGCAAAGTGCCTAAGCCAAAACTTACTGCTCTATGCCCTTCAGATGACTTGTAAACTCGCTCAAAAGATTTTTCTCTCTTTCCCGGTCTTGACGTTCTTCGACGGCTCGAAATTACGTCATTAAGGCCATGTAGCGGCTGTTGGCCGGTTTTCCTTCAGTTGCAGCAATGAACGCTTTTCGATAGCAACTTAACAAAGAAAGCCACAAAAACAAAGCAGAAATGGAAGGCGTATCTGATGCGACGAGCAAATCACGCAGTGCCGCTCCATGCTGGCGATAACTACAGCTTTCGCAGTGCTTCCAGACGCGAAGGAAAGAGTGAAAGCGCTTATCGAAAATGTTGCAGGGTCGCTTTAGTCGCCTTGACAGCCTTGAAACTTTCTCCCTCCGTGCTACCAGCGTTCATTAAAGTTCTCTCTCTCTCTCTCTCTCTCTCTCTCTCTCTCTCTCTCTCTCTCTCTCTCTCTCTCTCTCTCTCTCTGGGAATCGAAGAAAAAAGATACGACTCTTCAAAACACACAAAAAAGTCAGAGGCCAGAATGAAGGAGAACGACGAGAAGAGTGACGCTTAGAATCAGCCCTGCATGGCTTTAAACGTCTACAGCCTGTCATTGGGCGGCACATTGAGGTACAGTTTAGTTTACCGACACAAAGTAAGTAAAACCACGCTCGAACTTTTGTTAAGGCTCCTAAATCATCAGCATACGCTCCCGTGCGCGTGCAGATTTCAAGTAGACAACAGGCTCCTCCTTTCTGAGACTGAGGGAACCCACTTTATGGTAGGATAACTTACGCCTGTTACATGACGAACTAAAATCAATAAATAATTACACAAAGGCCCTCTGGGGTGCACTTTCACAATATCTGCTGACCATATGCCTTCTTTCTAGAATTTCAAGAAGAATGCATGCAGAAACATTCGCGGTAAATTGGAGTTCTATTTAAAGCGAAGCTTTAAATGCCTCAGTGGTGGCGACCATTCCACCAAAAAAAAAAAAAAAAACGCACTGCAGGAAATTCAAGTTTAAACAATGGGGTTTCATAAAACAACGACGATGATGGTGATGATGGTTGAATGTTTTTGGCGCAAAGCCAACTAGGGCAAAGAGCGCCAAAACAATGGTTATGTATGACGGAGGAAGATGTAAACTCTAAAATTGCTCAACAAAAGCAAAATTAAAATCAGTAAAAGACAATAAGGATGGCTGGTATAAAAGGCCAGGGTGTGATAGTGCATGGAATGAAATTAGGTGCAAAAACTACGCGTGATAGGAAATGAGGTGTAAAGTCACAAACAGCGCAGGAACGAGACGATAGGAAGATCACACAAACACGGCGCTGATCTTCCTATCGTCTCGTTCCTGCGCTGTTTGTGACTCAGTTATGTACCAACTGGCCCGCCTACAATCTGTGAGGTGTAAAGATTTGATTTCGCTAAGAAACTCAAAATTGCGTTGTAGAGGAATCATGGGATCATCCGCTAGAAACAGTGCTGGGTGTAGTGGGATGTGTTGTCTGTGTAGTTGTGGGAAATGTTTGCTTCTTGTTCTGCGGAGTGCTTTGCATGTAATCAGAATGAGAATTACGGATGGGCCCTCCCGGGCTCACACCTGCTACACAAGGGTGATCCAGTGAGCAGATGGGAGTGTATCGCGTGTGTGTGGCCTATCCGTAATCTAGCCAGGGCAACTTCGATGAATCTGTTCTGTGAGTCAGAAGTGTATCGTCCTATGTGTGGTTTTATTATGATTAACTTATGACGATGATAATAAGGGAAGGTACATCAGGCGGCTCAAGAAAAAAAAAGACTCTTCCCGTGGTCGGTATGGTACCCGAGTCCCTTGCGTTATGAAACCGGCGTCTATCCTATTGCGCCATTCCGACACCGTCGAAGCATTTAGGAATTAAAGCGAAGCTTTCTACTTGGTTTCACTAATGACTACCGTCCAGTCACCTACACTGTGAACCCATACAACCCCAATGACAGCGAACGAATCCGTCACGAGAAAGCTAAGCTGAGCTGAGCTTACGACCATCTTTGTCGCGAGACGAAGCGGTGTTAGTGTTTTATATAACTATCCTTGTGGTGCACGCAAGAAGGGGCTAAAAAAGCAGGACGAAAAAAGATGTCAAAGCTATACGTAGCCTCACTCTGGTTGTTGTCAGACGACAGGTGAGTTGTATATCCACTAGCCATCTATGCGCAGTATTCTGTGTCCCAACATGTGCACGCGAAGTAAGGCCAAATCTAACACTGTTTAAAATCACCGAGACTTAGTTTGCCCCAGGCTTGTGGCAAGACAGTCTCTAACCTTATTCGTCATAACGAGCCAACCTCCAGACACGCGCGTTGCCATCCCATTCCTTCAAGGATGGATATTTATCGCAGGTTTTGCAGCTCCCATCATTGTTCGCCGTTCTATAGCATGGACCCTGTGACCCTGGAAGACCTAGATAAGAGGACCCGGACCACTAGTAGGAGCCAGTGCATCCGGGCTAATGTAGCCCTCCATCGGGCACCGTAAGCACCTCACGTACGTTTAAAAAAGTTTAATTCACCAGTCAGACAGCCAATTAACAAAACCGACAATGACCCCTTTGCGGGATGTGTGGTCTCATATCCTAACCCCTGAGCCTGCCCACTTGTACGGTTTAAAATTGAGCTTTCACCTTTCACTACAGACTATCACCACTGCGTGTACAGGATCGAAGGATGCTGACGGGCTGTTATGAACAGAACTACCACTCCGGAAGAGGAGCATCCGCCATAGCACAGATTTTGTAGCCCGAGTCGGGAACAGCGGGAGCGTCTCCCTCTGCGGAGAAGCCCGCTCACCCATCCCTTCCTCCCAGAGCATCTCGGCGGGCGGACGACCGAGAGACCTTCCTCCTCGGCTCTCCCCCTTCCCTCGACGCGAGCCTCCTCCCCGCTCCGCTGGCAGGCGCTGGCCGCTGTCGCTTTAAAATTACATGTTCAAATCGAGTCCATAAATTAGGGGGTCCGGTAGCGTTGTTTGTTTTAGCCTGCGGAGCGGACGCCGCGGGAGGAAGCCCCGCTTGTTGGCGGGCGGCGGTGGCGTGTTGATTGTTTGCTTTGCGCGGACTCGCGCGGGGAGGAAGACGGCCCCGGGGGGCCCGCCGCGATGGCTACGCGTTGGGAGGCAGCACAGCCCTGGCGTGGCAGTACGAGCTTCCGCACTGGTTTCGATTGCTCTCTCTCTCTCTCTCTCTCTCTCTCTCTCTCTCTCTCTCTCTCTCTCTCTCTCTCTCTCTCTCTCTCTCTCTCTGTACCGCTTCGCAGATTTTATTGAAGTAGAAAGCCTTATATGTCCCAAGGAAGGCCAGAAGCGAACCAATGCATGCCAGCCGGGTATAAGCGATTATTAAAGTTTTCCAAAGTTAATGATTCATTAGTTATTGATAGTAATGATGCGTAAGGCAGGATAAGGGCGGTTGAGATTGCATAATGTGGATTAAGGTAGAATAGGTAAAGGGCATTAGGGTAGGAATTAAGGTGGATTAAGATGGATTGAAGCGGAATTTAGGTCGTTGTGAATGGACGTCGGCATAGCACTAAGAAGGTAAAATAGGGTGATGGTAAAATAGCATGTCTGCTTTGTCGACAGACGGACGTCTATATAATATGTACCTGTCACAATAGTACAGCAGGAACGGGAATGACCGCTGATCGTTAAGAGATCCAAAGGGTCACAAGGCCCAACGAGTCAAAATATCCAATAATCATGTGACAGCCGAGTCAAAACATCCAATGGGTCAAAAGGTCCAATGTGGGTCAAGAGGTCCAAAGAGTCGGAAGATCCAACGAGTCAAAAGGTCCAAAGCGAATCTAAAGATCCAACGAGTCAGCGGATCCAACGAATCAAAAGGTACAATGATTCAAAAACTGCGTCATAAGGTTCAAAGAATTATGGTAACCTTCGGAGGCTTGCCTAGATATGCAGGTTCTATCTACGTCATTGTACGGTACATTAGTGTTGTTTCGGCTGCCATATCTGAACTTTCACTTCAAAATGTAGCAGCTATGCACTTTGTGCTGTGAATTAAGCCTTGGCTAATATGGACGGTATGAAAGACCCCATTAATCTCGAATTTGCTTTCATTTCTTTTTTATTCTTGGCCAAAACATGAGTGTTCCCGTGGGCGGGGGGGGGGGGGGAGGAGCACGATTTCGAAGCGTCCGCATAGCTTGTGACGTGCGCACGAGGAAACCAGTTGGGAGTGCGACCCTGACAGACTGGACCGTCGAAGAATCCCCGCGCTCAGGCCGCTCTGGCCCTATTTCGTTCTATTCTCTCGTTACTCTGTCGTTGATACTGTTACATTCGAATTATCTCGTAGTTACTGCTGCGTTGTTATCAATATAAGTGTCGTCTTTATCATCATTTAATTAAACAAATGTGTGTAGCCATCGAATCAAATTTAGCTGGGGCAGATATTTGTTTTTTCTCCTTAATTTATTATTGTGTACACATGCATGCAGAAACAAACATTGGATTTTTATAAGCAGTTCCTCCTGAATTTTTTTATTAAGGAGGCTTCCTTGATCCCGTTTTATTGGTTATTTTTTTCTCGAATATATGTAAACGACTTTTTCTTATATTTTACTAGGCTATATAATTCTTTTTTCAGGGAAGCGTAGAATGCGCGCTTCAGTGAGGTCAATGAGCCGCCACCCCACGCCGCTCATATTCAGCTACGCTGCGCTGACGTGTATGATTGTCGAAATATTCCTGACGTATTAACTGTTCTTGCATCTTATTAATCAAAGTCAGCACCCATCAAATAAATGACCATTATATTGTTCATGATTCAACCACAAAAAAAAACTTAAGAGACCCTGCTACACTTCCGACAAACGCTTTCACTCTTTCCTTTACGTCTGGAAGCACTGCGAAAGCTACTGTTATCGCCAGCACAGAGCGGCGCTGCGTGATTTGCTCGTCACACCAGATAGGCCTTCCGTTTCTGCTTTGTTTTTGTGGCTTTATTTTTTAAGTTGCTATCAAAAAGCGTTCATTGCTCCAACTGAAATTAAACCGGCCAACAGCCGCTACGTGGCCTCCGTGACGTAATTCGGGCCGTCGAAGAACGTCAAGACCGGGAAAGAGAGAAAAAAATCATTTGAGAGAGTCCAAGTTATGTGATGGGCATAGAACAGTAATTCTTGGCTGACATACTTTTCGACCCCCTAATCTAAGTGCTGGGTGTGTCGGGTGACCACGTTCTGCAAGCATTGAAGATTTCAAAAAAAAAAGTTGAAAAGAGTGTTGTAGGGTCCCTTTAACAGTAATCTATGTCAAAACGCGGGTTCGCTCCCGGCCGCGCGCTGCTTTGCAGATGGAGGCTAAAAGAGAAACCGCCCGTGTGTCGAGATTTCACGCACGTTAAAGATCCTCACGTGGTCGAAATAAGTCCGGAGTCCTTCACTACGGCCGCAACGACATTTACTCCATAATTGTTGCTGTAATTGTGAACTTTTCTTATTTTTTGGAAGTGTTAATCATTAGACATAACCTTGGAGGGGCGCACGCTATGACGTGTCTTTCTCGTTCCGAGCAAGTGTTGCCCCGATTACGGCGAACGCTGGAGTTTTCTTTTTTTTTTGCCAATCTAGGACAATCTCCCTGAGTGGGTATGCTTGGCTTGACAAACGTGCGCCGGGGACGCTGGAAGGTCGCTTCGATGCATGCATCCACGAGCGCTAGGCCTTTTCCTGGTTTTGTTAACTGCCAGGAGGCTGCCGCGTGGCCAGCACTCACTGGCTCGCGCTGGGAAATTTATTGATATTTTTAACTGCGGACACAAAAATTTACGAAGTTGCTAAACAGCTTCGCTGTTAAAAAAACAATAAAAAAACATTCGGCATGTTTGAGGCAAGACATCAACGCGTAACTGGTATTCGCAGTTTTCTTTTAATTTAAAGTAAACGCGTTCTTGATATTTGCGACATAAAATAAAACGACGCGTTGTTGAAAACAATACTTTAACCCAAAAATACAAAGACAGCTCGCGTGAGCCTGGCCCTCCTCGCAGTGTTCCAAGTTCAACAGTTACAAAAGGTTCCAGCCGATGGCGCGAACAGTATAACGCTGGAAAATTGCATTGACATTGGAACTTCCTCCGTGTTTATCATGGGAAGATCGAAAGGGAGGCGAAGAGCATGAGAGGTGGAAGAGGAAGAAACGCCTATTAAAGACGATAGCCTTTCTTGGGCTACTAAAACGCAGAAATTTTGGTCTGTCTGTCTGACCAACGCCGCCTGTATAAACTGACCAACGCCGCCTGAACGAAAAATATAAACCAAACAGCCACTGCCTAACGCGTGACGAAAAATGGCCAGCGTGCTTTCGTGTCCGCCAGCCAGCGCCGCTTCTCGGAGCAAAATAGTGGAAAGTTTGTTTAGCGTTCCCGAGGCGGCCTCCTACGCCTTCTTGTTTTTCAGCCTGTCTGTCTTGGTCTGTCAGCGCCGCTTCTCGGAAAAACTTCCTTTGTGAAAAGTTTGTTTAGCCCTCGCGCTGCCGCAGGCGGCGCTCCTATGCCGGCTTTGCGCGCTTATCTATCTGCTGCAATCCCCTCCGCAGTATTGTTTTGACCCCCCTTTCGCATCCGCATCGGTACGCACTTCTGAAATTGAGGACATACTGTAGAAGCCCCGGAAGCGTGGCGGGATCTGCTTATCCTTTTGTTTCCTAACGTTTACAATGGAAGTAATCGTAGACGTAAGTGGCAATGCTTCATACTCCCGAAAGAAAAATATCAGTAAAATAATGGCTGCCCCATCCGAAAATGTTTTTCTGTTAGCTATATGTCTACCCGACAATCAGATGTTCTTACATTTCAGGCCTCCGTTACGCAGCAACAGATAAGGCAAAAAAGATGAAGCGAGCGACACGTGAATGACAGTGCGATCTTCGCAGCGCCACATGACGTCGTCCTTTATTAAAAAAATTAATACAGGCGGCGTTGGTCTGACTGTCTGCCTGTGACTCGATTGAGCCACCCGGAGAAAGTGAAACAAAATCTGCGCAATAGCTTATATATCACTGCCAAATCTAAACGCTAAGTCCGGTGGCATCTTCATACTTGTCCGCATTGCTGAAAAGAACAAGGCGTTACGCAAACATAAGGCAAAAATGAATGAATGAGTGATCTTCGCAGTGTTCCTTTATTAAAAAAATTACGGATGCTTGTTTTTTGCGATAGCAAATGAAATGCTACATCAACGGCAGAAAACCGTTGCCTGATGTTGCTAGCGCTATACCTCCTGGCGGCATTTAGAAATCAAACGACAACAGCAACGAAAAAAAATGATTTCATTCCATTCCACTCTGTGAAGGTGGATGACCAGCGGAGTTCGTCGTGAGTATTGGTTGGCCTTCTCAAACCGCGCCTTCGAGCCGGAGAAGCGTTTTACGCCTCGCGTCATTCGGGGTCCCGACGGGCATCGCGCTTACACTTGTCGTCCGCGGCAGATCGTAGTCGGGGTCGCCTTCCGCTGCGTTCGCTCCCCCCCCCCCCCCCCCCCCCCCCCTCTCTCTCTCTCTCTCTCTCTCATCTCTCTCTCTCTCTCTCTCTCTCTCTCTCTCTCTCTCTCTCTCTCTCTCTCTCTCTCTCTCTCTCTTTCTTACTCTGTCTCAGCGCATTTCACTGTGTATCCCACTATTTGGGAAAGCCTGTACGAGATTTCGGCGCACGTTAAAGATCCCCAGGTGGTCCAAATTAATCCGGAGCCCTCTACTACGGCGCGCCTCATCGCCTGCGTTGCGTCGGCGCGTTAAACCCCACGATCAATCTATTTGGGAAAGCCAGCATACAAAGACCAAGCCTAGACCTATCTCCGTAAAGTTGGCTTCACGCCCAAAAAGAAATGCCTTGCTGGGAATAAATTTCTCCTATTGCAGTATGCGCCATCTTATATCAAAATAGAAAGCTCCGTAGGTGAACAGGGGGTCCAAGGAAGAGGGTGTGCAGAAGTGAGTAGGATGGTTGTGGCTTTTCTCAAGTCACGCACGCAAAAAAAAAAAAAAAAAGGAAAACAGGAGAGTTAGCCACTCATAGATCAACTGAAAAAAAATTAGTACAAAGTAATAAAATATGGGACGATCTGCTGCGATTCGTTTTCAGTGCTTTCAGTGCTACCCGCCGCGGTGGCTCAGTGGCTAAGGCGCTGCGCTGCTGAGCGCGAGGTCGCGGGTTCGATTCCCGGCCGCGGCGGCCGCGTTTCTGATGGAGGCGAAAAGCAAAAACGCCTGTGTGTACGAGATTTCGGCGCACGTTAAAGATCCCCAGGTGGTCAAAATTAATCCGGAGCCCTCCACTACGGCGCGCCTCATCGCCTGCGCTGCGTCGGCGCGTTAAACCCCACAATCAATCGTTTTCAGTGCTAGGTGGCACTCCTGATTCGTACTAAGGATCACAAATGGATCCTGAAGGCTTCTCCACAAGATTTCTTTATGCGTAAGCATAGGCCGTATCTGTCCGTCCTGGAGGGTGAAGCATCAGGAAGGATGAAGACTCCGGAGCGCACCTGCGATGTGAAAGAGCGTGACATCAGCGGCGGATCGCCGGCGCGAGGGCTTATAGGAGCTTCGGAGTACAGTGTTGCCGTTTGCAAAAGGCTGGCGACGCGCGGCAGGCGTGGAGCGGCGTGGCGAGTTCCTTGTGTCGGCGTCTCGGAGCAGAAGCTTGCTGTGTCGAAGCAAATGGATAGCCAGCACGTTGGGCGAAGCGTGCGCTTCACGGAGCAGCATGAGTCACCATGGACGAACCGGAGCCATCAAATGACACTGACGTTCAACGTAGAGAACAAGCACCGAGCAACAAAGTTTGCAGCGACACCTATAATATGGCAGATCCGTGCTTACTGATCTGTAACGGATCTGCCACGTACACATCGGCCCAAATTCGTTTTTGTTAGTCTTCGTTCTCTACGCGCATGCTCCCTGGTGATTTATACCGCTCAAACGCATGTATTAAGTTCAGTAAGGCTTGTTGTTGGGCTAGTTGGTATCGGTACATGGTTGGAAAAGCGCTTATTTTTGTAACACAACGGACAAACGTAGAGCGAAGAAAACCAGACAGAACGAATGAGGCGCTTCTTCGCTCCTCATGGTTTTCTTCGCTCTACGTTTGTCCGTTGTGTTACAAAAATAAGCACTTTTCCAACCACGAACGCATGTATGTTACGGCACGCTGACGTATACCGCATAACTCCATTCAAAAGAATTGCCAAAAGTCACTTTAGCGAGGGGGACTTCAGACTAAATTGACATTATAGTTACCCTGAAGAAAAATCACTAACAGATCCTCAGTGTGCAGAATTCAAGCTGCTTCAAACGACAACATGGTTATGGTTTCAAGTCGGTGTATATGGCCTTTTCTAACTTTTATTATTTTTTTAATTCGAAAGTTTGCCCTGTGGCATAATTGATGAATGCAGTTACAGAAACACGAACAAGTTAGATTCGGGTATGAAGTTCAGTAGTTCTCGGTGAAACGGTCCATGCGCCCAGCGTAGTAGGCCAGAAGGCCGGCCAGGGTGTAGGAACAAGTGGTTCCCGGAACTTATGGTCTCGGAACAAATGGTGGCAACTCTAAAGTAGGAACAAATGGTTACGGAAATTATGGTCCTGAAACTTGCGGTCTCGATCTTATGGTACAGGAACTTTTGGCCCCGGAACAAGTGGTGGCAACTCTAAAGAAGGAACGAAGAGTTACGGAAATTATGGTGATGGAACTTGTGTTCCCGAACTTATGGTACTAGAACTTTTAGCCCCGGAACTTATGGTCCTTGAACAAATGGTTCCAGAACAATAGGTCTCGGGCACCTCTTCGGGCAAAACTATTCCTTGAAACTCCGCGTGTACTCTCTGTTTAAATTTGTTACATCTTGCTGGAGGGCAGTATCGCCTGCTCTGCACAAAAACTGTCAGTATACGATCCGTTCACTTTAGTTACCTTATTACGCGTAGTTGTAAGAGGCTACAAATTATTCAGTGAGAAAATAAGTAAAGGTAAAAAATCCCGGGCATCTTCACTAACGTGAAACCTGGGAGGGGCGAAGCATGCGGTGTATAAGAGTAGTCTTGGCGCCTTGGCGTTTTTGACAACGGAGATGAAACCGTTGGGGGTACAGGTATACAGCGTTGCTGTAAAAGTCTCGTGTCCTCGAAAGTGGAATCCTGGAATTAGGATAGTCACCTTTTTTCCTCCCTCTTTTTTTTTCTTTTTTTGAATAGAGATATTTTCATTCAATCAATGAAGCACGAAGCGTTCTGGCGCGAGGCGCAAACGAGTGTCTGTGTGTTTTAGTGCCGTGACTACATGAGACGACGGTTACGACGACGACATGAGACACCGACAGCCCGAGCCCCTATTTGGCTCGTCCCTATTTGGCTCGCCTTTAAAAAAATCTGTTCGTCAGGCACATAGCCAGGGGCGGGGGTGAGGTGTTTGGGGGTTTAACCCTCCACCCCCTTTTTCTCAAGGCAGCGGGTATGGGGGTGCTGGGGTACCCTCTCCCTCCCTATAACCAAAACTTCTCCCTTCCTATAGCTAACAACACTACTCCCCTCTTCCCGAAAATATAGTGGCTGCGGCCCTGCCGTTCACGATATTACGCTTTTTATGTTCCTTCTCGCAGCGTTACCATGAGATTGAAAAAGCACGGTTCGTTCTTCATGAGCGACAGCGGCGTTCGATTTCTTTGGTGAGGAAGGGAACAAAAAGATACGCCTTTGCATTCATACGCCACCTGTTTTATTGCGAGTTTTTAAAACCATATTTTGCCCTGAGTAGCCAATTACGCGGGGTTATTTGACTGCTTTAATTGTTTGCTTTGTTTTTCTTGACTGATGACATACATTTACATAATTACAGGGATTAAGCTCCTTAACTTCGCCAATAATTTGTTTTCCCGCAGATGTAAGTCGTAGTGTATGGTTAGCCCTTTTTGCGATGTTTTATTCTTCTTTCTTGCGTTCTTGCGGAGCCTTCTGATTTGTGTGTACCTTTTTCGGGAGGTGTATAAAATTCATATTTTTGATCGGGTACGTTTATTTTTCAATTCCTTTAGTATCTTTATTATTTGTATTGTTTGATTGTTCAGGTCCTATTGAACCAGTTATTTCTATTTACACTATTATTAGGATTAAGTGCGTTATTTTCCCCAATAATGGCGTTTTGTGCCAATTTTACATGATGGGCCCATTTTCAGTATCTTTTATTCGCTTCACCGCCATTCTTCTCCGGTCTTTTTTATTTTTCTCCTCTCTTTTCTTTTTTTTTGGGGGGGGGGGATGTTTAAGACTCATATTCTTATTTATTCCCACTATCTCTCTTTTATTATGTGATTTTTGTAAAATTTTCATTATTTCTGTTTTCGTATTTTCGGGTTTTTCAAAATACCGTTCAATCAAATATTTGCCTTGTTACTTTATAACGAATAAGTACAGTAAAGCCTGCTTATATCGAACAGCGCGAGGATTGTAAAATAGTTCGATATAGAAAAAATTCGATATAGAAAGTGAAGCAAAAAAATACTTATATGAGAGCAATCTTGCCGACGGAGTCACGAGCTAACGCTGAGCTCTTACCACCCTGCAGTTCACTATTGATGCGACACTTTCTTGGAAAGAAAGCATTAATTTATTGGGGTGGAAGAACTGCGTGAGTGTAGCCTGCTTCTTGGAGCGCAACGCGTTGCTGGTGACCGCTTGCTCCACGGTATCTAAACAGTCGACAAGCACAAGACCGCTGCCCTCAATGGCACTGCAGTATCGCCGTAGCAGGGCCACGGCAGCGACGGCTTCGCTCGTGCTCGGAAGCGGCATAGAGTACTCGGCGTCTTCTTCAGACGAGCGACAAGCAGACAATACAATAATGATGGTGAATGAGCGATGACCGACAAGTGCGGGCGAGCGAGTGGCGCGGACTTGGTTCGGAACGGTGACGCAGCCCGCAGCGCCCAATGTGGTGCTTTCGGCTCCAACGGCATGCATGCGTGGAGCTAGAAGGCTCTGCGTGGAGCTCACTCTGCCACTGCCGCTGGATGAGAGCGCACACGCCAGTGCGCCTTTCATCCAGCGGCCGTGACTCTGCCACGGGCGGTTTGGACGCGCCCGAGCTCGCGCGGGAGTCGCAAGCGACACCCGCGCCACCGCTACGCGCCGATGTATTGCGGGAAAGCCTGCCGCTTAAGGAGAGCGGAAAACTTCCGGCCGGGAGAGTTCGATATATCCATTGTAAGCAAAATCGCGTTCGATATAAAAAGTTTTAAATGCATGTAATTTTTATCATAATTATACAAGGGTTCGATATAGGCCATAATTCGATATATCCGTGTTCGATATAAGCGGGATTTACTGTATGTTACTTTCACAAATTATTAACTTTTGTGCAAATGCAAATGCATGGCGTAACATGGTTGGCCCGTTTTCGGTAATTTTTATTTGTGTTTCCGCCGTTCTTTTCCGGGCTTTTTATTTTATCCTTCGTTTGCTGCAGATGCTTGAAGATGCATTTTTTATTTCTTTAGTTGTTTTTGGAATCTTTCTTTATTTTTGTATTTCTTTCGTATTTTTCATTTATGAAAATTATGTTCAACAAGTTATCTCCATTTACACTATTAAAACTATTAAATCGTTACTTCCGGTAATTATTTATTTTTCTGCAAATGCAGTGCGGCCCAGGGTACCGGTTATGGGATACTGGATAAAGAATGCAGCATTAAACAACGAAATTTTATTCCTCATAACCAGGTGAAAGAGCGGAATTCTGCTTATTATGCCTTTGAATGTGCAGACTGCAATGCAGCTGTGGGCCATGAATCCTGAGTCGTTTACCTTGCAACGCCTTTCATAATTGAAAGATTATTTTGCGACATTTCTACTCGGCCATCCCCCTTATTCCCCTTATTTACCTTGCTCTCGGCATTTTTTATTTAACCGTTCGTCACGGCATACCAAGAGTGAAACAGAAAGAAACACACACACACACAAAAAAAGCTACGTGAGAAGCAGGCGGCTACATGACCTACACAATACTTATAGGCATGCCTCAGAAAGAAGGTCCATGCATCAGTTTCTTAGTTTCTTGCGCGCAACTACTTCGATACTAGTAGACGTTAGTCACGGGTGCGTGCATGAGCTTATTTACCGTCCCTGTAAATAAGCTCATTGCACATGCTTTACTGGGGCTCGCTTCTCAAGCGTTAATAAACGTCCATCTCCTTGCCAATATAGCACGTAAGCGATTTTAGTTTGTATTCATTGTATTCACTTTAAACCCTGCATTCACGTTAAACACTGGCCGATGGCTGCTATGTGCACGCAGACTTAAATTTGATTGAAGTTTTTCCACTGGTTTGCGTGGTACTCGGAATAACAAAAAAGAAGAAGAAGAAGAGCAAAGGGAGCACTGGAGGGCGTACACGTGCGACAAAAATTGTATGCAGCATCTAACTCAAGTAAATTTAGCCTTATATAAGAACAGATTCAGAATACATTGTGCACAGATACAGACATATGAATATAAATACACTGACTCAACCCCCATCCTTCCCTCATAGAGGCGCTCAAGCATAGGTGCAATAGTGGTGGGACAATTTTTCCTATTATGAAGTTGGGACCATTAGTTTCGAGACCATTAGTTTCGGGACCATTTTTTCCGGGACCATTTGTTCCGGGACCATTTGTTCCGGAGCCATTTGTTCCAGAGGCATTTGTCCCGGGACCATTTTTTCCGCGACCGGTTGCACGAAGGTGCCTCATACGAACTTGATGCAATCCCGGGCAGGTGCACAACAGGTGCTGCACATTCACGTTCTGTATGGCACAGTCGCGGAATGGGCAGGTGGGTCGGTATGGGCCGCGGTATTGCGATGGCCAGGAGGCAGTCACGGACGGCGAAACGGCCACCCCAACTCGTATACCCTCCGCAGCGCAACCTCCTCTCCGCGAGTCAAGTCACCAGGGAGGTTTTATCCCCACAACTTCCTCGTCGGAACATGAAACCTTCCTTGCGCTTAAACGGAACAACAAAAAGCAATTTTTAAATCTCGTTTCCTTCTTCCATTTCTCCAAAGTTTCACTGCAGCGATGGGCAGTAGATTGCGCCCCAAGAAAATTAGTTACGCTGTGTTAGACATTGGCACTGCACGAAGCAATGAAAGCGCAAACCGAGCCCATCGACTCGTAAAGACTTGCATAAGCACTTTAAAGAAAATGATAATTGCTTCGGAAGAACTCATGCCTCCTTACACGGAGAGGCATTAACCAAGCGCGTATATACCTTCTTCGTGGGAGTTCCGATGTCTCGGAATGACTCCCGAGGCCTCTCCACTTCCCTCCGCTCCGGGCCCGAGATAAAGACGTTGCTTCTTTACGCGCACACACGCACACCTGTACAAGAGCGCGCACACTGGCCCTGCGTGCACACACACGGCGTATAAGTGCGGCGGGCCGTAGAGTGGAGGCCGCACGCAATGGCGCAGTTTGGACGCGTCCGCTCCGCTCAGGCATCTTCGGATGGCCGGACAACGACGCCGTTGGCCCGTCGAACTACGGAGGCGGGCAAAACGCGTTCGGCGACGTGATTAGCGTTCTCAGCTCGTCTTCATTACGCCCTGGCACACACGCACGAACACAAGCCGGACACAAGCGCGCGCGCACACACACACACTCCGCTCCCAATGCGCGGAGCATCATTTGTAACCATCTCTTCCTCAGACGCGGTCATTTGTCGGTTGTTTAGCGCATGACGCGAAGCGGTGGACTCTCGAGAGAAGCTGGTGCGTACGTACACGCGTTGATTTTCGTGGGGCTCGCCAGCGGTCACGATGGCGAGCGTAGTTTTTGTTTGCTGCGTTGTTCTTTTTCGTTGCATTTGGTCGCACGTAATTGCGCACCCCCCGCAGCGCAGTCTGTCCTGCATCTTGCCCCCTCCGTGATAATAGCGACGGCTGCAGGCGTGACCGTGGAGCTGCAAGAAAGGGGCTTCGAGCGAGGCGTGTGCGAGCATGTTCCTTGCCCGCTGCTGCTGCCGCCACAAGTCGGAACCCGAAGACCTTGGCGTCAAATGTCTGGTCGCTTGTCGCTTGAGAGGCGATGTCCTTACTCTTTCTTACGACCGCGAAAGAAACAAGTTTTTGAAAAACGTTTGGAGCTCCTCGGGAACGTGAGCAAGCAGCAATACTGACATTCCGGTAAGAAAAACAGCAAATCATAAATGCCCGTCAATGCCGACTGTACATACACATGCACAGACACCTAAAAAATCCCGGGCCATCTCCACTAATGTGAAACCTGGAAAGGGGCGAAGCATGCAGTGTAAAAGAGTATTCTTGGCGCCTTGGCGTTTTTGCCAACGGAGATGAAACCGTTGGAGGGTAGAGGTATACAGCTTTGCTGTGTAAGTCTCGTGTCTGTGAAGCACGACGCGTCTATAGCGCGAGGCGTAACCAATTGTCCCGGTGTTTTTTAGTACGCGTTACGAAGCGTTTCAGCGCGAGGCGTAAACGAGGGTCCCGGTGTTTTAGTACCGTGACTACATGAGACGTCAGTTATGATGACGACATGAGACGCCAACAGCCAGAGCTTCGCCCTTGAAACGACGTATGTCCTTCTGGGATTAGTTAACATGTGCAGCCCACCACACGTGAACCACTTATGCGATTAGTGCATTGAATGAACCGCGGGAGAACATAACGATTTAGTGTTTAGGGAAGCCTGGGAACGAAGATCTGAATCAGATTGACTTTCGTGCATAAAAAAGGGAGGGGGCGGGTATAAAGGCGATTGAGAAAGTAAACTCGCGTGAAGTATGTGTGTACTTTGTACTGTCTACTATTAGCGTACTGTGCTGTGCACCACTCACTGTGTACCACTCGCGCGAAGTGCTTGTGTACTGTGTACCGTTAACACAAACCAATAAATTTCCAGATGCGATTACGCATGCAGACAGACTAGACCAGAGTCCCAAAATCATTACCGAATGATTGTACTTGTGGCCAAACCCTGCTGAGCGCCGACGCGCCCCTTCAGCGGGAACTGGGGGCCCTGTTATTTACACAGTGTTTTAATTACAGCTCAGTAGTCGAAGTAGGTGTTTATTTTTCAACATAAACTTCCCACGGTGCGGCAAAAGGGGCCGTCTTTGTCTCCTGACGGGCTCAGCACCACGTGTTTAGACAACAGCCGGGAAGAGCAATATCGGAGTAAATTCCAGAGGCAGTTCATCATGAATAATTCTTATATTGAACACTCTGTAATGTACAAAACCAAGCAAGGAGGAGGAGGAGGAATAAACTTTATTTATGCGAGCCTTAGGTGCTGCTGTCTGGGCACCCCCACGAATATCCCTACCAGCATTGGCTATACTAAAACAAATTAAGCGACTTCCTGAACTACAGATTGTCTGGTCACCTGGCCACGAAACCCACAAAACCAAGCAAAACAGCAAAATTACGTGAGAAAACGGGAACAAAGCGGAGCAGAACGACGTTGATGTGCACAAGAATGTACCCTATTGCGTCACGTGTGCACTTGCCTGAATTGAAGTTTTGATCTTCTTTTGTGGTGAGCTCTGTTTAGGGCACTCAACTAAGGAAGGATAAGTATTTCGCAGCGATATTAAATGGTTATCAATTTTTTGACTTACAAAATTTCTTCTGGGTATATTTGTTAGAAAATGGAGTAAAGTCATGTTTAATTGTATGAACGACTAGGATAGCAATATACATAAAATCTGTATAAAACTTGGAGGAGTAACACCTTGATGACCGTAAACCGATTGCTCACCGGGGAGAGGTGGACGAAAGCACAATTTTTAAGGGCTTCTTTTGGAGTGAGAAGAGCCGATCAGAATCAGCTTTGTTGAGAAGCCCTAGACAGGATGGCAGTAAACGAGATGCGAAATAGGGGGAAATATAATTGTTTCTGAGTGGTACAGGTAGGATATATTTCAGCGTTACCACAGATTTTAACTTTAAAGTTTCTTGCTTTCAGTCATCATTCCCCACTGCGTTTTAATTGGCTCAAACACCTACAGTTCACGCCGCTTTACAAGTACGCCAACGTCGTCATCGACTGGGACCGGCTTACGCAGTCCCCTCAACGTTATGCGCGCTATAAAACGCGGTCCCTTCGCCGCTCCACCTATGCGTCGCATCTACACAGGGGTTCCCGCGAGGGGAGGTGGGAGTTTTTCATATAAAAAACCACTTGTATTGCCTTCACATTTTCTGGTAATAATATGTCACAGGAGTTGCCCAGCGCAGTGCCAAAATGCCACAAAGGCATTACTACGTTTTTTAAAGGTCACAGGCTTGTCTGAATTATTGTTGGGACCATGGAGGATTCTTTCCTCCATGGTTGGGACACTGTGTACCGCCTTTCATTCGCCCACTTGGCCAGTTTACCTGTTCTGTTCTAGGCATTCTCATTCTTTTCGTCCACGGTTTTGCATTTGCAGTTACCTTTACTTGTTATTTTCTCGCTCCATAAGCTCCACTACTCACCTTTTAAAGCGAAGCTTTAGTGCCCTCACTGATGCCGTTGTACGCCAATACGTTCTGCAGGAAAGCCAACTTTCTCTGACGATGATGATGAATGAACGTGGGTGAAGCGAAAGAAAAAAAGATGGAGGAAGCTCACACAAACGCGCAAGACTTGAAGGTAGCGAAGCTGTACGCAAGGTTCCCGACCACCACGATGGTTTAAGAACACGATTGTATCCGACAGTAAAGCCCGCTTATATCGAACACGGATATATCGAATTATTGCCTATTTCGAACCCTTGCATAATTCTGGGAAAAATGACATGCATTTAAAACTTTTTATATCGAACGCGATTTTGCTCACAATGGATATATCGAACTCCGCCGGCCCTCGTGGGATTTTTCACTCTCATAAGGTATGCGGCAGGCTTTCCCGCAATACATCGGCGCGCAGTGGTGGCGCGGGTGTCGCAAACCGGCCGTGGCAGAGTGGACAAGCTCCACGCATGCATGCCGTTGTAGCCGGAAGCGCCACATTGGGCGCTGCGGGCTGCGGTGTCACCGAACTTCAAGTGCGCGCCAATCGCTGCCCGCACTTGCTCGGTTCACTGGGTTCACCGTTATTCGCTTGTATCCATGCTTGTCTCCGCTCTGTCGAAGACGCCGAGGACTCCGTGCCGCTTCCGAGCACGAGCGAAGCAGTCGCTACCGTGGCCCTGATAGGCGATGCTGCAGTGCCATTGAGGGCAACGGTCTTGTGCTTGTCGACTGTTTAGATACCGTGGAGCAAGCAGTCACCAGCAACGCGTTGCGCTCCAAGAAGCAGGCTACACTCACACAGTTCTTTCGCCCCAATAAATGATTGTTTTCTTTCCGAGAAAGTATCGTATCAATAGTGAACTGGGGGTGGTAAGAGCTCAGCGTTAGCTGTGACTCCGCCAGCAAGATTGCCCTCATGTAAGTTTTTTTTGCTTCACTTTCTATATCGAATTTTTGCGATATCGAACTATTTTACAATCCTCGCGCTGTTCGATATAAGCGGGCTTTACTGTATTTGTTTCTCCACTGCCGCAACGACCTTTGCTCTATCATTGTTGTTATAAGTGTGAGCTTTCATTTTTGCAAGTGATAATCATTGGACGTCACCTGGAGGGGCGTACTTATGACGTGTCTTTCTCGTTCCGAGCAAGAATGTCCCTGCGATTACGGCGAACGCTGGAGCTATATATATATTTTTTTTGTGGTGGAGGGGGTCAATCTCGGCCAGTGTTCTAAAGTGAGTATGCTTGGCTTTCCAAACGTGCGCCGGGGACGCTGGGCGGTCATTTTTTTTTTTAACTGTCGGGCAGTCTCCACGAGGCACGTGCTCACGTGCGCGCGCTCGGTATTTTCTTGGAATTTTTAACTGAGAGCAGGAAAAAATTACGGTTTGCTTACCAGCTTCGCTGTGAAAGCGCTTCCCGTGGCTGGAATCGAACCCGGATCCTTCGCGATATGAAGCCGGCGTCTATCCGTTTGCTCCATTTCGACATGGTCAAAGCGGTTCGTAAATCTTTGGACGACAACCAAATAATCCGTCACGAGAAGATTGGCGTTGCTCTGCGTGCCGTTAGCCACGAGAAGTTAGGCCTAACGTGCCATGTAGAGGTTTAGGACGTTCTGCCAAACGTCACGTCTTGGGGTCTAACCCCTCAAACCGGCACCCACTCAAGATATCGCTAACTGAAAGCCAAGCAGCAGGTACTGATTCGCATCGTACCCCCCCCCCCAAAAAAAAAGAAAAGAAAGAAAAAAAAGAAACCCGAACGTTAGGCCTACGGAGTGCGCACCCGACCGTTGTGGTTATTCTAGAAAAGTGGTACCTCTATAGTAGCACATAATCGCAGTGTGGCATTGGCCAACCAAAGAATCCATCACGAGAAGGCTTCGCGTTCAATCATTGTCGTCCCCAAACGGAGTGGTGCATGATTTTTATATACACTTTCTTTATCTGTCAATCTTTCTTTCTTTCTGGTAGGGTAGCCAACCGGGCTCTTCTGTGGTTAACTTTCCTGTGCCGTCTTATCGTTCCTTTCTTATCAGACCTCCTATATTGCCCTGTGGAACGTATTCCTAGCAATGCATTTATGTATAGTAGTGAAGCCAACATCACGTGACTCATTGCATAGTGTTTGATATGTGTACACGGGGTACCGTGGAGATATTTAATGCAAGGTCCTAAGGCCCTCATACTTCCGCATCAGAGTGTGTTACTGCCAGCAACTTTTCAGCCATGCATTCTCGTATAGTAGTGAAGATGACATTGAAGGGTATAGGTGTATCCGACAATATCCACTTGAAAATTCCTTCTTTTTATTTCTTCACTTTTTTGGTAAAAAACTTCGGTTAGCCAGGCCAGGGTGTAAATGACGGTGTTGAAGGCATCAATGCCGTTTAGGCAGCCTTGGGGTATCAGCACCCGTTGCTGCTTGCTTTTCAAAGGGAACGGAAAAAGGGGGAGGGGGGGGGGGGACAGTTTCGGGGAATCAGAGAATATAATGTAACGAGTATCGAGTGACATGCCTTACATGTTACTCGAAAAATGTAAACGTAAGCTCGTTACTAAAATACCGGAAAAGGTAGCGCGCTATCACTAACGCCGTTACAGTTGAACCTCATTATAACGAACACTGAGATAGCGAATTATCGGCTGTAGCGAACTAACTACGTTCTTCGGTTGGTCACGCTTTATTTCAATGGCACTTATTCTTTTATAACAAAACTGAAACCATGAGCCGCGTGCGATATCGGATATAACGAATTAAATATTTGAGGAGGCTGAGAAGCTACTTGGAAAAACCCTTCTGCATCCGGAAGCGCGGAAGTATAAAGGCCCTTTTGTTCGTGGACACGGTAGAAAACTACATCCTGCTTAGTGCTCTGAGTAGCCACCACAATAAGATCACATCATTTATCCCACAAATAAAGACGCAAGCCTGTTTCACGGCCGCTGGATGAGAGCATCCAGCGGCCGTGCCTGTTTTGTAAAGTGAACCTTCTTTTGTCGCGTAAGCTACACTGGCCGAGGTTGAGCAGTTTCGCGTGGACCTTGAAGGGCCATGTTGCGCAAGCCCGAGGAGCATTGGGTTGCATCGGATTGGATTGGATTGAATTGGACTTAAATTAGAATGGATTGGATTGGATTAAATTGGATTAAATTGAATTGGATTGGATTGGATTCATCCAGTTGGAGTACGGGTGTGTAGAGAATGGGGTGTGCACATTCACCATTCTGCGCATTCCAGAAGTGGCGTCATAGCCGCGGCAGACGCACTAGCGCCGGCGCGTGGCCAGCTGTGCGCCTGCGTTGCGCAGTAGCCAAGTCTGACGGTGTGCCGGAGCCGCATGATAGCCGTTTCGCGTGGATCCAGGAGAGCCGTGATGCGCACGCGCGAGGAGCAGTGACTGGACTGGACTGGACTGGACTGGACTGGACTGGACTGGACTGGACTGGACTGGACTGGACTGGACTGGAGTGGAGTGGAGTGGAGTCGACTGGACTGGACTGGATTGGATTGGATTGGAAATCGTTTTAGCAGCAGTAAGCATGATAATCAGCTAATCCTAGAAAACCAGGAAACCTAAGAATAACTAGCTGAACCTTAGCTAATGCTACGTATATCCTGGCATAGCCGAGCTAAGACACTGCTAATTTTTGTTGTAATTTCACGTACTCATGTTCCGGCTCATTCAGCTTGAAATGCAACAAGAAGAAAGGTAAGGGTTACCTTGTTTACAGCGGGTTGGAAGCCAAGAAATGCATTTTTGTATCGAGTATTTTTGCGCGAGCCAGATTGTCGATTTGTTACAGCCAATTTTTACCTCTACTGTGTAACGAATATCGGATATAACGAACTAATTTGCTGTCCAGATACTACTCCGTTATAACGAGGTTCGACTGTACTTGCAATGCGTTACTGCCAACACTGCACCTAACCACTGTACCTGGAGAGACATCTGACCCAGGCTAAAGTCCCTTAGAAACATGCATATAGGGCGCATGCACACGGTCCAGATTTTCCTCTTCTCGTTTTAAATCGACAACGTGACTACTTGCCGCATGAAAGCCTGTCTTTGAAGAATCATCATGATCGCACAACTGCTGGCATAGAGTTCGTATCACCTTATTGCCTGTGATATTTTTGTCGTGATGATCCGGAAGTGCACACGCGATTCTTGACGATTTTCAACCACCTCGAGGTCTCGAATTGTGTAGCCTGAAGCCTGCGTGGCTTCGCGGTTCTGGGCGTGAATGATACTTTCCTCGCGCTTCCGAAAAGTGTTTGCGACGTCGAGTCATAGGGTTAACTAGCACTGCGAGTGGGAATCGCAGTACTGCTGCTCCGTTCTAATAGTACGTGCATCGGCGAGTATTTCCGGGGGAAACGTAACACGCAGCGATGGACACCTGCGATCATCGGTACTTCCCGAAGGGGCAAGTGTGACCCCACTACTGTCTTTGAAACGTTGTGTGCAAATTAAAAAGAAAAAAACTAATATTATATTGTTCACACATTCCTAGGCAAAATGAACTCTGAGTTAGCATCCATGCCGAAATCACTAATCATCATCATCATCATCAATAGCCCGTACACGCCCCTGCAGGGCAAAGGCCTCTCCATAGATCTCCAATTATCCCGGTCTGTGCTAACTGCGACTAATTTACCCCTGCAAACTTTGATCTCATCTGCCCACCTAACTTTCTGCGCCAGTGACTTCCCATGACTGCGCCAACTAACCCGAAATTAATAGTGAAACTAAATATCTCCATATGGTCGACCTAAAATTCAAACGGTGCGAGGCTGGGCCCCCCGTTCAAACCTTCTTCCTAGATTACCGTGATGACGACCTGGAAGACGCCCCAATGTGTGTCCTTTTCGAAGTGTTTCTTTTTATTCTTACACCACCCACCGGGAGGGTGGCCGAAAATCACGCTGCTGTTGCACAAAATTTATTTACTCTTTACTACTTCCATTTAGTGGGGCCTTTTTCCCCGGTATACATCGTAACGGATGGTGTTTTTCTTTTATTAGTCCTTCGGCATATTGAAAACGCTGTGAAGCATGACGTCCTGTACACTCAAGTTCACCTCGCAGTGACACGAGGCCAACCACCACGGCTCGAGCAACCTCTCGTAAGAGCAGTTCGCAAATTTATTCGCGAGTCTCAGCTCCTCACACGCGTTCAGCGGTGTCAAAGCTCCTCTCAAAACCGCGACATGTCTTATACAAAGCCTCAGCTGCGCAGCCGCACTCTGAGCGTACCTTCGTGAGCCCGCTCTCCGCAGCGTATATACACACATCGCGTGCAAACACGCGCGTGGTGATCGCGGCGACAGCGTGGAAAGCAGGTCCTCATTGTTCCGCAATGAGGAGATTAATCGCGCCCATGTAGCGATTGTGGCGAGCGGTCGTGCGTGCGTGCGTACACTTCGTCGAGTGCCGCTAGCTGCGCGTGTGGGTGTGTATGTGAGCGCGCGAAGTTCGTGCGCGTATATCTGCGCATTGTTTACACATTGCTGTCCCCCTCGCCTTCATCTCAGGGTACGCGGTGCTGATATACGGGGCGAAGGGGGGGTTTGGACAACACGGACTTCACCACCGAGCAACTCAGGCACACACTTTGGAACGCCTTCGAGCGGTGCTGCTGCTGCTGCTGCATATGCAGGCTGGCTTCGCGCGGCCGAGTGAAAAATGACCGCTCGGCCGAGCCGAGCGGAGCCGAGCCGAGCGGCTCGAGAACGGCGTGATGCAGATGTAGTATACGCATATGCATGGCGTACGCGTAACGCACCGTATACGTGCGAGCTCTTCTCCTGTTCCAGCTGATCTCATTATTTTACCCTCTTTCAGCGAGAAGGAGACTGCGGAGTCTTCATTTGGAGGACGGCGTTCTTCCTGGGTGGCCGATTTACCTGTGCGCGCGGGTGTGGGGCGTGTGTGCGGTACTGAATCATCTGAACCTGCCCATTTTCGCTCTAGATGGGTGGTATACTGCAGGGGCAGCTTGATCGGAACGAGTAAATGCGCGTCTCCTCAGAGACTCAGTGTGCGCAAAGCAGTAGCTACGTTTTAAAGCATAATTGCAGCAGCCTTATCAATGGGCGGGCCCGGCGGGGCCGCAAATACTCACACATTGCGAACACATCTGAAGGAATCGTAAATAAAGCTGATTTTGAATTTTGAATATACTTCTTTGAGCTCTTTTAACTTTGCCATGACTCACTCACCGTTGCGGCGAACGATATATATCAACTCGTTCGCCGCAGCCATGAACAGCTTTATTAAGACATTGAAACCTGGATCTAACTAAATTCCCGATTTAGCGAAGTTTTCGCCTGCAAGTTGGTTTTTTTTTTCTTTTTCAGAGAAGAGAATGGGAGAGTGTCGCCGCTTCATCGCTTCTCTCCCTGTGTAGCACTCGCCTGTTCGGTCGTGAAAGTGAACGTATCTACCTGTCCGTATCGGCGTGCAGGTGCATTTGCCTACTCGCTTTGCTTGCAACGATGTGACGGTTTCGTGTGATCCTGTACGCCCTGACAATCTACACTCCCGCTGCGGAAAAATGTAGCGGTGTTCCGCAAGGAGGGTCCACCATCTAAACAGAAAACTGGCTTCGTTGTAAGAGATACTTCGTTAAAAGTGGCGATGGGGTGCCTTACATACACATAAGCGAGAATTTCAATGGCGAGATTGTGGTGCTCGCGCTGCTTGTATAGGGAATGCGCATTGGGTTCGTCTTTACAACTGTCCCTGCGAAGCGTCACATGATGTGCGTTGTACTTATATAACTGGTACGACCGTTGTTACCGTCTGTGGAATTACTGTATATGTAATGTGCGCTGTTCGTGAAACAGCATGCATGTGCCACAGCCAATATAGGTCATCGGGCCCGATTCCATTCACTCGACGTGATGCCGCGATGCTTGCGTACTCTGTGGCGCGTCAGTTACAACGATCAATATGGATGAACATATCAAAAAAGTATCAGCCACTTTGGAGATCTGATTCCGCCTGCACTTTCCGAATGCCGTGTGGCCTGGGAAAGCTTGACGAAGCGATTGTTCACCGCATTCGCCTCAGCATCTCTTTTACTAACCACTACTTGCACAAGACGCGCCGAGTTGCCTCCCTTCACAGTCACGCTTGCAGTGTTCGTGAAGAAATTAAACACGTATACTGTGTGTGTGTCCCCGTATTGACCGGCTACCCACGAAGACAACTTAGGGACTGCATGCGTGATGATGCACCATTGAAACTTAGCGACGTCATCAGTCCGTGGCAGTAGCAGAGATTGGTTTTGGGGGGGGGGCGGCCCAGAGATTGGTTTGGGGGGGGGGGGGCTCTTTTCTTTGCGCCAGTACCGCGGAGGAGGTGATAACCATGCAGGCGTGCGCGCGTATGCGGTATAAGCCGCTTGAGCAAGAATCACTTAGCGACACACTGGTTTTTGGCGCGCCTTAGTCGGTGCAACGGCTGGCTCGAGCCCGCATTTCTGATGGTCGCAACACGTTTGCGGCCTCGCACAAGTGGGATTCGTGCAAGCGGAATACTTTAAAAAACTAAAAATAAGAAGCTGAGGACCTCTTTGAAGGGTGGGGGTGGGGGAGGGGGAATGGAGGGGGGGAATCGCCCCCTCCCCCTTCCTGGGACCGCCACTGCCGTGGCACTCAACTGTCGTGGCGACCCGGATTACAAGGGTCTTGGTGTCAATTCTCCGCGACACCGGCCTGAACAAAGCTCTGTCAACGTTTGCCTTAGCTTTACTGCTGTGCGTGTGCTGTGTGTGCGTTTCTGCGTCTGTCAGTTTCTGTGTGCCTATGTGCGTTTGACAGTGCTTGCATGCGTTTTTGTGCCTTCGCTTACTTCGCTCATTTTCGCCCCTCTCATGTTCGTGTGGAGTAGCAAGCCAAGCTCGCTGCCAGGCTGACTTTTCTCCATCGTCAAAAAAGCATCCTCCTCCTCCTCCTCCTCCTCCTCCTCAAATGTTCTTCCTCTATGGTAGTGCTTCTCAAATGGGAGTCCGCGCACTTTAGGGGCTCTGCGAGCCCCTTCGCAATACACTCCCCCCCTCTTTTCTTTCTCTCCTTTTGGCCAAAATTTGTTGCGGCGCGAAACAAAGTGGCTTGCTGCATGGCCCGTGCGTTCGACTCTTCCGCGTGGTGGTGTGTGTATGGGCGGCTTTACCTAAAAGATTAAATTGTTTAACAAAGTTTCCAAAAAAATGATACCCGTCAACATAGTTCCCCCTCACTTTTTCAATCGCAAACCGGCCGGCAGCATGCTCACGGCTTAGAACCACTGCGTTATGGTGTACATCAGGCTGTAGACACAAGGCCTCATAAACAGCTTCCTAAATGCAAAGAAATAAATTCAAAGGGGAGATATTGTCGCTGCTACCGTATGCGTGCGATTTTACATGTGGGTATTGCATTTTCGTTTTGTCAACATAAATCTCAAAACGGACTATGGAAGCGAAATACAAGTTTGGTTCATTAGAAAGGCTGCTTCGTCTCGGTAACAATGACAACGCCAACTTCGAGCAATTAATTTAGACATCATGGAAAACCGATGAAACAGTGGCGACTCACCAGATAATTTCTCGCTTACTGCTTAGGACGTCACAGGGACTTGCTTACATGTGCGATTGACGGCTGCCAAGAAACATGACTGCTGTATAGTGCATGGTGCCTCTAGTTTCTTTTTAAGTGCAGAACACTTTAGGGGCTCGCCTTGTCGTGGTAGCTCGCTCGCTGGACCCAAGTAGAGCCACACGGTGTTCCGTCGTAGCGGCTGTCGTCGCGGCCTCCCTCAGAGGTTTTGAAAGCCGAGTGGTTTATACTGTATAGTGCATACGCGTTCGAAACTCGTGAACCGCTGGTGCTTGTCGTTGCATCTTCCCCTCTGTTTAGCACCAAAGAAAGCTGTAGGTACATTTGAGGCAAAATAGCGTAATTAACCGGCAGCGCCCGCGTTAATTTAGTTAGGAACGCTCGTTGGGTTGGTTTTCACGATAGTAGCGAAAAAAAAAAAGTGGCCGCGCAACGCCGGCACGTGCGGGAGGAAAAGCAAGCACAAAAAGAACAGAACTCCCGCTGGCGCAGTTTCAGGCAGGGGGCGCGCGAGCACTGCGAAGGCGGGAAATTTGAATTGCATTGGGTGGTAGCAGCGAGCGGATAACGGCGCTACAGCCCATTATGGCGAATCACTGCTCTGCTCTTCCGACAGCTTTCACATTGAGTGGAACGGCTTTAATTTTTTTTATCGCACCACTTCATTGTTAACGCGGAGGTAACCAACTGATAACTCAATTTTTCAGCATTCTCCTATTACGTCACAGCTTACGTTGAGTAGCGCGAAATTTGAATTGAATGAAGGACCGAGAGTTGGTTCTTTCAAATTAAATAAGAATATATTTTGTCGTTATGGTCCCTTTAAAGCCTCGTTTTAAAACTGTGGCCAGATGGGTCAGCAAGCGCATTTCAGTGGTTTTTATCTCGTACCGAAGGCGTAAAGAGAGACCTCTCCGCTAATTAGGCCGCACCCCAGCGAACACACCGCCGGCGTCGCGACGCCGACGTGCGTGAGGCAGGGCGAGGGAAACGCCGGCTACGCAACGGCAGTGGCGAAAGCGCGCCTCCCTGGCGCCTGCGTGAACGCGTGCGCCGGACACGACGGATCGACGCAACGCCGTTTCGGCCTCCAGACTCGCAAGATGGACAGGCATGCCAGAGCACACGCGAGTCATGTAAAGAAACGCCACGAATGCACGTCCTCCCGCGCCCCTGGCGCGCCGTCACCGAAGGCCGGGGCGTAGCTCTATCCATTATACATGGAAAGGTCTCGGCGACGGCCGACATCGTCCGCCCGGTAGGGGAGGGAGGGGGGTGAGGGAGGTGGATGGGCCATCATTCTTTTCAACAGGCAGTCCTCCTTAGCCACACCAGCTGATGATGATAGCGATGGGTCGCCGATAACGGCCGTGCTCCTGCTTGCAGCGGCCACCACCGCAGCACCCCCGTCCACCAAGCCCCCGTCATTATAGCCGGAGAACAAATTATACCGTAGACAAACTAAACACAATTTATAAGAGCTTGCCCCCTCGGGGGCTGCTGCTGCTGCTGCTCGGCGCTGCTGCGGGTCCCTCCGCGGCGCGCGCGCCATGTGCGTTCCCGCGGGGATCTGTCTACGTTCGCGTCCGCGGAGCGGCGTCCCAGCGCTTCGCCTAAGAAAATATGTGCAGCTGCTTCCGCATGTATACGTAACTTTTTCAGCCGTTAAAAGTGCACGGCCCACGTGCACCCAACGACAATTCTTCACTATAGCTTGTGCTTGTGCAATTGGTAAGCGAAACGAAATTGTCGAACCTGAACATTCCGTGCTCAGTCCTTGTGCACTTCTGCTGATGAGCACGTTGAGCCACGTCGATTTTAAAATTGCGGGGAAAGGTATTTTAGTTACCTAAAATATCTAAACACGCGTGATAACCATCGATATCACGCGTGTCTTCCGGAAGCGGAATTTGCTAATAAAAAACATCCTTTACGTCACGAATGACAGTGACAGGTTCTCGTTGTCATTAAGACCCAATCCTCAGATTCTGAACCCGCGGAAGCTCGATACTCGTAGGCTGATTTTTAAAGAAAATTCCAGGTGTTGGGGACGTAACGCATAGATCCGGATGAATAACATGAATTTCCCTACAAACAAAGTCCAAATTTGGCGGTTTCTGAAGGCACAAATTCCGCTTCTGCCCTCCCCAGCGATTGTGCAAATGGCGCGCCTGCCTGTCCGGCGTAGTGCTGCTCCCCCGCGCAGCAGCGCAAGCTCTCCACGCCCGATTGCGGACGCGTGTCGCTATGTAAATACAGCGCAGAAAGGGAAGAGAAAGAAGGAGGAGACGCCAGCGCGTGTTTTGCCCTCGTCGCCGCCGCGGAGGAATCCGTCCGTCCGTCCTGGCGGCTGGGCGTTCTGCCTCCTCTTCTCCCAGCGCGTAGATTCTACGTCTCGTTTTCGGGATTGCCTTTCGCGAGCTCACGCACGCACCGCAGACGGCAATCGTCGAGCGTGCCCAGTCGTTGCTTGCGGACTCGGCGAACAAGAAGAATGAATAAACGGCCGCGTGTATCGCCCTCCCCACCCCGGCGCGTTGCTTCTGGCGCATGCAGCGTCGTCCCGGTCCGATCACGGCTGCCGCTGCTTCTCCCCACGGAGCTGCTCTCCGTTGCACTTTGCGAGAATCATCGCCTCTCCGCACGCCTTCTTCATTCTGCACTCTCCGAGCTGCCAGGCTGGCGCCTCCGAGGAAGAGCGAGACAAAGAGAGGCTGATGGGGTGGGCATCACGTCTACCCGCTGGCCTTCTCCTCTTGTAGCGCTTTGTTCTTGGCTGCTGACGCCCCCCTCCCCCTTCCACCTGCCAGGCCGAGAAGAAGGACGAGGATTAGATCCTGCTTCGTTTCATTCAGCTCCTATTTCTCGCTTCTTTCGTTTTCCGCCCATCGCAGGGGCGTCGCGGAGCGGGGCAGTTTAGCGCTGGCCGGCCAGGTCGCCCGCTGCGCGAGATGCTTTCGTTCTGCGAGCCTCTCCTTGTTCCCTCTTGCCCGCTGCCGTGTGTGCTCGCTTCCTGCTGCACTTGAGCAGCCCTCGCCCTAACTGGCACTCTGCTGCGGGGGGAAAGGAGACGTCACGGCGCCTGATATTTTAATGGAAGGGCTGCCTCTGCACCACCGAAGGCGCCGGCCGACAGCCGGGATCCGCCGCGACGTCCGCGTGCCGTGACAGCTCTCCTCCGCCTCTCCGCGGCGTGGCCCCCCTACCACGGCGTGCACGTGGAGTGATGAACGACATCTGCGGGGGAGAGCGCAACAGGCAAGCGCGCCTAAGGTAACAGCGGCGCTGTTGCGTCTGGACGGCTCATAGAAGCTTCGTCGTATTTACCTCACCTCTGAAGTAAGAATTTTGTGTGCTAGGAACATTACGGGAAACTCCGCCAGATTGTGTGGCGCCGATTTTGTAGCGTGAGCTACACTGGCCGAGGTTGAGCAGTTTCGCGTGGCTCCTGGAGAGCCGTGCTGCGCATGCGCGAGGAGCAGTGACGTCTCGCGGCGCACAGCTGGCGCGCCGGAGCCGCCGCGACCCGCGGACTGGGTGGATTGTATTAATTGGTTGGATTGGAAATCGTTTTAGCAGCAGTAAGCATGATTGATAATCACCTAATCGTAAACAACCAGGAAACCTGAGAATAACCAGGTGTACTTTATCTCACGCTACGTATATCCAGCATAGCCGAGCTAAGCCACTGCTATTTTTTTTCTTTTTTCTTTTAGAAGACGATTGCAGCTAAAACGGAAACAAGTTGGGTGCGCAATCGCCTCCGCAGCAGCGTTGCCTGACAACTAAATGGGTATGCCTAACGAATTGTCTATATATTGGCAGCGGTAACGAGGTTCATATCCGCAACGTTTTTTAGCGTGAAAGAACCTGGTACTCGCACCCTAAACGCTAAGCAGTGAAGGGGGCGAAAGGAGATAGCCGCGGTCAAACAATGAAATCGACGTAGCCAATGAATGTAACGCTAAATCGGTGCCGTGCAGCGAAGAAGCATTTCAACATAAGGTGTGACAGCGGTGACAAGAACTGCAAAGACGAAACCAGCAAGATGCATGGCGTACAGTCAAACCGGATTAGAACGAACCCGGATTGAGTGAATTATGCTATATATTGAACAAAAAATTCCATTACAAAAATACTTGCGATTTTTCATTTCCTTACAACGAAGTTCAACATGATATATTGAACTCGGCGCGCCTAGAATTGGCCGCCAAACGGCATGGTTCGGAGCGGCGATTGAGATGTTGACGGGCTGCGATGGAGATGTTGAACTCCCATGGAGCGACGTGACTCCCGGCACGGTCCGTAACTGTTTCCAACGCCCTCTCTCATGATTAAACCCTCTTTCCAGTCGGCCAGTCCGGGCCAAGATGGAAGCATAGATGAACTGTGAGAAGAGCTAAAACGTTCCCGATGTTGTGCTGAAAGGAGTGCCCTTCGAGTATTTCCTGATTGTCTACGAGGACGTTGCTTTCACTGTGAGGCACCTCGGACGCCGGACACGTTGCGATGTCATGGCTACTGGCGCTGCTGGAAGCACGAAAGTTGGCAGAGTATGTTCGCGAGGGAAAGCCGTCCGTGCTTAATGAAATGCTTTCCCAGTCAATGTCTCCGCCAATTTTCCTTCGATATTGAAGGACGCCGACTGCAACTGATGCAAATGATGTCTTATGGAGCGGAATGCTGTGCTAGTTGACGCCGACAAAATGACATTGAAAACAAGAATCACCGCTTTTTGGGAAAGGAAAGTAGGGTTACAGCGGAAAGGGCTTATTGCTTGCAATGAATAGATAGTTTTGTGTATAGCAATGGCATATTTTATTATGTTCGTTCTGCATGCGGGGATGGCAGGATGAAGGGGCGTGAAGGGGGGGGGGGGGGTTCCCGCGGTTCCCGCGTATTGCGAACTCGTAACAAAAAATTCTTTATAGGCGGGTTCGGCTATTTCGAACTATTGGATATATCGAACTAATCGTGGGGCATATTGCAGTTCGCTATAACCGGCTTTGACTGTATAGCCTTCTAGCGTGAGCAGAAATTAATTTTTTTTCTCGGCTTCTTTGCCTTCCTGCTAGTTTTTTTTGCGTTTTATTCTCCTTTTATGTTTTAAGTTAAGCCCATATTGCCAGGCTTCCACGTGTTTTTTTTTTTTTCATATCCAAGAACAAAAAAAAAATTGGGGCAGCTTCCCACTACCGGCACGAAGACTGGAAAAACAACGAAAGCGGTGGCCCCACCCAGCTATGCTATGAGGTTTTAGGGGGAAGATGGGTGAAAAGGGCCCGAAACTGTCTGGCGTGTGGTGCCGACACCTTGTCAGGCCGCTTATTCTTGGATCCGCTGAGTTTATGTGCGGTTAGTCTTGGAGAATCGGCGAACATTTCTGCGTGTTTATGCTTCGAGACTTGGTCAAGTTTTTTTTTTTTTTCTTGGTGTCGTCGTTAGGCCCCAAAGAGCAATGAACACTCGGTCATTAAAGTATGTACAATGTACGCATGCCCACTGCCTTTGCGGTGCAGCTCCATGAGTAGCGGAGGGCGCTGCGGGACGAGTGTGCGTTCAAAATTTGTGAACTCGTTCGGTAGGCACCGTTCGGCTTGTATAGTCTGGCGTGTGGAACGCTAATTGAGAAGTTGGCTAACGTTATCGCTTCTCGGCCATTTGGCTTATTTCATTTTGGCATTAATGCTTGTCTTTGCACCGTCAAAACAAGCGATAGAGAGAGCCACCCTGCGACGCGTTTCCAAGGCCCTGCTTGTACCAGTTGCATCGCACCTCCGACAGGTGGCGGCACGAACCCCTCCCGAGAGCTGCGAGGCAAAGCTCGGCGGTTTTCCTGCGCACTTTCGCCGGCCGAAGACCAGCTTAAACAACATTGCTGTTAAAACTTTTGAAAGTCCGTGTGTCTTTGAAGTGCGACGCGCCCTATAGCACGAGGCGCTGGAAAAACAACGTCCCAGTGTGTGCTGTTAGCACGCAACTACCGCCAAAATCGCACGCCGTTCAAAACAGGATTTGGACATCTCGCATATACGTCTCCTTACTTGTACAGCCCAGCCCGCTTACAAGGAACACACCGGGAGACAGAAATCAGTTCCTTATAACCGTTTTTCGCTATATGGGGACATAAAATGTATCTATACAAAAGGTAACGGGAAACGAAGTGTTCGTCATGGCAGAGATTTTGTTAAAACCACGTTCGCTATCGGCTACACTGCATATGCATTTGGAGTCGATTAGTTAATAATAGGCGCCATTCTCAAGAAGATCAGTAGATTCAAAATAAGTGTTCTGCGTGTATGCATGTACTTTTCTTAAGAATGACAGCCGTCGGCGGTCAAGAGAAAAAATTTGCTCACAAATTCTGTGCCACCTTTATATCGGGTGCTAAAAAGCATCGCACGTCATCTACGTTCACAGAGTAGAATGGCTTATGATTTTTTCTTGTCCCTTTTGCCTTCCTCTTTCCCAATTTCCTTCTTGCTTGGCTTCCCGTTTTTTTTTTGTTGGTCCAATCTCTGTTTTTTTTTTTCATTTTTGTTTGGTTTGAACAAGCGAGAAACCAAAATTGCCTGCTCCAGATCGTGGGCAAAGAAAGAAAGAAAAAAAGAAAGGAAGGAAAGTAAAGAGAGAGAGAAATAAGAGAGGAGGAGGAGGAGGGAAGAGGAGAAAGAAAGAAAAAACCCGGCGAAACACTTCAGACGCTTCCTTGCAGTGCAGTGACCATTCGGCATGCAACTTCTTCCCACGAACAGCGCGTGGGACTGCGAATTAATATTCCAGCCTCGCCCTACCGGACGCAGCGGCGCAAGGGTCGACAGGTGTGGTTGGAGCGAGGATTACTATCAGAGGCGCGACATTAAACAGCCGCGAACATACCATGCATCATCGACGTAGGCTGCCAGGCGTGCACCCCGAGCGGCTATAGCAGCGTGGGCATACGCATGCGTCTATATACATAGTTATCTCTTCCGAAGAGGAAGCGCCAAAATATACGCGCGAGAAAACATCATTAAAATGTAAACACTCTCTTCTCAGTCTTTAGGTCGACGTCGACTATACTGACCGAACAAATGCTTTGTAGCACCTGGCTGTTATAGGGGAGGTGGGTAGAGAGGACGGGAAAAGGGAACGGGGCCAAGTATTCTTTGGGCACAGTTCAACGTTTTAAAGCTTTGTATTTCATTTTATTTTCATTTTCATTTCATTTATTGCATACTGCGAACCTTCACAGGTCAAGCAGGTGGGCACGATACATGTGAAAAGAACATATCCAGGCACTCAAGTCAGACATAAAAAAAGAAAGAGTTCCGCACACAAGAACAGGTTTGCAGACCCAAACAATATATTGTTTGTGTCTGCAAACCTGTTCTTGTAAGGAAAGAAAACAACATAAACCTTTATACAGAGTCTTTTCGGAAGTTCCAGTCTTCTACTGTTCGCGGAAAAAAGGAATATTTATACGTATCTGTGCGTGCAAAATAAGGTGTTAAGGTTCCGGGGTGATGGTGTCTCGTATATATCTTGTAAATATGGGTGTCGGGTACACTGTTGAGTCTAGTGCTGTTTGTCTGGCTTCATTTAGGCCCAAGTTTGAATTTAGCACGCACCGCATAAACCGCTAAACCACATTCAAATTTTTGTGTGCGTGTGCGGTCACTTTCAGCGCGGATATTAAAAAAAAATCGCAGTCTCCAGTATAGTATACGGGGCCCCGCTGGATACCGAATCATTACCCCTCGCCCACAGCTCTTTAGGCGTTATGATCTGTAACTTTTAATTTTATGCACGTCCTAAGGAAGTCTGTGAGGCGGGGAATAGCTGAATATAATTTTCGCTGAGGAGTTGTTAGGACTTCGTTATTTTTAAAATTTTTGAGACTGCTCACACGTCCGCGGGTATGAGCTTGCCACGGGAACGCGCGAATTGAAGCTGCAGACAACCGCACTTGTCTTCGGTTGTGCGAGCGCATGAACAACTGATGGCGATGTATATGCGCCTCGCGCCGCCAGGTGAAATAGGTAACCCCTATAATGGGCTATTGACAGCGGTCACTAAAAGGACATCGTACTCTCTAGGGCAATCCCGCCGTCAAGCGCCACTACAGTCTACTGAAGGGACCAATCCGTGCCGCCAAGAAAGCAAATGCGACGAATAACACCAACGGGCACACAACTCGACTCAAAAATGTGATCGGCATTGCGCAATGAAGATTTTCATGCTTGCACTGCATTATTCACAGCGCAGACAGAACTTTAAGTTACATCGCGTTCTCGACATCTTCATTCGGCAAAATTTCATCGCTGGCTGCATGTATTGGTCAACGGATTGTGGTGAAGCGGAAACACGGGATTGCCCTAGACTGAAGAAGATTCAGACATCCAGAGCAAGCTGGAGCTTAGGCAACCTTGCCCTTACCGAACTTTTTTGGAGGCGATGTTTAATAGTTGCCTTCTCATCAAGCTAGCAACCATCGGTCATACAATACAGTAAACACTGCAACGAGAATTTATAGCTACCCGAAGCTAAATATCACTTCCTTGCGGTTCTCAACGTTGCTCTCTTTGTCAATCGACCACACATAGGGGCAATCCCCAAGGGGGAGTAAGTTTCTGCAAACGAAAGTTTGGCATCCACCTCATTGCAGCCATACGGCTACAAAGGAAAGCTCTTTCTCAGAAACTTCGCAGTGGAAGAAAAATTCGTCCTGGTCTAGGATTCGAACCCGGGACAATAACCGGAGCAGTCGAGAGAGAGAGAGAGAGAGAGAGAGAGAGAGAGAGAGAGAGAGAGAACGAGAGAGAGGAGGAGAGGAGGAGGAGGAGGAGGAGGGAGGAGGAGGAGGAGGAGGAGGAGGAGGAGGAGGAGGAGGAAAGAAAGAAAAAACCCGGCGAAACACTTCAGACGCTTCCTTGCAGTGCAGTGACCATTCGGCATGCAACTTCTTCCCACGAACAGCGCGTGGGACTGCGAATTAATATTCCAGCCTCGCCCTACCGGACGCAGCGGCGCAAGGGTCGACAGGTGTGGTTGGAGCGAGGATTACTATCAGAGGCGCGACATTAAACAGCCGCGAACATACCATGCATCATCGACGTAGGCTGCCAGGCGTGCACCCCGAGCGGCTATAGCAGCGTGGGCATACGCATGCGTCTATATACATAGTTATCTCTTCCGAAGAGGAAGCGCCAAAATATACGCGCGAGAAAACATCATTAAAATGTAAACACTCTCTTCTCAGTCTTTAGGTCGACGTCGACTATACTGACCGAACAAATGCTTTGTAGCACCTGGCTGTTATAGGGGAGGTGGGTAGAGAGGACGGGAAAAGGGAACGGGGCCAAGTATTCTTTGGGCACAGTTCAACGTTTAAAGCTTTGTATTTCATTTTATTTCATTTTCATTTTCATTTATTGCATACTGCGAACCTTCACAGGTGCAAGCAGGTGGGCACGATACATGTGAAAAGAACATATCCAGGCACTCAAGTCAGACATAAAAAAAGAAAGAGTTCCGCACACAAGAACAGGTTTGCAGACCCAAACAATATATTGTTTGTGTCTGCAAACCTGTTCTTGTAAGGAAAGAAAACAACATAAACCTTTATACAGAGTCTTTTCGGAAGTTCCAGTCTTCTACTGTTCGCGGAAAAAAGGAATATTTATACGTATCTGTGCGTGCAAAATAAGGTGTTAAGGTTCCGGGGTGATGGTGTCTCGTATATATCTTGTAAATATGGGTGTCGGGTACACTGTTGAGTCTAGTGCTGTTTGTCTGGCTTCATTTAGGCCCAAGTTTGAATTTAGCACGCACCGCATAAACCGCTAAACCACATTCAAATTTTTGTGTGCGTGTGCGGTCACTTTCAGCGCGGATATTAAAAAAAAATCGCAGTCTCCAGTATAGTATACGGGGCCCCGCTGGATACCGAATCATTACCCCTCGCCCACAGCTCTTTAGGCGTTATGATCTGTAACTTTTAATTTTATGCACGTCCTAAGGAAGTCTGTGAGGCGGGGAATAGCTGAATATAATTTTCGCTGAGGAGTTGTTAGGACTTCGTTATTTTTAAAATTTTTGAGACTGCTCACACGTCCGCGGGTATGAGCTTGCCACGGGAACGCGCGAATTGAAGCTGCAGACAACCGCACTTGTCTTCGGTTGTGCGAGCGCATGAACAACTGATGGCGATGTATATGCGCCTCGCGCCGCCAGGTGAAATAGGTAACCCCTATAATGGGCTATTGACAGCGGTCACTAAAAGGACATCGTACTCTCTAGGGCAATCCCGCCGTCAAGCGCCACTACAGTCTACTGAAGGGACCAATCCGTGCCGCCAAGAAAGCAAATGCGACGAATAACACCAACGGGCACACAACTCGACTCAAAAATGTGATCGGCATTGCGCAATGAAGATTTTCATGCTTGCACTGCATTATTCACAGCGCAGACAGAACTTTAAGTTACATCGCGTTCTCGACATCTTCATTCGGCAAAATTTCATCGCTGGCTGCATGTATTGGTCAACGGATTGTGGTGAAGCGGAAACACGGGATTGCCCTAGACTGAAGAAGATTCAGACATCCAGAGCAAGCTGGAGCTTAGGCAACCTTGCCCTTACCGAACTTTTTTGGAGGCGATGTTTAATAGTTGCCTTCTCATCAAGCTAGCAACCATCGGTCATACAATACAGTAAACACTGCAACGAGAATTTATAGCTACCCGAAGCTAAATATCACTTCCTTGCGGTTCTCAACGTTGCTCTCTTTGTCAATCGACCACACATAGGGGCAATCCCCAAGGGGGAGTAAGTTTCTGCAAACGAAAGTTTGGCATCCACCTCATTGCAGCCATACGGCTACAAAGGAAAGCTCTTTCTCAGAAACTTCGCAGTGGAAGAAAAATTCGTCCTGGTCTAGGATTCGAACCCGGGACAATACCGGAGCAGTCGAGAGAGAGAGAGAGAGAGAGAGAGAGAGAGAGAGATGAGAGAGAGAGAGAGAGAGAGAGAGAGAGAGGAGGAGGAGGAGGAGGAGGAGGAGGAGGAGGAAGGAGGAAGGAGGAGGAGGAGGAGGAGGAAAGAAGAAGAAAAAAACCCGGCGAAACACTTCAGACGCTTCCTTGCAGTGCAGTGACCATTCGGCATGCAACTTCTTCCCACGAACAGCGCGTGGGACTGCGAATTAATATTCCAGCCTCGCCCTACCGGACGCAGCGGCGCAAGGGTCGACAGGTGTGGTTGGAGCGAGGATTACTATCAGAGGCGCGACATTAAACAGCCGCGAACATACCATGCATCATCGACGTAGGCTGCCAGGCGTGCACCCCGAGCGGCTATAGCAGCGTGGGCATACGCATGCGTCTATATACATAGTTATCTCTTCCGAAGAGGAAGCGCCAAAATATACGCGCGAGAAAACATCATTAAAATGTAAACACTCTCTTCTCAGTCTTTAGGTCGACGTCGACTATACTGACCGAACAAATGCTTTGTAGCACCTGGCTGTTATAGGGGAGGTGGGTAGAGAGGACGGGAAAAGGGAACGGGGCCAAGTATTCTTTGGGCACAGTTCAACGTTTAAAGCTTTGTATTTCATTTTATTTTCATTTTCATTTTCATTTATTGCATACTGCGAACCTTCACAGGTGCAAGCAGGTGGGCACGATACATGTGAAAAGAACATATCCAGGCACTCAAGTCAGACATAAAAAAAGAAAGAGTTCCGCACACAAGAACAGGTTTGCAGACCCAAACAATATATTGTTTGTGTCTGCAAACCTGTTCTTGTAAGGAAAGAAAACAACATAAACCTTTATACAGAGTCTTTTCGGAAGTTCCAGTCTTCTACTGTTCGCGGAAAAAAGGAATATTTATACGTATCTGTGCGTGCAAAATAAGGTGTTAAGGTTCCGGGGTGATGGTGTCTCGTATATATCTTGTAAATATGGGTGTCGGGTACACTGTTGAGTCTAGTGCTGTTTGTCTGGCTTCATTTAGGCCCAAGTTTGAATTTAGCACGCACCGCATAAACCGCTAAACCACATTCAAATTTTTGTGTGCGTGTGCGGTCACTTTCAGCGCGGATATTAAAAAAAAATCGCAGTCTCCAGTATAGTATACGGGGCCCCGCTGGATACCGAATCATTACCCCTCGCCCACAGCTCTTTAGGCGTTATGATCTGTAACTTTTAATTTTATGCACGTCCTAAGGAAGTCTGTGAGGCGGGGAATAGCTGAATATAATTTTCGCTGAGGAGTTGTTAGGACTTCGTTATTTTTAAAATTTTTGAGACTGCTCACACGTCCGCGGGTATGAGCTTGCCACGGGAACGCGCGAATTGAAGCTGCAGACAACCGCACTTGTCTTCGGTTGTGCGAGCGCATGAACAACTGATGGCGATGTATATGCGCCTCGCGCCGCCAGGTGAAATAGGTAACCCCTATAATGGGCTATTGACAGCGGTCACTAAAAGGACATCGTACTCTCTAGGGCAATCCCGCCGTCAAGCGCCACTACAGTCTACTGAAGGGACCAATCCGTGCCGCCAAGAAAGCAAATGCGACGAATAACACCAACGGGCACACAACTCGACTCAAAAATGTGATCGGCATTGCGCAATGAAGATTTTCATGCTTGCACTGCATTATTCACAGCGCAGACAGAACTTTAAGTTACATCGCGTTCTCGACATCTTCATTCGGCAAAATTTCATCGCTGGCTGCATGTATTGGTCAACGGATTGTGGTGAAGCGGAAACACGGGATTGCCCTAGACTGAAGAAGATTCAGACATCCAGAGCAAGCTGGAGCTTAGGCAACCTTGCCCTTACCGAACTTTTTTGGAGGCGATGTTTAATAGTTGCCTTCTCATCAAGCTAGCAACCATCGGTCATACAATACAGTAAACACTGCAACGAGAATTTATAGCTACCCGAAGCTAAATATCACTTCCTTGCGGTTCTCAACGTTGCTCTCTTTGTCAATCGACCACACATAGGGGCAATCCCCAAGGGGGAGTAAGTTTCTGCAAACGAAAGTTTGGCATCCACCTCATTGCAGCCATACGGCTACAAAGGAAAGCTCTTTCTCAGAAACTTCGCAGTGGAAGAAAAATTCGTCCTGGTCTAGGATTCGAACCCGGGACAATAACCGGAGCAGTCGAGAGAGAGAGAGAGGGAGAGAGAGAGAGAGAGAGAGAGAGAGAGAGAGAGAGAGAGAGAGAGGAGAGAGAGAGAGAGGAGAGAGAGAGAGAGAGGGAGGGAGAGAGAGAGAGAGAGAGAATGATCTTTAATGAAACTGGCGATGTCAGCCGAGCTAAGCCGCCTGGCTTGCTACGCCAGATGAATGTGATGGCGATGATAATTATAATGATGAAGAGGAATACATATGATTTTATTGGCGTATTCATTGGAGGTTGTGGCCATTACTACACCAGGGTGGCCAATCCTGCTCTGGTGAAGGAATGCGGGGCAGAAACTTGGAGGCTCACTAAGAGGGTTCAACTTAGATTGAGGATGACTCAGCGCGCAGTGGAACGGAAGATGATAGGTTTAACATTAAGGGACAAGAAGAGAGCGGAGTGGGTCAGGGAACAAACGCCTGTTAAGGACATATTAGTAGAAATTAAGAAGAAGAAATGGACGTAGGCAGGAATGCGACGGCAAGATAACCGTTGTTCATTAAGGGTAACAGAGTGGATCCCTAGTGAAGGCAAGCGTGTCAGGGGTCGGCAGAAAGTTAGATGGGCAGATGAGATCAAGAAGTTTGCGGGGATAAATTAGTTGCAGTTAGCACAGGACCGGGGTAATTGGAGATTAATGGGAGAGGCCTTTGCCCTTCAGTGGGCGTAGATAGGCTGGTGATCATGATGATGATGATGATGACATGTGATTTTAACTATTTACAAAGCCTGATCAAGACTTGTGTCTTTCAGGTACGCCAAAAAGGCTTTCGTTGCACCAGCGGCACGTTTGGAAGAATTCCAAGGACCTAATACGTCCCTCAATTCTAGACGGAGAGCGGCCGGCCCAGGGACACTGCGAGAGACCCTCTTTGTGTACTAAAGTGAGCACAATCACAAATGAGATGTTGCAGTCTGCAGATCTTCACGCACACCACACAGCGGGCACAGAGGCGAGGTGGACTGGTGGGTCTTGTGACGGAAGTATCGCGTGTAAGCGACATTCAACCGCATACGGTGGAGTACGGCTTCATCATGCCTAAATAGTCCAGGTGGCATCTTAAAATTACAATGCGGGTCGATAGAGTAGAGGGGCGCGTAATGACGGGATGCGTCTGCCCAAATCGATCGCTGCATGCTCCATGCCGCACTGTATGCAAGGGCTGAAGCATCTCTCTACCTACTGAGCTAACCAGGAGGCTAGTTGTTTGTATACCGCGAGAACGAATTGATCAACAACTCAAAGTGGTGGACAGGTGTTTACACCTGTGCATAACACCTGCATTACACCTGCATAATACGTGCAGTACACCGTGCATAACTGTCCATCACTTCGAGTTGTTGATCAATTTGTTCTAGCGCTACAAACGAGTAGCCTCCTGGTTAGCTCAGTTGGCAGAGCGACTGCTCCGGTTAGCGGTGGACCCGGGTTCCAATCCTGTATCACGACGAATTTTTCTTCCACTGTGAAGTTTTTGAGAAAGCTATAGCTTTCCTTTGTAGCTGTACGGCTGCATTGAGGTGGTTGTCAAACTTTCCTTCGCAGTTGCTTTTTTTTTTTGCTTAGAAATGACCGTTAAGAGTTTCTTTTCAACAGCGGAGCTGTTCTTGGGCTGGCATTCACGACAGTCTCTGCTGGTATCGTGCCACGCTCTATCTCTCAAGAGCAGGCTTCTTCGCTGCGAAAAGACATAGTAAAAAACAAAAAAAAATTCTTACGGCCTTCATCTTTTTTATGCAAAACGGCCTATATTTCCCCTAAAAACTATCTTCCGAGCAACGCTTTTGTCTTTATAGGTGAAGCCGACTTTAAAAACATCGGTGCTTGATTGGTTTTTGTAAGCTGGCTTTTCCATAGTTACTGAAAACGGCTCTACCTCCTGTAATATCGAAAGTATCCCGAAACAAATTATGACAAGTAGCCGCTAAGGCGACTCTACCATTACAGCGGGTTTCAGTTACTTGTCATAATTAGTTAGTTTCAGTGAAGTTGTAAAGGTTACCGATTTACTGTCTGCAGTCAATACATGGTCATACATGGTCATCGCGTTATGCTCCGAAAAACTAAAAATCCCAACTAGCAGTGCACAGTTCGAACGCGTACATAGACTGGGCAAGTATACGGAGGATAAGACCCATCCAGTAATCGCGAAGTTTACTTTGTTTAAAGACAAGGATAATATCTTGGGCTCCGCACACTAACTGAAAGGCACAGATTTTTCCATCGGAGAAGACTTCTCGTTTTCAACTCGTCTTGCTAGAAGGAAATTGATAGCATTTGCCCGGGAACTAAATAAACCCTTCAAGCTTGCGGTATACAAGCTTCACATCGACAAAAAAACCTACTTCTACGATACTACAACTAAAACCGTCGTGTTGCTTGACAGATAGCTAGATAGCGGTGCGCGAGTACAAGTTCCTATGCTGTCTACTTCAACCCGCACAGGTCTGTCACTATCACTGGCTTTTGCCAACATACGGAGTGTACTACACAAGCGCCTGCAAGTTTGTTCTTTTTTAGATGACAGCAACGTTGATATTCTTGCTTTAACGGAAACGTGGTTGCAGCCTGACATAGCGGACAACGAAATTTTGCCCGGAAGTGAGTATGAAATATATCGGAGTGACAGGACGAATAGAAGAGGCGGTGTGGCAATCAAGAAAACTCTTCCGTCATACGTGATAACATGCCACACTGATGTCGAAATTCTATGGGTCGTTTGTTTAACTGGTTCTGTAAAAATTCTGTTAGGTGTTTGTTACCGTCCCCCGGATACCCCTTATTCCTTTATGACCGACCTGCGTGCCAGTGTGACAACAGCGACTCAGCTGTGCCCTGTTGACAAAATATATCTGCTTGGCGACTTCAACTTTCCAGATATCGATTGGGTTAACTTAACATCATCTTGTCATGCTTCCGAAGAACTAATCAACATAACCCTGGATTTCAATCTGTTGCAAGTTGTTAATGAGCCAACACGAGGCACTAACATATTGGATTTAGTATTTACATCTGAACCGGAAACCATTCAGTTTGTATCAAACTTCGATGGATTTAGCGATCATAACATGCTCCTAGTTAACCTAAACGTACCCTTAACATCCACTGGTTTCAATTTCAAAAAAATTTACGATTACAATAGAGCTAACTACGATGAAGTGAACAAAGAACTAGATATATTTCATAATACAATACTAATGCCTTCGTTTGAGAGTCGTTCAATCGATGAAAACTGGTCGCTTTTCAGGGACAAAATGGCTGCATTGGTTACGAAATACGTACCGCTCATTTCTATCTCAAACGATAGAACAAATCCATGGTTTAATAGGGGACTCCATAAACAAAGAAACAAAAAGAAGCGATTATACAAAAACGCCAGGCGTGTAGGTACTCCTCAGGCATGGCAGAAGTATAAAGAATGTCTACAAAAATACGTGTCTGCTTTAACGGCTGCTAAAAATAAATATTTTTCATGCGACCTGCCTTCAATCCTTAAAACCAATCCAAGGAAGTTTGGCAAGAAATATCCCCCCGAAACGATGGTCATAACATTTTGCTGCACGGTGACGACCACATTTCCATTTCCGACGTTAATTGGGCTAGTGTCTTCAACATGTTTTTTCGTCAGTTTTTACCAAGGAAAACAATTCCAGCGTTCCCCTTTTCGATTACCTTGATTGCCCATATATGCAACCAATTTCCCTTACTGTCGAAAGTATTGAAGTTTTAATAAGCAACCAAAAACTGTCCACGTCCGCAGGAGTAGATAACATAAACTCAAAACTTTTAAAAAACACGAAATCAATTTCACGTGTAATCTTATATCACATATTCACGCAGTCATTGTCTGCTGGCCAGTTGCCTAGGGACTGGAAAAAAGCTAAAATCGTGCCGATACATAAATAGGGTAATAAAAACTCACCGGACAACTACCGTCCCATTTCGCTAACGTGCATATGCTGTAAGATGCTGGAACACATTATCGCTTCTAACATTTACTGTCATCTTGAGACCAATAAATTCTTTTTCGCTAACCAGCATGGTTTTAGGAAAGACTTTTCTTGTGATACGCAGCTTTTTGAATTCACCACGGACTTAAACAATAACATGAACAGCTAACTCGCAAACTGATTGTATCTTCCTGGATTTTTCCAAAGCGTTTGATCGTGTAGCCCACTGCCGTTTAATCAGTAAATTATCCGCCCTCCGATTAGATTCTTAACTTTATCTTGGCTTCGTAACTTCCTTTCCATGCGTGAACAGTTCACGGTGGTTAATGGTTCTACTTCGCCGCTTTCCCCTGTCACCTCGGGTGTGCCTCAAGCAGCGTTCTTGTCTTCTTACTTTTTTTAATATTTATTAATGACCTACCTTCTCGCGTAACATCTTGCATGCGACTTTTTGCTGACGATTGCATAATCTACCGGAAAATAAATAACCCTAGTGACCATGTAATGCTTCAAAATGACGTAAAGGCTATCTGCGACTGGTTCATGCAATACGTGGCAAATGTCTCTGAACTTAACCAAATGCCAAAAAATTTCTTTCAGCCGAAAACGCGTTAACTCTAATTTTTCGTACTTCCTAAACAACCATTTAATTACTGACGCTTTAAATTATAAATACCTAGGCGTGCTCTTAACGGCTAACCTTTCGTGGTCCACCCACATTAACGCCATATGCGCTAAAGCTTCACGATCACTGGGATACTTACGTCGAAATCTGCATGCTGCTCCCTCTAACATTCGTCAACTAGGCTATAAAACTTATGTACTACCACAGTTAGAGTTCACTTCTTCCGTTTGGTCCCCTTACCAAAATTACTTAATTGAAAAAAATAGAAGCAGTGCAGAATCGGGCTGCACGGTTTATAACCAAGTCATATGACTTTAGCTCAAGCATAACAAAAATAAAACACGATCTTTCACTAGAAACACTGCATCTGCGCCGGCAAATCGCTCTCCTGTGCATTTTTCACAAATACATTCATAGCACCAGATATTCCCCTTTGCGCATTATAACCCCTGTTTTCACATCGCACAGATTATTTAACCAACGTAGCTTCGCACGCATGTACGGCACCACCAACGCATTTAATTCATCCGCTCTTCCACGTGCTATCCGCTTGTGGAATGATCTTCCTGATACCATCGCGTCGCTGGCTAACCCGGAAATATTCCGTCATCACTGGCAGATCCATTTTTCAGATTGAACAGGATGATTCCGTTCGCATAGGTTTTTTCTTAGTTTCGCATTGTGTTTTACTTGCTGATGTTCTTTTTTTTGTATAATCTCTCTTGCTGTTGTGATGATGATGTGATGAAGTTCTTTTTTTTATTGCTTACTTGACTTGTTGATATCTGTATCTGACACGACTAATTATTTTATAACTTTTGTTCGTTATTTTGGTGTGATTTCCTCCACAAGCCCCCCTTACTCAATGCCCTGCTGGGCCTGTAAGGTACTTTGAATAAATAAATAAATAAACAGATGGAGTATAATTACAGAAACTGCTGTAGCTGAAGTTTTACCGGAACTATCCGGAAACTATCCGGAACTATCCGGAAACTATCCGGAAACTATATACAATTAGCCACTAAGACGGCTCGAAAATTAAACACAAGGAGCCGAAAGCCGCTAAGACGGCTCTAACATAACAGACAAGGAGCCGACGATAAATAGAATCTTCGTAAACACACCCACAGCTCCGCTGTTAGCAGATTTCACTCCGGGGGGAACTGGATTTAGTTTTCAGTTATTTAAAGTTTGCCATGTTTAGCTTTCTCGTTTGTTTAATGCAGTTTCCGTGGTGATGCTTTTAAAGGAGTCTAAAAGGCGGATTTTAAATGCTAGGGTTCATGTTTCGCTTTGCGCGGCCTCGATTTGAAAGCTGATGCATTCATATAAGATTTCTTAATATAGGCAGCGAGTAGGGGCCCTGATCGTGCTCCCGTAAGTGCATGCAAATAAATTTTTCTTGTTGCGATACCAACAAAGTCACACTTTTTTTCCTTGGAATGTTCCACCACATACTTTTACCTTACTCAAATCCGTTACTTGCCACCCCCCTCCCCCCCCCCCCCCCCCCCCTCCCTACCGGATGTACACAAGCTGCATTTCTGATAAAAAGAGGGGGACGGCGAATACAAGAACGCCATGGTCTGAACAGCTTTTCACAGGTTGCGGGTCACGTTAAAGGACTACAACTTCTACAAATTAATTTGTTTGCCCTCCACTATGACCATGCCTCATATCCCAGGTTTATACTTCGGTGAGTTAAGGCCCGATTACAACATGTTAAGAACATGCCAGAATGAACTATAGCACATGCTAACAGAAGGTTGATATCTCCAGGTATGACCAAAGCTTCTTATATATACTTATATTTCTCTGTTGCAGCCTCTGTGTCGTGTGAAACCTATATCTGAATTGGCATACAATTTGCACGAGACCAATAACGATCCTCCTCCTGGGTCAGGGCTGGGTGACGGCTACAGGGAACGTGTCTTTGATCCCGATTCTAAGAGTATCGGCTTCGCTTGGTCACGAAAGTCTGGTCGATCCCCCGAGATTTCATCCACATTTACTAGTCTGGAGTTCTCGGCAGCAACCCGCAACAAATGACGCAAAAGTTGGTGTTCCCTTTGCTGAAGAACAGGACCCAGTACCGTGGCTTTGCCAAGAACGTCCTCTAACCGCACCTCCTTTTGCTTAATAATGGTGCTCGCTCGGTACCTCCGGCTCTGTCTTTGCCTTTTCCATAACATCCTCCCGTCGGCACAATAATGCTTGTGCTGATTCGCCTAGAAGGCTTACGTAGGTAATCTGCAGCCCCTCAAATAAAACCAGCCAAACGTCCTGGTGGCGATTAGTTAAGCCGTTCAGTCACCGATCGTTAGCAGCTTCGAAGATCGATGCTGCTTCGTAATGATAGTCTTGTTTAGAATGGGGTGCGGAGGCCTGTATGCATGACTCTGTTCTGTAGTCCAGAGACGAATCTTGCAGGCTGTCTACTGTCGAGGTGGTCTACCGTATTGGCGTGGTCGGGATTGTATACGTGCCTTGGCTATCCCTTTCGTGGTGGAGTCAGCCTTCTAAGAGCGGAAGATTTCGTCTTTTTTTTTTTTTCGGAAATAATGCTCATTCTGATAAGCCTAGAGGACGTACGGAGGTAACCAGCCCCCGAAAATCAGTCAAACGTCCTGGTTGCGATTCGTTATGGCGTGCAATCGCCGGTCGTTAGCAGCTTCATTTCCCATCGGTGCTTGGAAGATCGATGCTGCTTCCTATAATGATAGGCCTTGTTTGGGGTGGGTATGGAGGCCTATCTCGGCTCTGTTTCGTGGCATGGGCGAACTTGCGACTGTCTTGTGTCGAGCTGGTCTATCATATCGGCTTGTTTGGGACTCTACTGGCCTCAGCTGTCGCCTGCGGGGCTGATCACGCTTTCTTACAGTGGCAGGTAGTTACTTTCTGCCAGACTGAATAGGTTCGTAGCCTTGGGCAATGTCTATATAATGGCTACGGTCATTGCCCTCAGCTGGTTTTGTGCCGCGGCTGGCATTTCGCGGCATCTGTTCTGGTTGGTGTTCATAATAGTATCGATGAATAAGATGCATTCAAAAAGGCTGATGTTCAGGTACACCCTCAGGACGTTCACCTGATAGTTCATCGTTCTCTCCATTTTTGGCCGAAGGCGATCACTCTGAGACCCCGGCGTCTCACATGCGGTAGCGTTCAAGTCACTTGCGATTCAAGTCGTATGAGCGCTTCGTCTGCATTGTTGAATGGTCTATCACAAGCGTTGCCTGTGTGTTTCGCCGGATGCTAGACTATTGGAACGGTCAGAAAAGGCGATCCGTGACACTGTTCCGTGATGACACAGAATAATATCCATCTCATCAATGGTCAACTCTTTCTAAATATTCATTCTGACATTAGTGTCCGACATTTTTTCCTTTGTTCTATAAACCTCTCTTACCCATCTTGCACAGATGGATGAGAGAGGCTGACGCTAATCTCGTAGACTCAAGCGGACACGGTGTACCGTATTTGCACGATTCTAACGCGCACCCTTTTTTTATGAATATAGGCACTCAAAAATACCTGCGCGTTATAGCCGGACTCGAAACTGAGAAACCTCGAAGCCGGAACCGCCCACTCGAAACCGGAACGAAGCGGCTCAGTGAATGGTGGAGGCTTTGTTTAAACATCTCGGCGGAAATGGGAGGTATCCGAGACAGCGTCCCGTGCATTAGGCGTCCCGGAGTCGGCTGTTCGCGACTGGCGAAAACGAAGGGACCCCATTTTTAAGTGAAAGCTTCACGGAAGGGCTTTAGCTGCCCACAGCATGTGCAGATTTGTGCCCAAATAAATGTTTTATACAATTTTTCGGCGTCTGTAAAAAACAATATTTTGTGTGCGCGGTAGAATCAGCACCAAGATATTTTTTTTTGGATTCGGGGTGTCGAATTACACTGCGCGTTACAATCGGGGGAGGGTTATAATCGTGCAAATTCGGTATATCCACTGCGCAAGAGCACAAGGGACAGTGCCACACCTCGATGTTGAGTCCACTGACAGGCCTATCACTGTTTATTAGGGGTGGGCTATTGATCGATTAACCGTCCGATTAATCGATTAATGCTTTAGTCGCGATTATTTTTTTTAACCGGTTAATCGGTGTGAAGTCAAGTGAGCAATATTTAACAAGAGTGTCATGTCGAAATTGTGCTGCAGCGTTTCGAGGACCATATTCGCGTTCAAGTAACCCGCCTGACGTCACAACAGAAGACTATGCAGGAATGCTTAGAGATAATAGTCATTAAAACCGAATGCTTATAGCCCAGGCAACAAGAAAGTGGCAACTCTTAGTCCAAACTTACGCATTACAAAAATTGTCGAGCAGGCACTTGCACTGTTTGTCTTTGTATAAAAGAACTCTGACGTATGTAAGCCACAATTATATTCTGGTGCTCCTGCAATTACTTCGAGTGCAATGTTCCTGATTAAGCGCCAATGAAAAACGTTGTTGCAAAACGTTCTCGCCTGTTCATCAGCGCCATGATGATGACCTGCTTACCTCATTTGGAATTTCTGTGAACAGGCCGATGAGCATATTGATCTTATTATCATCATTGTAATATTATGAACAATAATAAAATACTATTTTTAGTGTTTTGTTCCTGAACGAATGCAACCGATTAATAGATTAATTAACCGATGAAAGCGAGCCGATTAATGAATTACATATTTTAAACCGATGCCCAGCCCCCTACTGTTTATGAACGAAAAATCAGTCACATAATTCTTATTTCTGTTATTCTACTGCAACAAAGGGGTGTGCGTTAGAGATTCATTCACTCATCCATCCATCTTTATAATTACCATAATTATCATCGTTATCATCATCGTCGTCATCGTCATCAGCCCGTTGGTGCCCACTGCGGGACGAAGGCCTCTCCCAAAGATTTTCAGCCACTAGCCTGAGTGTACCCGGTGCTTTACATGGGACCGAGTTTGCCGTGATGGGATAGAAGGCACCGCGTGACCTGGCACCCACATCGCGCACACGGGCGCGGGAACACAAGAAGTTCTTAGAAGAAGTGCAATTAAATGGCTCTCGTATTTTCTACGCAAATCCTTGTTCTCACTCCAAACACATCCCAGCACTCCACCTTACTAGTGTAACTATATGGCATCTTAAAACACACACACAAAAGAAACAAATCGGTAAAATGGGCAGCCGGCAAACCAGAATTGCGGATAAATATCGCTGTAATAACTGGAGCAAATCCAAAAGAATAACCGCAGGCTGCGTGCACAAGGCATCGAATGCTGACAAACCGACGCATCCGCAAATTCAGACGGACTCCGTATACGCATGCGTACGTGACGCCTTGCTTTCTTCTCAGGCTCGGCGCGCCTTCAGCGTCAGCCATGGGTGCCGCGCATATACATATTCCTCGCACGTTGCCCAATGTGTGTCGCTCTTCCGTCGAACTGATATATGGTCGGCCGTCGCACGGGCCAGGCGAGCCAGTGAGCGCACTCACACGCACACGCACGCACACAATCCGCCCAGGGCGATCGGACATGTACGCACACTCGGACACGGCCGGGGGGCCTCGCAATTTGCCGTGGCTACAGCGCAACCGAGAGAAAGAGGCCCAGAGAGACAATAATAATGAAATGAACGCGTATGGTCGCGGCCGTGCTCGCGGCGCTGCGTATCTGCTCCGCAATCGACGTTCCTCGAGTGATGGATGGCTGCGGTCGCCGCGGCGGTCGCCCTCGCCCGCTGCGCCTGGGCTCGGGGCCCAGTCAGCGTCGCAGCCACGAAATCCGCCGGGAACGTGGGCTAGCACCGCTTTCGTTGCGACTGTGGCAGCATCACGTCTCTTTGGGAGCCACGTCGCGTATATAAATGTGAGCAGCGTTTCCGCTCGTTCTCGCATGTGATGTCCGCGGCCGCATCGGCGTACACCCCGCTTGACGACGCGTACAGGAGGAACTGGAACAGGGACACGTTAGTTATAAACTGTTCCTATACATTTGTTTCGACGAGCTCAGGCAGAATTTTGTTTGGTCGACCCAGTTTGTAAGCACAGTCTTCATAATTATGAATGAGTATGCCTTTGTTTCTTTACTGCGAGGCTGTTCGTGACTATCGTTCCGTGAATTTTTAAAGCGGAGCTTTCTATGCCTCCCTTGCGCCGTAGGTCGTAGCACCAAAACGCACTACGGGAAAGGCAACTTTACGAAATGGGTTTCCGGAATCGAACTTGATTTTTTTTTTTTTTTTTTTTGCGTTACGAAGCACACATCTATCCTATTGCGCCATTCCGATACTGCCAAAGCAGTTGGTGAATAACCTGCAAGCACCTAGCAAGAATCTACTCATACAAGCTACTTGAACTTCTAAACAGATCGAATTCAAACAAATCAATCGCAAACACCATATCACTTAAATTCGCGCACAGAAATCTCCGAGTTTCAACCATCTTTCCCGTTAGATGAAAGGGGCTTAGATTTTTTTTGTTCTGCGTTTTCAAAAAATGCCTTGCGTGAAAGCCAAATTTTCCCACGTGCTTTCGAAGTGCGACGTGTTCGTGTAAACGGATTTGTCTGTCTGTCTGTCTGTCTGTCTGTCTGTCTGTTTGTCTTCGTTTGTTTGCTTCGTTCGTTCGTTCGTTGTCTGTTTGTTTGTTTGTTTGTTTGTTTGTTTGTTTGTTTGTTTGTTTGTTTGTTTGTTGTTTGTTTGTTTGTTTGTTTGTTTGTTTGTTGTTTTTTGTTTGTTTGTTTGTTTGTTTTTTGTTTGTTTGTTTGTTGTTTGTTTGTTTGTTTTGTTTGTTTGTTTGTTTGTTTGTTTGTTTGTTTGTTTGTTTGTTTGTTTGTTTGTTTGTAGGAAGCTGCTTCCGGGGGAGGCGTCTGCCAGGGCAGAAACTCTGCTGGCCGAGCACGTGACAGATAACCAGAAAGACGCCGTTATTTATTTTGAATTTCACTTCTTTTGCCGCGACGTGAATGGTCGAAGAAGGAGGAAAAAGGAGGGGGAAAGGTAGTCATTGCAAGAGAGGAGGGGACGGGAGTTGACCAGAGGGGAGAGTAAGAACGTGGGCTGCATATCTGACGCTTTTCTTGCTTCTTTTAACGCGCAATATTAAATTTTTCTACCCAACCCTTACGGAACTTGTATTTGTTAAAAAATATTTACGTCTCCTTTCACTTGATTTGATTTTATTGTATTGTGCACAAATCGTATTTTGAATTTTCCGATGCAAGTTCCAAAATGCATGATCTCCATTCGGTAGGTCCGTTATCGTGATTTATTCATATCGTGGCAGTAAAATATTATATTTATTGGGATATTATTATCAAATAACTCTTGTCGCACAAACTCATATTTGTTAAAGCTCGTGCGCAACCGGTATATGAACATAACTGGGGTACATCATGGCGCTGAGAAATAACTCGTCTTAATCTGTACAGGCGTAGGAACACACGGCAGTAGGTATATCAAGTAACAATTCGCGAATAAACTTTCGCTCGCATACGTACTCCGCACTGGATGTATCATGCTATACGCTACGGTTCGTCATTGTAAACGCCGGCGGGGGTACCATCATACGAACATTAGCACAAGGCAACAATCCTACTTTTTTCCGCGAAAACGCAATTAGCCTTTCCTTTTCAAGGCGTCTTTCCCGTCCCGATGAAAATGTTTCCAAGGGGTCGCTGCTTCCGCACGAGCAAATTGTAACTGTTCGGTACAACTTCACCACGTTTGCAGACGCCTCTATAGGTCTGCGTTTGGGCTCGTGGAGGGGCGCATGCATTGATCATCCATTTCGTGCTTTCAAACGCGCGAAAATAAAGAAAAAGGAGGCGCAGCAGCTGACAGCAACGCCCAGGGAGAGCATTCGGAGAAACTTGGTGTGATGCACCGTGCTCCTCGGGCGGGCGAGGGCAGCAGGGCCTCCTGGGCCGAATACGACTGCACGGGGAAAGGCGAGCGACCTTCAGGATGCCCACTCCAACGCCTGCCCTCCTCCTTCGTGCTTGGCAGCGATCAACGGCTGCTCTGTTATGCTGTCATCGAAGAGCGATGATCTCGCGACTCCTCGTCGTGGCCGGATCGCCCAGCCGGACTTGATCGCTCGTGCACACGTCGTTGAGGTGCCTAATGCAGACACTGCAGCTTTGTTCTGTACATACTCCTCCCATGCTAGAACCGAGATGCACTTCATTGTTTAATTCTCTAATGAGTGTTATTTCACGCTCCGCGTCTTGTACTGTACTAAGCACCGTAAAATGAGGTAAGTATGCGAATATTTTACTCCGCCTGGAGCTTTTTACTATATGCAACAGAAGGCGTCATTACGCAGCTGGTTGCTATTTTAGCGGGAGGTGAATATTATTTGAGCGGAGGAGTTACAGATGGCGACGTTGGGGTTTGAACGAAATCTGACGGCTTCCGGGCATGAATCCAAAGGAGGCTCGGGGATCATTCGCATTTTAGGCAATTCGTGTTAGGGGTACATTACCATCTTTTCTCCCTCACGACTAGAAAACGTCGCAGGGTGGGGTACGGGGCGTAAGGAAAGACAAAGCTACGGCCGCGTGTAATATAAACGCAATATCCAGCGGGCAAAGAGAACTTTGGATTATGTAGAAAGAGGGTTGTGTAAACAACGTTTCCAGAAAAACTTTACCTCAGCGAGTACCAATGCGGTTCTCTTAATTAATTAAAAAAATAGCTACAGCGTGAATAGAAATAAGGATGCAGAAAAACGACGGGACGAGCGCAGACTTCCAGCTGAATTTAATCAGAGAAACCTTGCACCTTTTATACGCACTCTTCATATTAACACCAGTAAAATATCAAAAATAGAGCAAGAACAACAAAAAAACGCGCGTATAATCTCTGATAGCACACCACCACATCAACACTCGTTCACGCATTTGGCGGAATCTACACAGACACCAACTTAAGTCATACCCGATGTACAGCACGTGTTGGAAAGGAAATCTATCTCTTTTTGGGACAACGTGATTGTAGCCCGGCTCACACATTTACTACCCTGCCTTTCTATTCCGTGTGCTTCAATTATTCCTCGCGTAGTTTGGTTTCCGCTTCTTCTTATCACCTCGCACATGTAAAATGGAGGATTTCACCGGCAAGATTTGCAATGCAAGGCTAAGAACCCATCATTCCTTTTTTTGACGTGTCCTTGTTTCTATTCGCGCTGTAGCTTTTTTTTTTTTTAATGAACTTCCAACTCGGCCAACAGTACACCTTGTTCTCTTAATTAAGCTTACTGCACGGCGCCTCGGTATTGATACGCGATTCATGTTGTATCGGTGATTGCGTATACCGCGTACGTGGCATGCGAAAGCCTTCCAAATATTCCTGCCTCAAAATGTGTATTTCATAGCTCAGCGAAGCCCCTGATGCTCAGTTCACGTTTAAAACAAATCGCACTTGAAGAATCGGGGCTTATTTCACATCCTGTATTCCAATGGCATGCATTCATTACCATGGTATCTTGTGCACATTAAATGCAGGAATAATACCTTTAAGTCATCAGTAGCCCCGTAGTTTGCAACAGCTGCGGCATGCGCAGAAATCTAGTGATCACTATGCATACACAATAGGTTCTTTCTGGCTTCAAACTGCGAATGAACGCACTCTTGAGAATCCACGGAACTAATGCGCCAGCCCACGAGTGTCAATACTACCTTCGACACAACTGCACAACAAAAGTTCGTTCACGCACACGGGCACGCACAAGCCCAGGGAATATTTGCGCATGCAAATGCCCCGGGCGCCACGCTGATGTACGCTAACCGAGTGCATTCTTCGCCCTTCGCGCGCACGTGTAATTACGTTCCCCGCAGGTGAAGCGAACGCGGATGCGACGGAACGCGACGCCTCTCCGCGCCGAGAGGGGGACGAGGAGGCTGAGAGGGGGAGGACATGATTGAGATCAGCCCAGAGCAAACATGGTAACGCTGCGCTGATCACGAAGCGTCGTCACACGGCGATCGAGACGGTGGCACGCAATGACCGGGCCCCGATTGTATGCACTTCCGAAGTCTGGCACGCACTCGCCTACCGGGTGGCAGTTAGCGAGGGGAGGAGAGCGTACCGAGGTAGCGAAACGCGACGTGAATGGAAGCCCCACCACCGTAGCAGCAACCACCACCACCGACCGCTTGTCAGCGCTTGCTCCCCCCCTCGCCCAAGGAGCGCCTCCGAGCCGCGGACAACCATCTACGGGCGCAGGCAAGTATATGAGTTCGCTTCTTTTTCTTTCCCTCAAAGCGGAAAGACAGAATCACGAAGAAGCACTGCCAAGGGCCTGTTAATAAGCGATCGAAGGAGCCAAAAACGAAAGAGAGAAAAGAAAAGAAACTACAACATTTCTCCGTGAAGCCACGGAGAAATAAATAACTGGCATTGCATCGCACAGAGGACGCGACTACGTAATAATTACCTGCTTAAAGGAGGGAAGGGGGAACAGCAGGCGTCAGCTGGGGGGGGAGGGGGGGGGATGCGCTCGCGAAACGTTGGCACCGGAGCGATCATCATCGCCTCCACGGCTACAACCACCACCGGAGTGGGCAGTGCGTGTGTGCGTATGTGTCGGCCTTACCTCGCGTTCGATGCCCGTCGTTCGTGCGCCTACTCAGCTCGTGTGTTTGTATAGGAGACTACTCAACGCCAACGTGCCCGAGTTTTCCCACCCCCCTATCGGCGCGCGCGTATGTATGTATATGCGCGCCTCGGGGATGAATTAAACGAGCAAAACGGGAAAGCGCGCACGGTGCAAGTCCTGCGCGGAGCAGCGTCCAGGAGAGAAGGACGGGGAGATGGAGGAGGAGAAGAGACCCCCCGAAGACAAACGCTTCGCAGCGGGGAATGAAGACCACCATGGTCAAAAAACATTGCAAGAAGGAAGCGAAAAGAAAAGAAAATCACGCGCTCTGGGCTATCCGTGCAAAGTGGCCGTGGGCATCTCTTCTGGCCCGCGAAGTCTCCGGAGGTGGTGCGGGGTAGAAGCCCCCCGCTCTAAATAGCAGCCCGGCGCGAGGGGAGGGCACGCAGCCTTATCGGCGCCTTCCATCGGACACACCCTCTAATGAGCAGTGTGTGCTCTGTCTTGCAGGCACACCACCACGCCGAGAAACAAACAGAGTAACGTGCGTCCAGGGCCGGCTGTTCGTTGCGGTGGGTCCTCGTTGTCAACGCTGCCGTTGCGGCCAGAAGACGCTGGCGGAGCCGTCAGCGCGCCGCCGAGGAGTCTCGCTCCTCCACGATGACGAGGGGGAAGAAACGCAGACCAAAAGGTGGCGTCGAACCGAGAGACAAGATGCGAAGAGCGAGCTGCGTGCATGGCCCTGCGGCAAGCGGGAGTGCGTACACCATCGTCCGAGATGGCGGATACGCAGGCCTGCCGACGGAACACGGCCAGCTTTCTCTCTGTATACACGCATGTGCTCCTCTCTCATGGTCAGTGCTTCGATTAGGCATCGGGCGCGCCGCGCCCGGGAGCGCTGCGTGAGAGCGATGCCTTTGATTTCTTTTGCTTTCCAGGGGCCCAGCCCCACAGAGCAGCCTGCTGCTTGGTGTGTACAGGCGTGGGGCGTACGCAGAACGAGAGCGACTCTCTGCGCCAGTTGTTCACGCTCGTAACGAGTAGCTCTTGGAGAAGATGAAGATGTAATGGCTCCTTCTCGGAAAGCGGGCTTGGCATTGAGAGGTGCAAGCGGGTTTAGACCAATGCTGGTTGGTGTACGGGACGTATTTTCGCATCTTTTATTTGAGTGGGCGCGCTTAGAGGAGCTTCCTAATCCGCTCAAGTTCAGAAAGAACGGATGGAAGAATGAATGTTTAGTCATTTTTTCGGCTGATACTTAATCATGCAAGCAATGGGAATTCTACAGTGCTACTGCTGCTGAAGCAACACCGTTACAATGCATGAGGCGGAGCTCCTCCGCGTGGCATACCAATATTCAAGTTCCATGTTGTCTGCACTGACCTCGCATTTGATGACGTCGCAGCAAGTGAAAATGGCAGAATCTCTGTCATTTTCACTTGCTGTGACGTCATCACATTTGGTGCACGTTTTGGTGGGTGTTTTGGTGCACGTTTACTGACATTTTCAGTTCCAATTTTTGTTCCTCTTTGTTCTTTTTAGCCTGGAAGTGCCATCAGTTCAAGTACTCATAATGCCATAGATGTCGCCACTCTTCGTTAGGGCGCTTCACGTCCTGTGAGAAGTCCTTGCGGCGTCCCTTTTATTTGCATATGCGGGGATTTAGGTATTTGACAAAAGTCCACGGACTCACGTGACTGGAAAGAAATGTGTCGGTTGCGGGCAGGAAGGAGAGGCCCGAGTAGGGCGGATCGCTGTCTCGGCCTGTTTTGCTTCGAAGTTACCAGTCACCATAAAATTCCTTCCGTGTAATGCTTGCTAGATATCGGCTTTGGTGCAAAGCGCATTGCCTTATATGGACGCCCATGACTAAGAGAGCCGCAATTGTTCTTGACGGCCATCATGAAATAGCACTGCACATTACGGCTGGTGCAATTGGTTACATTCTTCGCAATGAAGGCGTACACATATACATGGCATTTTTAAGACTAAAGCTCCGCTGGCGAAGCATGCAGAAGAGCCTTGGTTCGAACTGAACTTCGGTGTGAACTGCTCCCGAGCGCGCTGAGCCGCCGTCGGGGTCCCATAGACCCCAGCCGCTTTAGATACTGTAGATATTAGGCCTTCGGCATGATTTACCACGCGTGGGAGGTTCTCCTCAAGTACTAGTAGGGTCCGCGCTTCCCCAACTTTGTGCGGAAATTCTTGAAAGAACGACTTTTAAGATTGCCACCAACAACCCCGAACAGCGTGCATCACTGTTTTGACCGGGGCGCCGGAAGTGTGGATCTTAATTGTCCCCTATGCTGTTCAACCTCGTGGTGCGTGACATCACCCACAAACTAGTTGACTTTAAGTTCCCGAGACGTTCTATGCACGCGGATGCTATGTCTGGACCGACAAGTATAGAAGTACCCGTAGACCGAAGTCAAGACGGCCACAGCGGTGGTGCAGCGTGAAATGGGGACCACGACGGCAAGTCGGGGAATTAGCATGTGGTTGATTCCCTCTGCCGAGAATAGGCAATACGCCATACTAAACCGTTCCAAACAGACCTGGATAATAGTAGGCATTAGACTGAGGTCAGCAGATCGAGTAGGCGGCGAACCGCTGGAGCTGGGCCCTGGAGGTGCCATTGCACTAAGACCATCTACGTGACCATTAACCTGCCTGCGGTGCAGATGGCCGCACGGGCCAAAGAGGACATTGCAGTTCGCTACCGCTACTGAGCATGGCACGCTTCGAGTTTGAGGGTTGCCAAGCTGCTCGCGGTGAGCAACATGAACTGTGCTACGTGTGCAAGGATCACCGTGGCTTTATACCATCTATTCCGATTACGGAGAGTCGGTGGAAAAACTCGGCTGCACGCCTGCGGCCGGTTACATTTGCCCCCTCGCCGATGTTATAATATAGGAGACAGCGTACTGCCAAAACGTCACCATGCAGTTGAAATTGGGCTAGGAAATTGATTGATTGATTGTAGGGTTTAACGCGCCGACGCACGGATTAATTTTGACCACCTGGGGATCTTTAACGTGCACCGAAGTCTCGTGCACACGAGCGTTTTTGCTTTTCGCCTCCAGAAAAACGGCCGCCGCGGCCGGGAATCGAACCCGCCTCCTAGTGCTCAGCAGCACAACGCCTTAGCCACTGAGCCACCGCGGGGCTGGGAAACGCCACGGTTGTCGGAATTGGGCCCACGTTTGGACGAGTGACGGATCAACTCTCTGCTCCGACCCATCGAAACCGGTCACCCTGATGGCATTAACCAGCAGTCTTGGCGGCCGCAAGGACACCGCCAAGAGAGCGGGCAGGGTAACCCTGTGCGATGAACCCTCCCATCTCAAAAGACCACTCTCTTGAGGGCTTCCAATGGAGAAGTGCTTAGGGTACTGGTACATAGGGTCAGTGCAGGTGACGTCCGCATCGAACACTTTATTTATCTTCTTTTTATTACACACTCAACTTGGCCAAACGAGGTCAACGATTGCCAGTCAATCAGACGCGTGCAAGACTGGTTAGTGCTTCGGTGTCTGTGTTCAGGGGAGGGGGAGGGGGGGGGGGGGGGGTTCTGATACTTGAAACGAATGTAGATCGACATTGCGCGCCGCAAAGCGATAGACCAGCTCAACCCTTGCCTCTTAGAGAAGCCACGAGCTTCCCGGCGTGACAATAAGGTAGAGGGCTCCGGCCGACGTTGTAGATCTACAAAGTGTCAGCTGGATATTTCAAAGCAAAGCGCAGTAAACAAAAGAGGCAGGGAGCAGTTACAAGCAAGGAGCCGACGTTCACGCACCGCGGCGTGGACGTCGTGGCATGTTCCTTTCTCCGTTCGCTCCACGTAAGGCAAAAAGAAAGAAAGAAAGAAAGAAAGAAAGAAAGAAAGAAAGAAAGAAAGACGACGAAAACGGTTCATCATAGGGAATGAGTTAAATGGGAGCTTGCGCAGCATACTCTCCATCGGTCCTTTCTCTCTCAATCGTTCTTTCCTCGCTGTTCGTGTATTGAGTCGAGGCTCGTGCGCGAGACCCGGCAGTCCGACGGAGGAGTCTCCGTATCCGGCGCCACGGGGGCGCCTGCCTTAATTGCTTTTAGATGAACCTCGGCCGAAGGGAGAGAAGCTCGCCTACTCTTTAGCGGGGCTGCTGTTTGTTTAGGAGCGATCCTTTCTGCTAAGGAGACTGGGACGCGTGTGCTGTGCTGACAGCGAGGAGTAGGTATTGGCAGGGGGCAATTCCACGCAAGGGAGGGAGACGGAGATTGTCGAACCGGCTCGTGTGTGCCTCGCAGCAAGGTCTCATTTCTCCCTGGTAAAGCAGAGAGTACTGGCAGTGCATATTGAGATGGGTAATGTGTGTATTTTTTCCTGCCCTTTTTTTTTTGTTTGTTACGTGACAAGCCCAGCGACGCTTTAGAAAGAAAGAGTGGCACACCAAGGACAAAGCGGAGAATCGGTAGAAAGCCGGACGGTGAGCAAATGACACCACCATAAAGACACGACAGTACAGAGGTGGACGGGAATTAATTTGGGTTGATAAATTAATTGCTAGAAAAAACAGAGCAAGAAACTTGGACGCAGCAGACGACGACGACAGCGTTTGTCGACGTTTGCCTGCTGCGTCCAAGTTTCTTGCTCTGTTTTTTCTATCAATGAGTACCCAATTAGCCCTAAGTCAATCCTTCGTTGATAAATTAACGTCATTCAAACGCAAGCATGTTAGCATCAGGCCCTACAGGAAAATTATGGTCATCTCCCCGCACTAAAAACGACGTTTGCAGGCCCATTGTGCGCTTTTACGGTGCCCAACCCGCAATTTCCTTCCAAAAGCAGAAGGGAGGGGGGGGGGGGGGGGTTTAAAGGAGGGGTAGTCATGACGCCTCCCGAAGACAAAACTCTGTTTATCTCCCCGCATATCACTGGCAACACTGTGCAATTTGGATTGTTCGTAGTTTTGGTAGGCGCACCAGATTTCACAAACACTGTTTTATACAGTGTTTGTATACACCGTGGCCATTTCGTTCCGAAAAAAAAAATGTCTGTCAGAGTCGCACATATCCCAGTATAATGCTGTGCACCGCTTATATATGAGACGTAATCCCAAGAGCGTACCTGCCTGCGGGATGGCCGGAAACGCGACATTCTTCTCGACGCGTCCCATTTGCATGCGAATAATAGCAGAGCGCTAACGTTTCGGTTACTGGTGGAGGTCACTGTCAAAAGCAGCTGATTTAAGTAATTACACCACGGCGCGGAGTAACTTGCGGTTGGAAGAACCAAAACCCTCTCACTTCCCGCGAGGCGACCAAAGCCGAGCATAGAAATTCGTCTACATTTCTGCCCACTTATGCCTGCGCGCTCTGAGCTGACGTAGAGTACCCGACCGCGCGCGCTGTCGCAACATCAAATCTCGCGAGGACGCTTGGTTTACAGGAGCAACGGAGCTTATACGCGCTGAATTCTCTTGGGACTCTCTGTGAATTACCTTCTGACTTGGCCGGATGAAACGCTCGCGTGCAAGCCCAAGCAGAATTCGTTTTGGCGACGCGTGCCTGCGCTTCGTTGGCTTTGCCGACCAATGCAAAGACTCGGGTCGCGTTACATCGACCACGAAAAAATGAATACCAAGAAAGGAAAGCGCCTGTGGTGCGGGTGTATACGCCAGTGTTGTCGCGTGCGCACGCTTCGTCAGTGACTCCACGCAGGCAGTCGAGCACCAAACTTTAGGATTCTGTTCGTTCCCGCGAGAATAAGGGAAGGGAGGTGGAAATAATTAAGCTGCTGCGCTAGCAAAACTTCTTGCCCAGTTTTTTTGTACAGTTGGCTCCACACTTTCTTCCCCAGGGCACATCGGCTAAGCTAACAACGATTATTTTGTTGGTGACGTTTCACTTACCCCGGGGGTCCCTATTCGCTGGGAGGGACAGATAGAGAGGGAGATAGAAGTTTTTAAGTTTGGGAATCCGTGCGGGAAGGAAGCACTTGTGGAGGGCTCCGTAATTAAGTAATTTCTGGTAACGCCGTGAGTAAACGGGTTCTGGTCGCTATAAAGGACTGCGTTATCCTGGGCGTTTAAATGGTCGCCTGCTAACCCCGCCCTTCCTCCATCCTTGCCTTGAATCTCGTTTTAAAGCCATCTTTTAAGGCATGTGGCGTATGCCATACTTGTGGCATCATCCCGGTTGAAAGTTCCGGCTAGCCCCTCTTGAAAAAAATATCGTATGATTTGCTATACACGTCCTGTTCCTGTACTTGAAAGTTCAAGAAGTAAGTGACATGAAGTCATAAAAAATGCTACGTGTTAGCTCAGCTGACCTTGGATATGCAAAGCAAAAGCTTGGCTTAGTCTGTTGACCTTAGGTTTCGCTTGGTTAACCTTTGATGTAGCGGTGTTGCCGACCACGGCTCAAAGCCGTTCGGTCCCATGCAACGCTCACAGCAGGAGGCCCGGCATCGCTTTCATTCGCGGCGGACGCGGCGTTCCTCTTCGCCGGCGCAAGACGAGTCACGTAGCCCGAGACGACCCAGCGGCGCATGCGTGGGAGGCGGCGGGGTTGGTCGGCTGCCGATCAGCTGAGCGCCCGCAACCGCGGCGGCAGCCTCCGCTAGTTGCGCAGAATGATTGAAAATGGGGCCTTGTGCGCAGCGCTGAAAGAGGGGTGTGTCTCAGGGGGTGTGTGTCCGGTCAAAAGGTGAACTTGCGCATCCGCGGCGAAACCGCGGGACGAAAGTAGTAAAGCTTTGCTTTAAAACCAATACTTCATTTTTTTTTTTTCAGGAAAGGTATGCTTTGTATGTACGGCTTCGTGTTCGTTTTAACTACTCGGTTTTTTTAATGCACGTCAAACTCATGTATACGTTAGCGTATTCTACCTCATGCACCAGAAGTTAAGCCCGTCTTCATGCGGCGCACTTAATGACGGTCGAGCACTTTTTAGGGGGTCTCATATTCATATAACACCTGTAGGAATATACGAACGACGCGAGTAATGGCACGGGGACTCAGAACGTTACTAGGAAACTATGTAAGTTGTGCACATTGAAATCACCTTGCATTGATAAGTATTGCTCGCTTACTTACGGTAGTAAAATGTATAGAGCTAGGCTATCAGCTGTTACAAGACGCTTTGTTCCACGACAACAGAACGTTGATGTGTATGTGTGGAAATGAGCCTGAAAAGAATTCTATTCCTTTGACTATTCCCACTGCGGTGTTTCTACTAAAGGAATTATAGCACAAAGGAAACACTATATCTATAGTACAACGGTTTTCTTTAAGTACGTCAAGGAAACAAACAGCCAAATATAAACGCATCGTTGTTGAAGTTCTTGAGAGCTAAGCAGACACTGACGAAACACACCATGACAAGGACACATACAAGACGATTTTTTTTTCTTTCGAGTTCCACCGTTTACGTTTTGCTTCGACGTGGAATGTCTCAATAGGGAGACGTCAACCGGTGCCCAGACAAGGACCGCAAGCAAAGGGCCGTATCGAAAGGTTGTCCCCACAAAAAGCCACAGCCTCAAAAGGAAGGCCTAAGCTTAAAGGTTTCCCCTGTGATCAAGTGAACCGTTGCTTCTTGCGTGACACACACATATAGAAGGACACGGTTCTAAAAGAAACAAAAAGTGGGTCCGGTTCGGGGGACGGGCCACACACGTGCCCTGAACGTGTAGGCAATGACGTTTCCTGCTGCCTCAACGAATTCGCGGTGATACCGCCGGTGCCGCAAGCGAGCCGTCTGCCGCTGCTGCTTCTGTTGCTGCTCCGCCGATTGTGCATCGCGGCGTTAATTGTTCCTGCCGGGACGTTCGGGAGCCGCCGCCGGGAGTGCGGGGAAAGAGAAAGGAGAGACCGTAGGGACGCGGGGGAGAAGGACCGGGAAAGCAGGAAAGACGTGGTGGCGGGGGGGAGGGGGGGTGGGGGGGCTGACTTTTGTTCCGGGAGAGCGACTCTTCCGTCACGTTGCACGCGCGTGTTCGTCTGACACGACCTCGCGTCGTCGTGTGACGGTGTTCGGCGTCACGATCAGGCGAAGGAGGTTCATGACGACGACGGGGTGAGATGTGAAGGAGCCTGTTTGCCGGTTGGGGGGTCCCGGCGGCGGCGGGAATTGGGAAGGCAGTCAGCGACGCGGCCCTTTCCGTTTGGCTGGCGACACGCTGCGGCGACCTGCTGGTGACAGCCACTTTATTGGCAACGGTCGCGCGCAGCAGCAGCAGCAGCATCGGACGAGAAGAGGAGAGGGCACTCTTTCCTCCGCATCCTCCGCATCCTCCGCTTCCCTTTTCGCTCCATCGGATCAAACTCCAAACCATCCCTCCTCTTCCCCCGCGCTCATACGCGCATTTTGTCGCAGGAGCGTCGAACGGCTCTTCATCAAAGGGGGCGACGTTTTGCGCGATCGCGTTGCGTCCGGCCGTCGACGACGGGCGTGCACACGAGGTATCGGTTGTGTGGTGTTGAAGCGGCGCCCATGCTACATTGCCCCTTTCAATTTGGAAGCCCGACCGAGCTTTTCCGGGCCCTCCTTCACTTCGTCCTCCTCGCACGAACGCTGCTCGTGTCGCTCACCACAAGGTGGTGTTTGGCAGTCGTCTACGCCGTGCCCCCAATCTTTTGTCTCTTTTGTCGCCTTTGTGCATTTGATGTTTCAACACAGCCGTCGACCACGGCGGCCTGTCCCTTCAACAAGATTGTCGACCGCTCTCGGCAGCTTGAAAAACACCCGCTGTTCCTGAGCGCGCGGAGACGGCTTCCAATTGCGCGCCGGCGTTGGGGCGGTTTTGAGAGATTGCATAGCGTCTGACGCCAAGTCTGGGGCTAGAAAATTGCTTTTTTGGGGCGCCTTCTTGTGCGCGTCTGGGTTGTTTTGGTGCGTGTGTACATTTTCAGTTTCAATTTTTGCTCCCACTTTTTTTTTCTTTTCGAGCCCGGCTAGTAAAATGAGCGTGAAGATATTGTTTTGTTGATTGGGTGGTGCCTCGGGCCTGGAGGAGTCGCAGTCTAGAAAAAAAAAAAGGCAAAAGATAAAAGCTGCAATGTCGGACGGTATATCGGCTGGAATCGCCAGTGGCGTTTGTTAGAAACTTTGCGAAACGAAGTCTACTTACAATTTTGGTTCCATATAGCGCCTGTTTCTGGTTCCAAATAGTTTTTGCTGATGTAATGTTTGTTGGTTTTGTTTTTCACGTGGTTTCAAAACACGGTAGTTCAAATTATCCCACCCAGTTTCAGGGAATGCGTATACTGCAGCGCTCACCAAAACCTGACGTCACAATACATATACGTACTGAATGTTTTATTTCTTTTGTCTCGAGGCCTATTTGCCTTAAGGTGTACGTGAAATACTAATTGGTTTGAACGGGCAGAAAGCAAACAGGGCGAAAAGTGAAGTACCACACGGTTTTTTTTATTATTATTGCGGTTTCAGGCATCGAAGCTACCAGGGCTAGAGGCGGCTTAGAGTTGCCGGATACGAATTTACACCCCATTATGACCTCCAATGTGCGCCAAATTGGAGCATGGGAGCTGTTATTTCTTGCCTTCAACAGGAGAACGGCCACAACCACCGGGAATCGAACCCGCGTCCTCGTGTTCAGCAAAACAACGCCTTAGCCACGCAGCCACCGTACTGGGCATTGGAAGAGGCGTAACTTTAGAAGTTAGCTCCACTGCCCGAAGCATGGGCGATCTAGCATCTATGACTTGGAGGAGAACCACGAGACTCCGCTACCTCCGGTATGCCTTCCAGAGCCGGAAATTAAAGCCCTGCTCCTGTGCGGGAAACTCTGATCGGCTGTTTGCCCTGGCAGCCAATCACCTCGCCCTGTCTCCTCCTAACGAGCGGGAACAACAACAACAGCAGCGGCGGAAGAAGGTCCCGCATCCGAGCAAAAATAAGCAGTGCCAGCCCCCCGCGGGAGTCCGGCGCGGGCCCGTCATCCATCACGGCATCAGCAGCCGCTGATGCTCTCTGAGTACACAAGGCGTTCCTTCCCTGACGCTTTCAATGGAAACGGGTGCGGACCCCCGCCGCGTCCTGCACGGGTATCGCTTACGGCGCCCCGCCAGGCCAGGCGCGCGCTAACTGCCCGGGCTGACCAGCGCATCGGTGCACGGGCCGGGCAAGGCGGGAGACGCAACTGGAGTGGAAGGCGCCCGGTTTGCACACACACTTCGCCCAGAATTTTGAAAAAAAAAAAAAAAAAGTATCCAGGCCATCTTCACTACGTGAAACCTGGGGAGGGGCGAAGCATGCAGTGTATAAGTGTATTCTTGGCGCCTTGGAGTTTTTGGCCTCGGAGACGAAACTGTTGGGGGTAGAGCCTTACTGCAAGTCTCGTGTCTTTGAAAGACGAAGCGTTCTAGCGCGAGGCGTTGGAAAACGAGTGTCCCGGTGTGTTCTTGCCCACGGAGTTTTTGCCCACGGAGATTAAAAGTTCTAGTGCGAGGCGTTGCAGAACGAGTGTCCCGCTGTTTTAGTGACGTGACTACATAATACTACGACAACATAAGACGACGACGGCGACATGATACGCTGACAGCCAGAGCCCCTAAGGGACTTCGCCCTTTAAAAAAATGGTTGAAGCAGGCAGAGCAAACACTTGGTTGTATATGCAGAGCTTTGCGGGAAACGCGCGTTGTATAGTTTCAACTTACAAAGCTTGCGGTCTTGTTTCCATCTATCTTAACCGCAAAAGCATTTGCATGATAGAAGCAGCAAACGTGCGCGTAACAGCACATTCATGTCGTCGACGGGATGCGAAGTATGCCATCTTGTCATTCTCTATCGCCGATCTGGCCTGCATTGTCAGGCCTTGCCATGGTACATCATGCGATCCGTAAAATACGTCATTCTTGGCCGAAAGAAGTGCGTTGCGCATGTATAAATTCTGCTCGCTTATGGTGCGCATTGCAGGGCTGTGATTGTGCTGTAATATCTTGAATATGTCACTCGGCAACGGCGTTACTAGAACCTTTGCTGAATGACTCATTTCAAGAAAACTAAAAAGCCGACCGTCAGTGATTGCAACGACGAGACCTCGGGATGCCTCTGACAGCGGTCGCTTCGGCTTCAGTAATAGAAATAGGGATCCCGTGGCGTTGTAAGCAAATAGGCGAAGCACCTGTAAACAAATGTGGGACATGGAATCCATAATTGTAGCAAATGTCTCGTGTCGTGAAAACTGGATTCCAGGCCGGCTTAACAATCTCTTGCATCATTGCTGTTTGCCGCCGGTACGTCCCAGAAAGCGTGGAATTATTCCCGATGGCTTCAGAATCAGCCTTGACATATTGTTATTGGGCAAATCTTCATCTCACTTCCACCTCTTCAACCAAAATAATCCACCATGTTCGCCGTGTTTTCTCCCCGCCCCACCCATTCACGTTTCAATGTAGTTTTCTTTATTTATTGGTTTCATTATGACTGGTGCGAACACGTATTGCTTCCCCCCTAGACATGTAAACACACTGTCATTTTGACGATACGCCCGTTGCTACACCGACAACTTGTCTGCCTTTCTACAACAGCGTACCGCATGAACTCCTGTTTCCCAAAGATGACAACACGAACCGCATTAGGGAGTTATAGCAGAGCGGGGAAGCGGTCCCCGTACGGAACCCGGTCGGCGGCCGGCGCTACTGCGCGTGCGCAGAGGCGGAAAAACTGGCTGTGCGCATGCTCAGATATACCGGGTACCGTAACGGGACCGCTCCTCCGCTCTGCTAAAACTCTCTATTATCGAAACACTGCCCCTCCAGGCGGGCGTTCACCGGTTGTTCCTCCCGTGCTCGAGACGCAGCTCCGGACGACGATGCGTACGGACTTCCGGAGAGCGCAGGGGCGTTCCGCGAACCGCCACCGGGTACTGCGAAAGTCGCGTTCCACGCGGGCTGACTCGCCTCCACCGCTGACTTCTGTTCCCTCAGCTCGCCTACGCTCGCACCGAAGGAGCGATAAAGTTTTTACCACTGGTGAGGGCAAAGTATGCGCGGGGGGCGTGCATGCGCGTGGAAAAGTGTCTGCGGAGAGGGGTGTGGAAGCGCGACTTGTTTCGTTCCGAGACGCGCGGACGCCGTGCTGATGGGACGTTGCCGCCCGGCGTGTCTGTGGCGAAAATGCTGTTCGCCGAGAACAGTGGAAATAGCCAGAATAGCCGTCGGGAAACGGCTGGGACGGCGATGATGCCGGAGGGGGCAAGAACACGAGGGAGGGGGAGGGAATAAATGGTCTCCGCTGCAGCAAACACGCAGCTCAAGTGTGTCCGATTGCTCGGTCACGTTCTGCCGAGACCCGTTCATCGGCAGCGCGCGGGTGGGTCCTGGGAGGCCGCCGTCGGCGTAGCTGGAGGCTCTGCGTCACAAATGTGGCGGAAAATGCGCACGGTTGGAGCTCCGGATGTGTCTCGTTCGAGGTTGACAAGTCGTGAAAGATGAGTCCGCGACGGTGACGTGGCGATTCCTCCTAAAATAAAAACAAGAGAAAAAGGAACCTTTTAAACTGGTCCGCGCGTCGTGTGCTTACGTTATCTTCCTACACAATAACAAAAGAAAAATTGCAGATGCCGCTGAGCTGTGAGTTGAGTCCCTTTAAAGCAGGCTTTACTGCTATACAGAAGTGCATTGCTGAAAAGTAGTTTTTACAGGCCTTTAAAGTCGGTTTATTTACTCTACACAGATGCATTCTGGGAAGACACTTATTTTGGGGGTAATATCAGGAGGAGTGATATAACAGTGGTATCAAAGTCCCAGGGGCCTCTTTATTAAATACCGCTTCATAAGATGCCATGTATAGCTACATAGAGCACCTTTAAAGTCTCCTTCATTGATATGCGCAAATGCATTCCTGTAGAGACATTTCTTAATAATGAGAAATAGGGATTTTCAATGCACGCCAAAATCGACGCATGGGCGAGCTTATTTTTCGCCTCGATCGGGAGAATGACCATAACCACCGGGAATCGAAAACGCCTCCTCGTGTTCAGCAACTCAACGCCTTAGCCACTGAGCCACCGCGCTGGGTATCGTCACCGGCGTAAGTTTCGATGTTAGCCCCACTGGCTGAAGCATGTGCGATCTAGTATCTATGGCTTGATACGAAGGTTGCACTACATTTTTTTAATACTACGTCTAGAGACCCCCGTGTATCCTAAAACGCTAAGTACAGTTGAGCCCGCTTATAACGGACTCGGCCTGTCACGCTGAATTTGCTCGTTGTGTCCGAAGTTCGTTATAAGTCTCATAAGCGTTTCTGCGCGTGACGCGGCACGCATACGGCGGGCGCACTGACGCGGCCAGGGCACTGGCTGCAGCCATGAAGAGACGTTTGCCCCTCACCGGCGGGAATGGATCTCTCAGCCGAAAAAGAAATTAGACAAGTGGAAAAATAGCTCATAATATATGCATAAACGTCTATAGATTGGAGCTGTTGCGCTTCCTGGTCGACAGGGGTGGCATTGATCTTAAAGCTCAGGACCTACTCTCTGTCTTTAAAATTATACAGCTTGTTGACTTGGACAGATCATACCAGGTCGCAGTTTTTTTTTTTTTTTTTTTTTGCTCCCTGCCTAGGATCGTTCACAATGTCCAAAGAGAGCAACCGATGACACCTCAGTGGCACTCGACGCGTTTCGGTTTCATGGCACGCGTTTCAGGATGCCGAGTGTTTTTTTTCACTTTTCTCTCGGTCGAACTGGACACGAAAGCGCGAGCGAGCATAAACAGGGACTGCCGAAATTCATGCGTAGCTAATTTTGTAGCATTACAAAATCTGTTCCGCCAATTTGTCCGCCTCCAGACAGGCTAGACGGGAGGAACACGTTCCTCACAGGTGTTGGCACAGTGCCAATGCCAACATTCTGCAGGTTCGCTGTCACCTCCCGTACTTTCTCCCTTATCTAACGGGTCTAGAGTGCGCGCTTTCCCACTCCTATCTCTTCCTCTTCTCACGCCCTTTTATCCCCTGAACTCCCCTCCCCCAGTGCAGGGTAGCAAACCGGGTTCTACACTTGGTTAACCTCCCGGCACTTCCGTTCTTTCTTCTTCCTTCCTTCCAGCGTGTGCTCCTTCCGTCCGCCTGCAGACGAAGTTGGTGGTGTAACAAGAACCCACGATGACGACGTCCGTTTTTGTTTACATTTTCTTTCCCTCCTGTTTTCCTTTGCTGGCTGCAATTAGTTATGTGGAAAAAGGGTGATCCCCACGGAGTTCATTAACGCTTCGTGTTCGCGGAAAGCCGATCGAGTGGCGACAGGGGACGTTAAAGGAGCGGTCGGACGATGTTTGATCGTTCGCTGTACCGGAGTTGCACACTCGTGCCAGTTTGTTATATCTGAAACAAAATTTCATTGCCTCAATGCGCGCTGTGATGGTCATGCCGGCTAAATTTATTGTAACGAGCGTTCGTTATAATTGCAGCCACTACAAGTGGGCTTGACCGTACTGAGCTCCTTTCAAGACGACTTCACCGTGAAACCAAACAGAATTGCTGGCAGGACATTATTTGTGAGCTGCATAGGGAAGTGTAGCGTCATTTATTAGCATTTTTGTGGGCGAAGAAAGTTGGAGACCTGAAGTGTTACAGATGGGCAGATAGCCTTCGTATATGAGTCCACTTAGCAACGTTTTAAAAGTGCGTCATGGCTATACCAGAGGTGCTGAGTATCTGGGGTCAGCAGAACTGTTTCCCTGGTATTTTATCGCTATCGTAACACGTTCGCGTTTGCAGCGTTGGTGAAAGAAAATGGGTTGTCGAGTCCAGTCTCTGGTGGTGCATTGTCCACTGCTCTAGTGGTGACGGAGAAGTCTTAGAATGTATTAGCACTGTTGATGATGATGGTAACTTCCGATAGAGCCTGGAATTGCTAGCTCCTTGGTAGACGCTGCGCGATGACACCCCACATCGGGTATGAATGTACTTCTACAGCTCCTTAATCAGTGCACTAAGCACACTTGTCATCCCGGAGCTAATGATGACAATTTTTCCCGACGGACCACCGGACGTCCTGACATAGCGCTCACGCGCTGTGATAAAGCAACGAACCAAGTGCATTCGTGCACAGGAGTGAGGTGTTACTTCTTTTTGCATTCCAAGTACTCACGTTGGATCAGCTGAGCACACAAGACAAGCGAGGTCTTGTGCATACGAAAGCATGGACATGTGTCCGCATCTGAGGCATGGTCAGTTGTAAACAAATATCACCAGCAGTAACGAGGAGACGAACGCTACTGGCTGAGGCGATGGTTCGTCTACCAATAGTACTGGGATACTTTTCCTGAAATCATGCATCAATGCCACAGGAGTGACGGGACATGCAGGTTTGAGCACATGTGCTCAAACCTTCCTACCTCATGCTTGTCTATTGGAGTCGGTTGTGATATTGTTGCTTCATTTCCTCCATGGGTAGTTTTTCGTCACGATCATCTCTAGCCTTTCCTTTAAATTCTGATTCTGTCTCATATTAACATTGAAGCAAAAAAAAAAACATAGAAGGTTAGGATAAAAGAAGCGAAGCACTAAAAAAGGAAGGAACGCACAAACAAACGAACGAAATTCCTCTGAAATTGTAAAATCCGAGCCAATAGCTGTCCAGTGGATAGCGGAATAAAGTCCCGGAATAAACGGTCCCGAAACAAATACTGGCAGAATCGGCCCCGGAACAAATGGTTTCAGAACAAAAGGTCCCGAAACAAATGTCTCCTGTACAAAGGGTCCCATACCAAACGTTCCCAAAATCCAGGAAAAAGTGGTTCGACACCTACGACGGATTGCCTTTCTTGGGGAAAGTGGGAAGGCATGATATGTGTGTTTGGCGTCCGCTGCCTGTTCCTCAGTCGTTTGGCGCTATCATCACTAGATATTGAACTGAGCTCGACGAGGCAATACGAAGGGGCATTTTTCGGGCGATCTTAAAGCCTCACATGGCCCGTTCTAGAGAAATCCGACGTCAGCAGTCTTCAGCGTATAGGCGGATGGCTACGTTGGTAGAGAAAATTTCTTTGTCTAAGATGTCAACATAACCACCCACAATTCCCATTCCATTCGCTGCGACGCCTCATGGACCAGCCGGCGTGGGTATGTGCCACCTGACGTCCCACAGGCTACAAGCCACCCCTTCCCGGCAACGCAATTCACAACGCACGAGAAGTTAATTGGGATACAGGCTGTCAACAACGTAAGTTGCTGGATTTGTGTACACAAATTAAATGAAGAAGAGCGGCCATTCCTGCCTCGCTCCCGTCAAGAAGGCTACAACACACACTTGGTGTCGAGCTGCCCTGCAAAACCTCCAGCACCTCGCCTCCTGCGGTCCGCGCCCCGGCCGTCCGCCATATATCGTATCATGGATGGCTCTCCGATTACAGAATCTACTTTTATATTTATTCTATTCGTGCCATATTACAATCCTGCGCGAGAAATAAAATAACCACCCCAACTCCGAAAACTAGACATCACAGTTACAAATCCCAGCAACGACCTTCCTTATGTTCGGTGCGCATAAACCCAAGCATGCACGTGACATATGTCGAACGAAACAGTACTGACCATTGGGATATGTGCAAAGAGACGTCTTTGGGAGCACACACTAACTCTTTTACACGCTTTCTGGCCTAAAAGGGTGTTGGGAGGCCATTGCACCCTTTTTCCTGAATCTCAACACCCTTTTCGTAGCTTGCCCTTTTTGTGGGAAAAAAGATTGTTTACCAACTTCAAAACGCTTGGTTTTTCGTAGGGTGTCAAAATGGTGTGGAAAAGGTATTCAGGTGTTGATTTATTGACGCCATGCGCGTATGTATAATTCCACTGTGAAGTACAAGACATCCCCTTATACCCTCCTCTCCACCTCTTAAGAAATGTTCAAAAGCAAAAAAAAAAAATGTTCGACTGCAATGATTGCGCGTTTCCTATACGGTGCGCCTCATGGCCCAAGTTTAGCTTTGGCACGTGAAGCATCAATTTGAACTTTCAAAATCAGAAAGACTATATTTGTGTGGCGAAAATGGTGTTGACCGACTGCGACACGGTTGGCTTTCTGTAGGATGCTGAAAGGGTGTGAAATAGGTGTCCAGTTGCTTAAAAAAAACAGCGGAGCTTGGGGTCGACCTAGCTTCTTCCGGCTGTTGCCAAGTTTTGCTACGTTCAAGTTGATAAGCTTTGCTAAGTTTTGTTAGGTTTTGCGATGTTCTTGCTGGGCTAAGCTAAGTGCTGAGGGGTGAGGCCAAGTTTAGTATGATCGAATTTCACAAGGAGGTCCCAGTGTGTCCCACACACTGACAGCGGATCCAAGGTGCAAATCAGCTAGGCCTACCACCAGCTCTGCTGTCTCTCCAGCCTAGCACCACTAGTGCATGCTCAGCCAACATTTATGTGTTTTAGAATCTAAAAAAGACCGGTACCCTTCGAAAAAGTATATATAGTAAGAGGTACAGATACGTATGCGCCCCTTGTGCTCACACTCGAACGGGCTCGAAAGCTGGCTTCGCTGCTACAATACGCTATCTGCGGTGGTGCACCCTTTACAGGCGGCGCAGTTCTTCTGCTAACGCCACCGAACCTAGCTCAAACTTAAACAACTTCACTAATAATAAATTATGCCAATTCGTATTGTTTTAAACATCGTGAGATACAAAACATCTCTCCGATTGTAGAAAATGTTCTGCCCACTCGTATAAACGGATATAAAATACCTCCCAAGTTGGAGGTCTCTCACACCCTTTTTCTCAGTTGGCGGTCTTTTCTTACGCCCTCTTTCTTACACCCTTTTTCTTTACACCCTTTTTTTTTAGTTTCCAACACCCTAATTTGTAGCTTTACACCCTTTCGGGAAAAAGAGTGTTGAAATAATGAATACTCTTTTTAGTGGGTGTTGAAATGACGTGGAATAGGTGTTTGGTATCGAACAAAATTCTATTACTTGCGTCACATTCTTCTACGTCTCTTACTTTCTTATATCTTTTCGCACCATCTAGTGCTGTACCCTTCAAACGAGAGGGTGACAAAAGTCCGAACCATTCCCTCCGATGCATTGCCTGTAGCGCAACAACAGAAGCAGCACTCATCATGCGCTATTGCATCGCATGCTTCACGGCTCCAGCCTTGTCTTCGCGTGTTCATTCCGTACCTCTACTTACGAACTTCCACTGCGCACTCGTTTATTATCGCCCGTCCGTTTTTCTCTTGTTTCTCCTTCGCCCTCCCCGATGCACCGCGAGATCATTCTGCGCTCTCCGGCGATTCAACCACCAAGCGCGCCACGCTGGCGCCTCTGTCGCTGTTCCTATTTTCTTTCCCCGGGCAACAAACCGCGCATCCCCAGACGGTGTGGCCCAGTCATCATCATCGACGCCACGGCACGCTACGAGACGCCCATAAGTCTGAGCGGGTGGCGAGGGTACGATGCGAGAGGAAGCGCACGAGGGATGCAGACGGGGAGCTTGCTGGCAGCGTGATAAGGTGCTCCTCAGAGTGACCCTTGTCGAGGAAAGGGGAGGGGGGTGGGTTAGCCGGGTTATCGCCGATGGGCGCGGCCGGGGCATGCCGAGGGGCGGCACCCGAGCTGTCAGCCTTAAGCAAACATGGGGCCCCGGGCGTGCTGCCCTTATTAAAAGAGATCATCCGGGGGGAAAGCGAGGGCGCACGAGGAGCTGCTGCTGCTGCTCGGAGCGGGGCTGCGGCCCGTGGACCAGCCAGCCAGCCGGCGTGCGTGGTATCTTCTCGAAGCTGCGCGCTCTACGACAGCGGGTCCGCCCAACACCTTCGAAATAACATAGCCTGCTGGCAGTGTATAGCACGAAGGGTGACGGGCGTTCCGCTCAGGCTGCTGAACTATGTCATAAAAATAATAACACGGAAGCGCGACTGACGGAGCTAATCTTCTAAGTCGTGTAAAGCAAACTGTGAAGCGAGAAAAAAAAAGAGAAACCCTGGGTGTACGCGAGCAATGGAAATGCTCGTTCTCACCTAGAAGGTGTTGATACGCTATTGTAAGGGCACTTTGGAGAAGGGGGAAAGACTGAGCTGGTTACGGTAAGTGGTCAAGAACCACAAGTTCAGAGCTGTGATACGCATACACTCTGTAAAAAAGGGGGAATAAATTTACGATCGATAGTGTTGACACATCTAAAAAAAAAAGAACAGAAAGGTGAGGAACATGTGAACTATGCACCATAAGCGCGCACGCATACCCCCCCCCCCCGCACACACACACGCACGCACGCACGCACGCACACGCACCATGCGCTTGTCAAGATTAATCAAAGGGAAGAACTCAAATGCCACACAGTATAGTACGGGCAGTGTGTGTCGACTACGGATGCCGTGGGTGGCCCGCCCGACAGCGGCGCCCTCGAACACCTCGCGCGTGGTTTGTGCTGCATTGTGTTTGATATCCGAGCCTATGTGGGGCCACGGAACAAAAGAGGCGTGTGCGGGAGACGTGTTGCGGGGAGCGTTTCTCTCGCTATCTATCGCCAAGGAGAGAACAGGTTCTCCGAGGATCGAGCGTATGCAGGTGAGAGCAATCTGTTCCGTCCATCTCCTGCGCCGCTCCACCAACATGTCGGAGCTAATTAACACGGAACGGGCGGGAGCGTGGTTGGCAAGTGGAACGCAAAGACGACGGGGCTTATAGCGTGGGAACAATTTAAAATGTGTACTTGAAAACAAAAAAAAAAAAACGATATATTGTATACTAGGGAAGTCGAAAGCTCCAGGCTTCTTCACACAATGTACACTCACTCGCCCGGTTTAGAACTTAAAACAAATCCCTTTCGTTTGAAGGAACAAGTTTGTTGCTGTGGTTATCACTGTGCAGGGCGTTGATAATATTCTGTGTGCACACTTCGCCTTTCTAGCCTCGGGTTACGACCAGCGTATGGTTACCTTGTCGCATTGTTAATGATGCTGCGCGCAGAGCTGCATGATTGCGCACGGTCGGTCTCCTTTGAAATACTGAAAACATGATACGACAACTGGAAGATCGTTAAGCTGTGATTAACTGTATTGTTTATACTATATGGTTAATCAGAGCTAAACATATAGATTAGCAATGATTAACTATATTGTTTAGACAGAAGACTGTGTTCAGCTTCACCGCACTGCACTCGTGTGACCAATTCCCGCCGCCAACGAAGCAAGTTCGACGAATGACTGCAACGCATGCGTATACCATTCTGCGCTGTGTCACCGCGCAACGCAGTATGTCGTGCTTACATTGCGTGATGCCACAACGCAGACACGACTTTCGAGTCAAGTGCTGGGCATCGACATGCTCCGAAATTTCAATGTTGGCGGCATGAATTGGTTAATCAAGTTTATTTGATGAAACTGAAGCACGGAATTGTCGTAGAGGGTATCATGTGACTGTTCCGTTAGCTTTGTCGCAATTCTCAAACTTACTAAACTATTTAGTTTACATCTGTATAAATTGGAATCACTAAGCTCACTGGTCCGATTGTTTCGGTGTCTGCGCTTGTGTCGCGCGGTGGTGTAACCAAGAGCTAGCACATAAGGATGGCTAGGTTCCGCTCTCTCACCCTTCGAAACACGCTCCTCCTCGTTTTCTTTATTCCGATGCACGGCCGGGCTACAGCGGTGGCGTCCGCCGCTAGAGCCCGGCTGTGGCCGACGCTGCTGTGTTCGGGACGGCGCCCCCGCGAATCCCAGGTAACGGCTGGCAGAATTACTGTTTTCACTTTGTCTAGAGCCACGTTTGTGAATTAAAGTGACGCCGCATGTGGGATCGTTATGGTGGTCGTTCACAGTTTTGCTTTCCAAGGGCCTTCACAGCATGGATTGGAGCCTTTTTTTTTTTCTTTACTGCATGAAAAACTGCACTTATTAGAGCCTACAAAAGCTATCAGTCATCCAAGCAGATGCACATCACTGCAGCTAAAATAAGCCGTCCGTCAAAACTCCGGCAAGCAGACGCACGCGTCCAACAGATGCAGCCATTCTGGTGGGTCACTTTGCGCCGCATAAATGCTCCGCACCAACGGAGCCTGCTGCCAAAAATGGACTTCGTTGGGCGAGGGGGTTCTGCGTGCCTGTCAGTCATGCGGCACTTCCACAAGCTGTACAACTTCCATCACAACAAATATATCGTAGGGCACTCCGGTAGCATCTCGAAAAGGCGAGAACCGAATTGTAGGTAATGTCCATGTCCTTTTTAACAGTTCGTAGCAAAACAGTCCGAAAAACAAAAACACCGTATCCCGACACAAAACAAAACAATTATCCATAGTTTCAGATTGATTACATAAGCGGCAATTGTCAGACCAAGGAATAGACATTCCTTTTCTACTCAACCATGTTTTCACTGGGAGTGTTGATGTATGCAGCTTAAAGAAAAACGTTTTTGCATTTGGCGGAAGAACACATACGTGTGACGCGGTTCAAAACACCGTCCTTATGGTGGACATTAGTAAGGCTCGCGATAAACCGGCACTGGGAACAGACTCTCTAATAAAGTGTTCGTCCAAAGCCTTCCTGGATAGGGAGGAAAAACCCGCACTCTTGACTCTGCTGAATACTAAGGCACAGAGGTTCGCGGTATAAGGAAAACAACAAGGGTGAAAGGAGGCAGCCATGTCTAACAGACGACTTAATCGCAACTGGCATAGACAGAACGCGGTTGACCACCAGTTGTGTGATGCACTGTTTGTAACAAAGCTGAATGCCTTTTAAATGGGTCCTGAAATACCTTCCGCATGCGTGGATGTACATGTAACCAAATAAAGCAATGTATTAGCAATCTCCTCCCGCAAGAATTTTGTTAAAGCGATGAGTATTAGCTGAGAAATCGTAATCAAAAACCGCGCATTATCGTCGCGCCGCGTTTCCTCCTCCTTTCAACTTACTCTCCGCTGTTGACGGCGAGCGAGCCTTCCTCTCCCATGACGCTGCGCTCCTCGGCGGTGACGTACTTCCGCCATTGCGATGCTCACACTGCCGTCTGCTACGGGCAAGCTTTGTTGACAACCGCGAATCCCGCACTTCCGCTCAAGGCTGGAAAAGCGAACGAAAAATCTGACCGCATGTGTGCGGCGGCCTGGCTTGCCCTTTCGCGGTGTACTTTGCTGCAGAACTTTGCTATCGGCGGCACGTGACTTTTTATCGGCGGCGAACTCGCAGCCGCACGGGGGAGGATTGTGCGCTCGCTCCCTTGGATGCACAGCGCACTGTTTATCCAAAAAAAATTCCCGCGCCTTCCCGCGAGGGGAACACGAGTAAATGCAGAGCATTGGGGCCTCAGTACTGATTGAGGCAGTGTTGCTTCCATCGCTTCTTTCCGTGATGCTGGAGTAGCAGACACGAGTAAACGTGGGCATGAGCGTCAACCAAGAAGGAAGGAGTAAACGCAGTGACTGAAACACGAGCGACCGCTAGCCGCTATATTTGCAACGCGCGCAGTAGAGGGAGAGCAGTACGGGGGGAGAGCGCGCATTGCGCAAGCAGCGCGCGCCCTTCCACGACCCACCGCGCTGTATCACGCACCTGTTAGGGCGAGACCGCGACGGAGCGAACGGGCTGACTACGACGCATGCGCGCGCCAGCTGCTGTTGAGAGAGAGTAGGGAAGGAGAGGCGCACCTGCTCCGGACGCGAAACTGTTGACACCGTCCGACGCAGGAACAGCGAGGCTAAGAATGCTCTGCATTTAAAAGCGCCGTATCAGATGTGGCCCCGCTGGTGCCGGGTCTTATTTGTCGCGGTGGAAATCCCTGCCGGCGGCATTTGAAAAAGACATTTTAAACCGATACAGAACCCGTGCACAAAACGCCAGTTCAGCTTGGGGCGACGCGTGGTGGAGAGCGGCAACGTTGGCAAAACATGCTCTGCCGCGGCTCTGAGCTTTCTAGCGCTGGAGCGAGCACCATTTCTTTGGCAATATCAAACATCGGTTGCCCTGGCAACAAGGCACAACCAGCTCTAGAGGTCAGTTACGGTTGCGTGATCCCGGTTCAGCTTGGGGCCCCACCTCGCGGCATATGGGCACTGCAGGCATACTACTCACTCTCATTTGGAAGTGCGAGATGCGTTTCGGCATTACAGGAGGCGATGGTGTGTGTGTTGTGGACGCCTTTGTTTCGCGATGAAATGCGACGTTGTGCTTCTGCGGGTGGATAGTGCTTCCCATGGTCTGGATTATCTTTCTCGAGCGGCGTACGACTCAACCTCGCATGGGGTATGTGCAGTGTGCGTGGCTAAAAGCCATCTCGGCTTGTGCGCCAGAGTTAAGTGACTTGCTGTTCGTCCCCCGCAAACCGCGCGAGGTGAGTGCCGAATTTACGACGGGCAGGAGGAGGCAACCTATCGTCTGTCAATCTCGGTTCAGACTTGCAACGCATGTTGTGACATTGTGTTCGTTCGAAACGCATCTCTGGATTGTTTAGAAGTTGAATAATGTATGCGTCAAACCCGGGCATTCGGCTCAGGGCGTTCTCTGCGATTGCAAGAAAGAGGTGCCACGGGGCTTCAACCGCTTTCTTTATGGAACGTACTCAAGTAAGAGATATCCATGTCGTGTTATGGCCCTGTTGCATTCAATACAAACGGTTAAGCGTTTGTTTACACTTGTTTCGTTTGTCGTAAAATGTCCAAGCACTCCGGCACTCCGCTGGCAGATCAGCCGGCGAGCCGACGCTGAGCAGACGACTCATCTCTTTGCCGAAGTGCGTGAAAAAGCCGCCCAATAGCAGGATGTCTAGCTCATGACGAACATCTGGGAATCGATGACGTAGACATGTGAAGATGACGGGCGTCCAAAAACATGAAGGGAAGGGTGAGAAAAAAAGCGACACACTTTGCAACAAAAGTGTGAGCTTTCCGCTGCGCGTAAAAGTATAATACTTGGCACAGATGATGTTGAACGACCCAATCTAACGATTGCGCTAGTCAATTTAGTGTGCTCAAAACGCCTTTCAGGGCCCCTTTAAAGGAGCCATAAAGAGAAAATACAACTTCGCTTTAATTTGAAAGAAGTAGGATTCAGTATCTCACTCAGCTCCATTACAGTCACAAAATATGTTTTTTAACACAAAAAAAAGCAAGAACTATTAAAAACTTTCAAATTTGCGCCACAGTGACGTAGTTATGAGCAAGAATGACGTCATATGGGCCAACAATAAAACATAATTTCCAGTGCGTTAACTGCACGTTAGCATTCAAGTGATGCGGTCAAATGGAACTAGAGGCCCCATTACAGACCGTCTCATGTGTCGTCGCGACAGGTCAGTTAGGCGGCCGCCAATCGCACAAACAAGGTTCCGTGACGTCATAGAAAAGTTGCGGGAAATTGGCTAGGGGGTCGCGACTGCTTCACACGTTTTCTTAATATCTCCGTAATTTCTTCTAAGATTGCGTGCGATGATATTGGTATCATTGTTATCGGGACTAAGTGGTCTTTCTAATAAACCCAACTTGTATTTTGTCTTCATGTCTTCTTTAACAATGTATCCCCTAAATTTACCGCTGCCAAAAGCGCGAATAGAAAATCATGGCCCTTGAAAGGTCAATTCGGACAAGGGCCACTGCCCTGCCGAATCAGAAACACCTCCAATATTGAACGAGCAACATGTATATTGTTTAAATGCTTCCCACCTCGAATATCGTACGTTTGGTGAGGTCCTACTAAACAAGTGATGACAAGTTGAAGACGCCTGGATAAAATTTTTGCAAAAAAAATTATAATCTACATTGCAGAGAGATATTGGATCATAGCATTCCACGGCGCACAGCATTATTTCCTTTGGGTTATTTCGCAGCGTTGACTTTGAACAGCCGGGTTCTCTGACGAAGGGAGAGGGGCCGCCAGCTCTGCTGTTTTCCAGCCTTGCACCATTTTTTTATTTGTTTCATCTTCATCATGTCGGTAACACGGCACTAAAAACATTCAATAAACGCCAGATATATTTTGCCACAGTGCTTTTTTTTTGTAAATTCAACGTAATCAATTATTCGACGGTAGCCTTACAGTTAATATAAGCTACATTATTCAGTCGGCGCTCAGCGTTAGTTCATAGAAACGTGTGGTTTCGTTTGGTAGTAAGCACCAACAGTGACTTCGTGTAGCGCAAAAAAAAAAAAGAAAGAAAGGACAGAGGACACAGGGAGGCGACGGGCACAAGCGCTGACTTCCAACTGAGTTTGTTGAAAAAAATACATTAATTTAAAACACTGGGGCGGGACATTATCATAAAGAAAGAAAGATAGGAAAGAACAGAAAAAAGAACAGAAAAAAAAACAGCTCATGACAAAATTTGCGCACAAAATAATTAGCACAAAGCTGTGACGTCGAACAAAAAGGCAGCACGAGGCATTGACTAAGGTGGCACCCACCCCCCACTCAGATAGCCAATCTCCTATCCGACAAGGCCACGGATGATGCGGACATGTGCACCCAACGATCCCCCAGGCGTGCTATTTCGGCCGCCTCGATTATTTCCCTTGTCTTCATGGTTGGCGTGACGAGCAATGACGGCACAACAGTCAGAGAGGGGCGTACAACCGAAATCGCGGCAATGAATGCCCAAGTGGCCCTTGACAACGTTATGAACATTCTAGTCGTGCTCACGCAGGCGGTCGTTGAGGCACCGACCTGTTTGGCCGACATAAACTTTACGGCTCTTCAGGGGAATGGCGTACACAACGTTTCCCATGCATGGAACGAACGGCTTTTTGTCATTCTTGTCACACATTGGATGCCGGGGAGATGCGCCGTCATTTATGCGGCAAAGGCTTAACAATTTCTTTGGGGCGGAGAACACAACATTCACCTCAGCCTTCGCACCAATCTTCTTCAGCCTTAGGTCATGAAAGTACACAGCGAGCCATTTTTTGACAGGGCTGTCGAATTATTTGCGAATTATTTTGGGTGCAAATTTTGTCATGACCTGTTTTTTTCTGTTCTTTACTATCTTTCTTTCTTTATGATAATGTACACGCCCCAGTGTTTCAAATTCAGTGCATTTTTTCAAGCAAACTCAGTTGGAAGTTAGCGCTTGTGCCCGTCGCCTCCCTGTGTCCTCTGTCGTTTTTTTTTTTTTTGCGCTACACGAAGTCATGGATTACCGCTGCCAACTAGCCCTAACCCAAACTTTGATAAACCAACAATGAAGTTGCTTGATACTTCGCGAGAGCGTTTGGCTGAACGGATCATCATAAATGTAGAGGGTCGCTGGTTGTGCCGCGCCCAGTGAATACCGGTTGTCACCGATCCCCACGGGTTCCACCCAGCTGCAAATGCAGTTACTGTTTCTGCGGAAATGTTCCTTTCTTCATTCAAGGTAGCCATTGCAACGTGTGTAATCGCTCAATTTTCAGCTCAGCCTCGCAGGAACAATGTTCCAAGCAACTAGTAATTTCTAATCTATAGCTCGCCAGACCTTAGAGGGCAGTTAGTGTTTCTCGGCTACAATATTTGTCTTCATTCAGGGTAGCCATTGCAATGCGCATAATTGCTCAATTTTCGGCTCAGCCTCGCGGGAACAAAGTTCCAAGTAGTCAGCGAAACTAGCTGGCCGGATCATTGAGCGCCAGATGTCTCCCGGAATACAGGGGCGGGGCGCTGGCGATATACACGTATACACTGCAACACGAACCAAGTGTCTCCTCGAAACCTATCCCTGTCGGCGCCGCATACATTTGCCACTTGCGTATGGCGTGCGTACACACCCCTGCCAATCCGTGTATTCGAGGCGGGTCCCGTGAACACCGCACAATATTTCTGCGTGCCTTATTCTCTCTTCACCCGCAGCGAGAAAACCTCACTCTCAGTTGCAGCGACAGGGTTTTTATTTTCTTTCCACACCGCTCCTGCTAGCGTTTTTCCCCGTCGCCTCTCTTCGTCTCCATCCACACCGCACCTCTCCTTATCCTCCCCATTTCTGAAACTACCCCGCAAAATCGACGTCTCCGTAATGACAGGCCCGACCCATCTCCGCTCCTAATGATGCTTAGCGCACTGCACCCATACAAGCAGTTCGCCTCCCTCCTCCTCCCCGCCCACCTCACTGCCCTTTCTTCATATGCATATTCGGGACGTTGCGGCCTGTGCCTGGACGGAGAAAGATGGAAAGCGGGCGAGGAAGAACGTTCACCGCGAGGGAACGAACAAACCCGCCATCGCGAACCACCATCTCGAGCCGCGGTCCCCTCAACGAGCGTCGACGCGCGCTCGTATCGATCCGCTACTTGTTCCGAAGCCGCAATGAGCGGCACGTCGAAGCTACGGCTGCAGCGGCGGCGACGGAGATTGCAAGTCCAACGACGACTCCATTCGTCGGCGTCGCGGCGTTGGCATGAACGCGTCTCCTGTCGATTCTCCACCGCGAAGCCTATACGCGGAGAACGACGATCGGCTTCTAAGATAAAGGGTATATACGGCGCGCCTATCGCCTGGAAGCGTGCCCTGCGCGGCATGTACACGGCTTTGATAAGTCACTCGCGGTGGACAGCCAGAGAAAGCGCGGTGAAGCGAGAAAGAAAGGAAGCCAGAATTCGACTTAACACCCCTTAGAAAACAGGACCTGGGACGTAATTGAGCTTGCGACAATTACTTAATTGCCTTCCAGTAGCAATGATTTGAAACGGAATAGTAGCCATCATTGAAATCAACAAGTTGATAACGAATGAGTCGGATGAACAGGCGGATGTCGGTAACAACCCTCGTAGTCTGGAGGGTGTCTGCCGAGCTGTGTCCGAAACGATGAATGGGGTTGAGAATTGCGACAGCGGGGAGAGAGGTGGAGACTGCACATCAACTATCGCTCACACCGCTGTTTGTCCAGACGCTCCTACGCCGACAAAAGCGAGCCGACGTCGCTGCCGAAAGCCAGAGATCGTACGGATTAGGCGGGAAAGAAAAAAAAAATCGGAAACAATAAATAAGCGCGATATATGGCATGTAGAGACTGGGTGCACCGATCAGCGCCGCGACGAATCGGGCAAACACGGCGATAGCTGGTATTCGCGGCGGCGCTATCCTCCTCCCTTTCTTCTCCGTCCCCCTCTCCCTGATGAGCGCGGAAGCAAACAACTCGGAGTTGGCGGCGGCGAATGATTCGCGCGGAAGCCCTAATCGTCGAGGCGTCTCAACGAGGGCGTTTTATGTATGCGCCCGTGTCCCATCATTTTCTCTTTCTACCTTATTTTTATGCACACTGCGTGCACTGTGGGTGAGGACAGGTTTGGGGAGGGGAGGAGGTCCCCACAACCGCACGCCTGCATGCATGCATGCATACGAGACCTTATCGTCACCCGTAGCTGCGTACACTACAAAACCGCGCATCGAGCGTATGCGCGCGCGCGGGATGTTTATGTTTGTGTCGTGTACTGTCTGTTCCTCTCCTGTACTAAGGTGGCTCTGCGCAGAGCCGTAGTTCATGAGGGGTGGATGGCAGCCCGAGTTAAGTGTGGAAGGCTGGGGTGGGAGAGCCAGCTGGAGAAGGGGATCCAAAATCTGCGCGAATCGCGAAAAATAAATTTCCGGCCGGCCGGGCGGTCCTCGTATGATTTATGCGTTCGAGCGCGCTCATCTGTATCTCTCGCCCTCTCCGGAACCCCTCCCCTCGTATTTTTGTTTCGACGTGGCGCGAAGCGTCGAGGCACCCGAGAAGGTTGGACGACGTCGCTGATTTTGGCCAGCGATAGTGTCCACCGTTCGAGACTGGCTCTCGACCCGTTACAGCGCAAGACTGCACGCACGGCTGCCTGTCGAAAGTGCACAGGTGGAGCGGGTGTAGTGCTGGCAGTGCGTATACGAACCAGACTATGACAAGAGTGTCCGTGTTCCAGCACAGAGCGACGTGCCGTAGTTGAGGAGCACGTGTGATCCGTTCCCGAAGGGACGGAAATGCGTCAGCTCTGTGCTATGCCGTATTGGGCCGGAGGTGCGCTTGTAATGAGGCCTAGGAGTCTGCGTGTATCTGAACGAAAGGATAGCATGGCGAATTCGGTTACAGACGTTTTTCGCCGTCATTGCGGGTAAATGAAAGTGCCGCGTCAAAGTCGGGGCGAAGGGCCTGCTTCGGTTTGGCTCAGCGTGGTGCGAAGGGCAACACTTCCAAGCACGTATTGTCTCGCCTCCGTTAGAAATTAGTATAATAATTTTGGCGGGTTCTTCCGGCTTCCGTCTCTGTTTCGAGTCGTTGATTTGCCGCAGTTGCATGAGGAGAGGGTGATGGTCAGCTTTATGATAAGAACAAAAGAACCAATAACGAACACGAAAAGTTGGCTTCGCCCATTAATTATCTTCCCCCCCCCCCCCCCCCCCCCCCCAAGACCCCAATATACATTTTAGTTGCCAATTCTTACTCGCCTTCCCACCTGTCTGAACGTTTCCTTATCTTGTTTCTTATTCTTCTTTCTGAAAGCTTAATTCCTGTCTTATTGATAAGCTTGGCATATGCATGTTCTGGAGTAGGAGAACTCCTCCGGCTCCTCGATTAAACCTCAACTTTTCTGGTTAACCTCCTCCCGACTATATATGAGCCCGTCGGGGAACGACATCCTGATCTTGTTTCTCTCTTACAACGTGATAAACGACACGAGCAGTGAAACTGTTACGCCGCCGCTCCCAACAAACAACGGCTCATATACACACGGTGATCAAAGTTAAGTCGACAGGTTTTTAAAAAATTAGGCGCTTGTATATACGTAAAGACCACCTCTACAGTGAGGTTATGCACCAAGGGGGACACAGAATGGGGTGGCAATTATTGATGTTGGTGGCCAAATTAATTAAAAATCACTAATTAACTTTCTACTGGCTGCGGTAAGCAGGCATGTGTGTATTGAAAAGTTAGACGGAATCGTGTTTCTACGCTGTTTCATTTGGCAGAATTCTTCTCGCGCATCCACACTCAAATCCTTTAATTGACGTTCTGGTTACGCATGCAGGGCCGCGATGTGGTGTTTGTTTAGTTTGACAACGGGGTAGAGGCTTAGGCAAAAGTGATAACTTGCATCCTTTCAGTATTGATTTGCGTAATCGCAAACTGCAGTGCTCAGAACCGCGGTTGTTCTTTGATTTCGCCAGCCGACAGTGAAAGAGGGGCAGTTATAAGCTATCCGCCTCCCGTTGTCAAAATAAACACCGCACCTCACAAACGGGAGGAGCTTTGCGCCGGTTCTCGCGGCCTTGCATGCGTAATCTTAGAACGGCAATTGAACTTTGCAGTTCGATATCTCTGAGTGTGGATGATCTAGAATAATTCTGCCAATGAAAAAGCGTAGAAACACGATCGTGTCTAACTTTGCAATACAAACATGCCTGCTTACTGCAGCCACTAAAAAGTTAATTATTCAATTTAATAGATAGTCCACTGACATCAATAATTACCACCTAATTCTGTGTCCCCCTGGCGCTTATAACCTTACTGCAGAGGTGGTCTTCATGTAAATATAAGCGCATAATTAAAAAAAATGTGTCGACTTAACTTTGATCACCCTGTATACGCGCACGCTGTAAAAATGCACGGATCTTCCAGCCTCTGTAAAAATTTTCTCGGTTCGTGAAGAATGCGTCACCACTGTGCTTCAGGTTGCGTTTACAAGGCTGACGCTGTAGCGGCTCCGTCATTCCTTCCCCTGCACGTCTAAAGTTATTTGAGTAGCTCGCTATACGATGTCGCGCAATACAGGTACACGTTCTCTGATTCACGCACACCAAGAGTGCCGGCATACATTGTCCGCGTGTGCAACGCGCCAGGGATTTCACCCCCCCCTAACCCCCCCCAAACCCCCCCCCAGAAGGACTTCGACACCCCCCCCCCCCCCCCAAAAAAAAAGATTCCACAACCACAAGCACCCTGCCTAGGTATTTATACAACACCCCCCCAAACATCCCACCAACACCCCCCCCCCCCCAAAATCGAAATTCTGCATAAACCCCTGCTTGGACGCGCGAGTGAATATCAGACGGCAAAACGGGCCTGTTCGGCTGTGAAAAGCCCGTGCACCAAATACACATAGAGAGTGCCCTCAACACACCCACTGTGGAGAGATAGAGAGAAAAAAAGAAGGGGAGCCAGGTCGGCGAAAATTAGCATTCCTCGGCGGGGCAGCCCGGCCACTTGCACGCGTGCCGCAAGCACTCCTTCTTCCAGTCGTGACCATCGGCTTTTAGTTTCGGCACCGCACAACAATTGTCTTTTGTCGCCGGCTGACAAGAACTGCGTCGCTGCACCACGCCTTATCCGTGTCTCGCGCCGGTGTCTTTTATTTTACTTTTCGCCCAAGAGAAAGCCAAGCGAAATGTACACGTGTGCGCGAATATGCAGCTCGAAGGGCCTTGGCTGCACCGGGTAACACTAGCGTATACACCGTTCTCCCTGTCAAAGCGTCAGGTAAAAGCGCGCCGTGCTTACGGCGTTACACGCTTGGTCTAACTCGTCCCCAGTGTGGTGTCGTTAATGAGCCCAACCCGCCACAACCCGCCCTGGCGTGCGGTATCCGGACTCTGTCTCCACGCAAACATTGCAGCCGTTAACCGCCACACCTACACGCTTAAAATGCTCGTTGTTTCGCTTCGTTTTCGCCTTCCTTCCATGAACAAGAAGGATTTTGCAAACACTAACAGCTTGGGCTGGGTCGCGTGAGACGAGCAGATTTTGCAACATTGACAAGCCCGTCTTTCTCCGAAGCGGTCGAGGACGGAGCACCAACCCTGATGGTGTATGTATGCCTCGCTGCAGGCACCGCGTGGGACAAACCCTGAGTCATGTTTGTGTCCTTTTAAGGGTCGCGCGCTTAGAACTACGCCTAAGTGCCGCTTGCGGACAAAGCGTGCACACATCAAGACGAAGGGGTACCGAGCATGAAAACACACATCTCCTGTGAAGCTATAGTGCGGGAGGATCTGTATCGTCGTATGAGGCAGTTTCCTCGTCATGCTCAGTGAACGTTGTAATTACAAGCTGGAGAAGACAGAATAACCGCGATCTTCTAAACAATGGAGGAGGTGTTGTGCTAGAAAAGCTTGCCAAATCATTCTCAGAATGATTCAGAACTTTAAACAGACCCTGCAACACTTCTTTCTTTTTTTTTTTTTTTTTGAAATCCTAAATGCTTGCATAACGTAGTCAACCAACACATCCAGTACTTAGATTAGGTGAGTAGCAAAGTTTTCTCAGCCAAAGATTACGTGCCCTATGTCCATAAGATACCTTAAGAAATTGCTCAGAAGATTTTCTCTCTTTCCCGGCTTGGCGTTATTCGACCGCTGGAATTACGTCATTACAGCAGTGTAGCCGCCATTGGCCGTATTTCTTTCAGTTGCAGCAATGAACACATTCGATACCACTTTTAAAAAGAAAGCCATGAAAGCAAAGCAGAAACGGAAACCGTATCTGCTGCGAAGAGGAAATCACACCGTGCCGCTCCGGGCTGGCAATAACCATAGCTTTCGAAGAGCTTCCAGACGCGAAGGAAAGAGTGAAAAAGCGTTATCGAAAGTGTTGCAGGGTCCCTTTAAGGCCCTGCTAGCCTGGACAAAGGGGGTCTGATTTGGGGGGGGGGGACCTGGGTATAATATTTTACTTACAGGTTATTTACTTATATAGTTACCGCATAATCGGCGCCATAAATTCCCAACAAACTAGAGAACAGGATGGATTTGGTTCATATTCAATACGCGGAGTATACAATTGGCCCATTACAGAGCATTTATAGATTACCGAAAAGCGCTTGATTCGGTAGATACCACCACAGTGATGGAAGCACTGAGAGACTAGGGAGCATATCGGGCGCTGGTATAACACATAAAAATGTCTATGAGCACGGTAATCTTTTATAAGACAGTAGCGAGTTCCCTATCAGGAAGGGTGTGAGAGAAGCAGGCACGTTCTCTTCGAAATTGCCAAACGTTCTAACCCGGCGAAGTGATGGTAGACATATGTTTCGAGAAATTCATCTTACATTTATGCAATGCGTATCAAAAAGACAAGCTTAATAAACAAACACTTCTTTGCCTACTCTGTTTCCGCAAGCATTACTCCTGCGAAATACAACTTGAATGCCTTCCTCAACTAGAACAAAGCATTTTGGACCAGGGTTCTAAGTTCACTTCATATTCCGTGACTTTTGAAGCTTTTGACGGGGTATACGGGACTGAACTTTTAGTTATTTAAACTTAGTAAACTTAAGCTAGATCCTAACATCCTTAATTGTGGGCGCAATTTTCTTATCTAAATTTATTACGGTTAACAATTGTGACTCCCCTCTGTCCAAAGTATCGAGTGTTCCTTAAGGGCCCGTGATCCGCCCACTGCTCTTAATTTATTGCAACCACATGTCCGCATATCTTTTCTGTTCAATTAATATTTACGCTGATGATTGTGTTATAGCGCGAAATCACGTACTCAAACGATGCTAGTTTACTTCAGAATGATCCTGACGCCATCTGGTGATTTGCCAGTGCATTGCAGCATTAGTAAATGCGAAGTAATGCCTGTATTACGATATAGCTGTGTTTAATCTAATCACATCATTCGAATTAGTTTATTATAATCAGTGAATTCAATAGGCATTGTAGGGGTTTTTATATCAGCAACATTTCTTTAAAACAGCATACTGGCTACATAACCACTAACGCTGACCGACCACTTAACTAAAGAAACTTTCGTAGCAGCACCTCATATTTGGAACAACTGTTTACAAAACCTAATATAACCAAATTAGAAGATGCTGCCGCTATCTTGGACTTTTAGGAACTGTCATCGTAGAGCAAGCGGTTTAAAACAGAATATCTATCTTTACTTTTACCAAAATGTCTATTACGAGCGCCAAACGCTACGTTGGTCTTTCCTACATTAAATCTACCACCACCCAACTTAACAGATTCGTTCCAGTGTAGTCCTCTGTACATTTCCTGACCACCACAAGATCAGTCCATTGCCATGCAACGCTAACACAGTTGATTAATTTTCCCCTTTTGGCTCCAATAAAATGTTCATCAGCACCGCCACCCTCGCAAGGTAATAAAATAGCACCACCTTCCCGAAAACTTTGCATTCACCCTTGTCATATTGTTTCGCTCAGCTTTAGCCGTCCGCTTTTCTGTGTGAACAGCTGCATCTATAGGTTTAAGACTGTTCTACACTGTGCTGTTCATGTTCGCCGTTTTTTATCGCTTATATCTATACGTTTGGAGGCCCAAGTACAACCGCTATTCATTGTAGTTACACCCCGATATGTTTTTGAATTCTCAATGTAAATTTCTTCTGGCCTGGGATATTTTTGCGCGTGCGTTCGTGTCCTTCGAAGCCTTAGCCATCCCTTCGCTGATTTTTCTTCTCTTTCGGCACCTTGACGCTTGGCATAAGGTTATCGTATGAAACTCATATCATGTACCGTATATTCTGCGCGTGAATTGATTTTTTGAGTCATTTTCATTTTGTATGTCTACTTATTTCTGCACCTCAAAGAACAGCGGGAAGCTCCTTATAAGTCGTTAGACAATTAGACATCATGTCTTCGTAGTTATTTACAACCTGCCTAGAAGAGAATTTACGAAGGTTGATATGGGAGGAGCCATAGATCGTCAATTGGAAGTCTTTGAGTCATTGTATTCCCTTCCCTTACTGATGGTCTATTTATGTGAATGTTATGTGAATCCGATAGGTAAACGCTTGGGGTTGGTTGCTGGCGCAGCTACGGTAACCCTAGATAAAGGGAAATTTCTTTCTAACCTTGGGCCGTGACTCGACCTTTTGCGAATTATCAGGAGCCGTCGATTAGCAAGAAGCCATTTTGTGTACTCGCCAGAACCAAGGCCATCGCAACGCACGTTGCTTACCGGAATTGCAAATGAGGGCCTCGATGAATGAACACAGAAAGGTAAGCCAGCATTCGCAAGAACTCCGAAGGGAGCGAATGAAAGTAGTTTGGCATTTTTAGTGTGAAAATGCGAATTTTTAAATTGCGGGAAAGGAAAATAGAGAAAAACGGGGCTTCCCGGATGGGACCCTGGCCCGTAAACTGCAGATAACGTGTCTGATGCTTACGAGCTACGGTGGCCAATTAGCGCCACACCCGGTTTTTGAACATCTTTAAATAGAAACCCCCGCCGGGGGCGAGAGTTGCCGCTGTGTTAGCTCAGTTGGTAGAGCACCACACGGTTTGTGCTTAGTGTGGGTTCAATTCCCGCTTACGGAACATCACTGATTTGTTTTGGACTTTCATTTCGCGATGGCAATTCTCACGAATAGCCAATTTTAATAAATCCAACGGTGCAAAAGCTCTTAAGTCAGCGTAATCGCATAGAATCATAGAAAGCTGGGCGAGTTGAAAACACTGGGCTTGTTTGTGCCCTCTCTTGTCCTCGTCCCACCGTGCAATAAGAATTGAATCATGAACTGCCATAGATAAGGAGTGCAACTTCCCTTCTATAGGCTCCGTGCGCTGGTATGGTGGCGACACCGGCGCCTGAACAACTAGCGCCACCTTCGGCCACAGGAGGCATTTATCGGATGTTGTTGACGTCGCTTCCGCGCTTCCCCTACTTGCCCGTGCTACGATGCGATGAGCGATTGCTCAACCAGCGCGCTCGTTTTAACGGTTTAAGAGAGATAGGAAATATTGGTGCATTTTTTTTTATGAGAAAACCGCAAAACGTTGGTCGCCAGCAACACGCCGCAAACGATGTTTACTGCGTCCGGGAGGCGCTAGCGAGCGCAACGGAGCCGTGTGATGTTTCCAGGCAATGGCGTTGGGGCCCATATTCGTGGCCCTGAGCTGAGACTTTTAGTTAAAGGCGGGTACAGTGAAACGGTTGTTGTGTGCTTTTTCAAAACACACCGCTCAGGCATTACTTGCCCTTGATCAAGAGTTCATTGAATCTAAGTGAAGTATGGCGGGGCAAGCTGCACGCTCAAGGCCGGTTGCCACCAGCTCGTGTAACATGCTGATGCAGTTGCCATGTTCGTCAACTCATAACTGTGAGCACCGGGCATCTACTGCCAAATTTTAGCACCGGTATCAAAATTTAACGCCAGTGTTCCTTCTGTTTGAGTCAACGAAATGTCAGTCGATCGTATGGAGTCGGCCGAAATATCTGCGTCAAAGTAGCTGCCGAGGCCGCACGGGTAGATCTCCGCGCGTGCACGTAGGATGGGTAAGCAGCGATGAGCACAGTAATACAGAAGAGGAATAAACCATACAGATTGTTAAAAAAGCATAAGCAACTCGTAACACTAAAATGCCGGGGTAGGCCTTGTCAAAAAAAGAAAACGACAGACTTCACTACTTCAAGATGAATTGACGCGCACATTAATAGCCCATTCGTTTAACGGTGGCGGTTTCCTGTGAAACCCTGCTGCAGCTTCGTGTCATCCCTTACTTCACCTCATATTCCGTAGCATGCAAGGAAGATTGCGGGGGTGTATGCTGGAACGCTGTTTTTGTGCCCGACGAAGTGCGCGTCGCCTATGCAAGTTTCGCCGGGCATCCGCGGCTGTCGCAGGTCCCCCTCAAGCTGAAAGCGGGCGTGCACAGGAACAAGACCCCCGAGTATAAACCACATTCGCACAGAACAGCAAAAACGAACGTTTATGCCCAGAAGTCGACCGGCGTTGTCTGTATACATTGCGCGTCGCACTGCGAGGATTCATCGATGTCGCCTTTCCGCTTCATTTCAAGAGAACTGAGATAAACTATTTTACGGCAGCATGCTTGCGACCTTTTTAAAAATGTTGGCGGGAGCCTTAGACATAGCAATACACCAAAATACGCACTACTACCTGGACTTTTTTCGCAACGACTGCGGAATCTCTGTCCCGTACAGCCACTCCTCCGCGGGCTCGTCAACATCCGATTTGTGACGGCGCCGCTGTTCGGCGGCGCTGCGGTCGAGCTCGAAACACCAGCGCACGGAGGCCTATACATGCATAATACAATATATTTACGCAAATAGCACTTAAATTAGGCAAATTACGCAGCCTGCGTCCAACCTGCCTCCACACACGCCACACAGTTCAATAGTGTCTCGTCCAAGGCGACGTGCGGTCGTAAGGCAAAGCACGGTTGCTTCTGAGGGCCGGGCCCGCGTAGTATTGTCGGAATAATTCCGACGCTCCCATGCACACCCTGGCTTAGAACTTCTCGTCCTTGGGTACTCGCCGCTACTCTTCGCTCTCAGCGCCAGTGAAACGTGCTTGGCCAGTGGCATAGCTGAGTTCCCCCCGCACTTTTCTCTCCCGTGTCTCCGTCCCGCTTGAAAGTCGCGCGTTCGAGCAGAGGATCGTTGTCGAACGGCGCCGGATTATCCGTGTTCCGTCGCGCTCCTCGCCGGCCGAAAGATCGAGTGACAGCTCCCGCGGGCCGATCGGTCCCCATCGACCCGTGCAGGCGCCACGTCTCGCTCCCGCGGTTGCACCCACCTCCCGCGGCGTGGCGCCACACCTTTCGCCCGCTTTACTCACAACCGCTCGCTGCTGCTGCGTTGCGGGCGCGCGCGCGCGCCAGCCGCCTCGTGTAGTTGCTCTGCTGTTGCGCATACGTCTTTTCCGTGGACACGCTCGCACACAAAAACGCGCGCGCGCGAGAGAGATTTTCCAGAGGTTTGCCCACGTGGTTGAGCTGTTGCCTTTTCCTTGAGTTGTCTTTTCGTTGCCGCGGACGAATGAGTTCTGGTAGAGACAAATGGCTGACCCCGGCCGCAACACCGGCGGCGGCGCCGTTTGCTGCCGGGCATGGCAGCGGCGGCGCCGGCGCCGGCGTCACTCGTGGCGACGCCGCCACAGTTACTCCCGCAGTGCAGGCGCCCGGGTTCTTAGCTTCCTTTTCTTTTCTCCGCGGACAGCGCCCCTTCCAGCGTGTGTACACGCCCACAGTGCGGTATTCCAAGAACCACCAGAACAGAGAATGCTAGAAGAAAGCTATAGCTTAGCGGAGGCGTTTCTGTAACCTGTATCTTTCTGAAGTTTTTCTGGCAGTATCTCCTGTTGCTGGCCCTGTTTTTCCACCTCTTCGTCTCCTGTAACCTTGTAAGGAAGAACCGCGTTTTTATATACACAAATAATCACATCAGCTTGCACAATCTGCCACACGATACTACTGGGGAACGTTCTCAGACTGATCATTGATCACACAGCAACACCTTGGCTTAAAAAAGACACTTCTTTTCTGGAGAGCGGGAGGGAGGGCTTGCTCACACAGTTATCACCGGCACGTGGGATCTCATGGGCCCCAATAATTTCGCGAGTCCGTTTACTCCTGTGTTTGGCGATAATGCTGCTCTTGTCAAACAAAGGTGTACAACGACGGTCGCGACAGTGGACGGCCAAATGTCCAGTTGTGCCGTTACGCACGTTGTTGACGTACTCACGCAATCTTTCGCTGAGGCACCGCCCAGTCTGCCCAATATACTTTTTGTCACAGTCCAATGGGATAACATAGACTACGCTCTCACTGCAATCAACGAACTTCACCTGGTGCTTAATATCACATGCACGTTTGGCAGTGGTACGATAACTTTTCTTGCATAAAGCGCCAAGTTTCTGCGGCGTTGAAAAGATGACGTTTACGTCTGCATTTTCCCAAATCTTTTTGAGACGGTGGGAAACACCGTGCTTGTACCGCGCTTGTCCTGTAGCCTGTCATGCTGCAGCATACGTTGATAAGCCATCCACACGCTCCAGCTACGCGAAAAGGGCCGTCTCTTAACGAAACTTAGTGGCATGTTGTCGGTCAGGACTAGAGCGTTACATTAACGCTTACCTTAGCCGTGAAAAGAGTCGCGCGCTGCCGACAAACCCATGCCTCTGCGTTCTCCCAATCATAAATCATTACACGAATTTCCGGTCGGATTTATGGGTTGACGATGTGATTCGGCGTCAGACAAAGAGACACAATCTCTCCATTGTTATTGACAGCATGTTTACAAGAGGCATTCAGAATATTGGATTGGGAACAGGTGGCCGTAAGGGTTAATGGAGAATACCTTAGTAACCTCAGATTTCCTGATGACGCTGCCTTACTAAGTACCTCGGGGGACGAATTGCAAACAATGATTACCGCACTGGAAAAACAGTAGAATCGTGGGCCTGAAAATTAATATAAGTAATGCTAAATAGCCTCGGGATAGCCCAGTGGTTTGAGATAGGTGGCGAGGCAGTGGAAGTGCTAAGCGAATATATCTACTTTGGCCAAGTTGTGACCCCAGATTCCAACAATGAGGCAGAGATAATTTGAAGGATATAATATGGTGTACTGCATTCAGCGGGCATTCTCAGAGAATGACTGGCAGCCTGCCACTGTCCCTGAAGAAGAAAGTGAATGAGAGCTGTGTCTCACTGGTATTCACGTACAGGGCAGAAACTTGGAGGCTCACTTAAATTGAGCCTCCAAATTTCTTAAATTAAGGACGGCTCAGCGAGCAATGCAACGGAAGATGCAAGGTATAACGTTAAGGGACAAGAAGAGAGCGGACTTGGTCAGGGAGCGAACGCGTGTTAAGGACATATTAGTAGAAATTAAGAAGTAGAAATGGACGTGGGCAGGGCATGTAATGCGAAGGCAAGATAACTGTTGGTCATTGAGGGTGACAGAGTGGATCCGTAGAGAAGGCAAGCGTGGCAGGAAGCAGCAGAAAATCAGATGGGCAGATGAGATCAAGAAATTTGCGGGATAAATCGGTCGCCGTTAGCACAGGACCGGGATAATATTGGAGATCTATGGGAGAGGTCTTTGCCCTGCAGTGGGCGTAGACGGGCGGATGATGAGGATGTGATTCGGCACACGGTAAAGGTTTCGTGTCTTGCTGGGGGCCTCAAGCGCTAGAGGCACATATGGGCTGCGGCCGCCCGTGATCTTAACGTATGCCAAAATCACGCACATTGGGTTTCTTCTTGGGATTTCGCACAGTGGTTGTACGCGCCGAATACTCCAACCAGGCGAAGAATAAAATTAATATGTCGCACTCCACTGGAAATCGAACCCTGGCCACATTGCTTTACAAATGTGATGCAATCATGCCGCTACGTCATTCTTCCATTCTCAAACGCTCAGCGGCCTGCTTTACTTTATAGAAACTATAAATATATAAACTATCAATTAACTATAAAAAACTATATAAACTATAAATTACGTTCCTTAATTCAATGTAGAGGGAAGGGGTAGTTACCCTTTTGGCATTCTTAAAATGCAGCGCACTTGACACAGGACAAGGACACCAGAACTAAACCATACACGTGCCCAGGACGCAAGGTGCTATGAAAATGCATGGACAAATAGTGAGTTCGGGTGAGAGATTTATAATCCGGGAAGGCCAACATATCTCTACAATCTCATGAGTTGCGCTTGTATTTCCCGCAAGCTGTAACTGTAGTAAATCGCTTAATCATTGAATTTTTCGAGCACCTGGTTCGAATAATTCCTATACTTTCTGGAGGGAGACAGGGACGAATATGAGCACTGGTCATGGCTTCTGCTTTAGAATGAGCGATAGAAAAACAGTGCGCCCGGGTCCTTGCTGGTATTTGTAATCTTAAACTAACCTGAAGGATGGTCGAAGGTGCCTGTAAACCAACTTTCATATCGGATACGGACCGGTGCCTATAGATCGCTTACGAGCCCCCTCCCTTCGTTGCTCTCGATATTTCATGGACCGTTTGTCCAGTCCGCAGATGGCACTGTTGTTGACTGCTGCCTGTTTTACTTTGAATTTTTCTTCCTTTGTCGTTTCCAAGTTCTTCATTTCCATAGGTCGACCAGGCGACCCCGTGCCCTTCCAGTCTTTTGCAGTAAATTCCAAACCAAATCTGCGTCGAAGCCTGCCGGTGTCGCGTACAAGTCTAGCACGTCGCCGGTGCAAGACGTTGCAGCATCACTCCATGTCGTTCACACTACTTTCCCCCTTCTGAAAATTAAACTTTGTTTCGGCGGCAAATTTTGCCGCCTCCATCATGACTCCTGAGCTCGTTGGCCCGGGGTGTGCACTTTTCAACCTAATCCCATCTCCCCCGTTTCAGTCCAACCCTGCCAATCGACTCGTGCTCTCTCCCCCCCTTTTAACCTCCATTGAAAGACAGCTTTCGAAAAAAAAAAAAGATGCAAAGAAAACATTCAGTGAAAATCTCAACTTTAATACCCACATTGACCCACTAAGCCCTGAGGCTACTAATAAATGGGATCATGGCTAAATGCACGCTGAAGAAAAAATTAAATACATGCTATGAACACCGTCTCACGGGCAACACTCGACGATGGAAGGGTTTTCACAATAAAAGACAATACGTGTACGAGGCCATGTAACTATAGCCTACCTGTGGCCACCGCAATAATCTTGAAAGTTGTCTGGCAAGGTTGAAAAATGCGTTTGCAACAACATGGTAGACAACGGTGTATTTAGGCACCTAATAGATAGCTGTATATATGCTTAACACCTAGCTGTGAACGTAGTACTAACCTCTGAGGTTGTTTCTGAAGGCTCATAAATGCGTGTGAAATTGGGGCAGCTTCGCATGACTTGCGGATATGAGTGGACGTGTTACTTTTATTTCGAAAATCTTTCGCCTGAACAGGTACTCTCCTATTCTTCTGAAGCAGAGCGTTCCCATAAGAGGCGCGATTTTTTTCGCCATTTTTAGGAAAATATTTCGCTAATAAGGGGCCTTTGAGCATTGTCTAGCAAAACGTTTTACTCAAAAGCTGTAACATCCAGCCGACAGAAAGGGCGAAAATCATTGCTCTCTTGGGCTACTCAAAGGTGCAAGTATAGTGACACTCTTCTGCAGGGCCTATACTAAATCCAAAACCCTCCCGAGATCATTGAGAGAGAGAACTCGCCAGATCTTGCCCAAGCAGACAGCTGCAGCTGATTGAACGGGCGAGGTCGGGTAAAAAAACATACTCCAATGGCGCCCTGGAAACAGGGCTCCAGCCACAGGACTTCTGATTTCAATAAAGCTGGACTCACTCACTCAATCACTCACGTCACTCACTCACTCACATCACTCCTCACTCACTCACTCACTCACTACTTCACTCACTCACTCACTCACTCAATCACTCACTCACTCCAATCCATCCATCCAATCCATCCAATCCAATCCACTTAGGCGCAGGAATCCGCTCCGCTCCGCTCTACCCTACTCTACTCTACTCTACTCTACTCTACTCCAGTCCACTCCACTCCACTCCACTCCACTCAACCAGAGCTTGTTCGTTGAAGGACTCTGCTTCAACCCTGAGTGAAAGTTTTGCTGAGAATGCTTTACTTAAAGCTTGTAAGTATAACAAAAAAATATCGAGCTTCACTATTGAGGTAATCCGAAAGAGTTATAATTGACACCTTTTCGTCCCCCGTCTTTAGCAAAGCGTTTGACTCAGAAGCTGCAACATTAAATATTTCCTCGAAGGTGCAAGTTCTAGCTCTGCAGAGCAACTCAAGAGCGTAATTGGCGCTCTTCTGCGGGGTTTATACTTACACCCTTCAAGTGAAAAGTTTTGCTTAGGACGCTTGAACAGGCTCCCCTCGTTGTAAAAGATTTTCTTGATAATGGCGCAAGGAATACCGCGTTTTAATGAACTTATTTTTTCAGGAAAGTTAGAGAACGCCCGTTAAGGCGAATGCTGTGTGCTAAGTTGTGACATTCACTTAACTACTTCCGTGGTTAGCACTGCTAGCTAGGATTAAAGTTGCTAGCCTTAACTTTGTTAAGCAGTGTTATGTGTTCGGTCACTGATGCATTGGGGAACATTACTGAACCATGTAATGGTGGGGTACGCCCTCAAGAGGGTGTTCGTTGCACAAAGCATGTTCGTGTGACAACCTGTGAGTGGTCGGCGAAGGTTGTATAGGCTCGCTATAGAGAGCGCCATGCCATAGCCGCAGGTATAATTTAGAAGCTTTATGTTGTGGGGAGCGCCTTGGCACACCTTCTAGCCTAGAGGGTGTTGCCCGGAGCCCCTCGCTGCGAGCTCCCTTTCCTCGCCCTCCTCGCCTACCGTGCGGCCCGGTCCAAGCCCGGTCGCCGGAGAGATGGCGCGAGTGGACGGTTAGGAACGGGCGGTGGTGCTGAAGAACCGCGCGCGGGGACTCGGGACTCGGGACGGAGAGTGTTTCTGGTGATAGTGTGTGTGTGTATGCCCGGACGGGCGACAGCGCGTTGGAGGATGTGAGTAAAGAGTTCTTTCACGCAACCGCAGTGTGCCTCATTCCTGGGCATGCCGTAGAGAGCAGGCCCACAATGTGCACCATCGAATAGAATTTACCTCTAGGTGGTAGCAGAGATATCTGTGCGGGGGTATTTGTTTTTATGTTTGTCGAGTGTACTTTCTGTGTTGCAGCATACGGTGCTGAATGCTTCAATAATTAAAGCACGGACTGTTTGTTTTTTGTTCAGTACAATGGAAGTATATTAACTGCCGTGCTTGAATACATAATTTTACAGCCAGGACTTCAAAAAATAATTTTTGCGGCGTTTAACGAGCCGACGCTGCACAGGTGATGAGGCGCGCCGTAGTGAAGGGCTGCGGATTAATTTGGACCTGGGGATCTTTAACGCGCGCCGAAATCTCGAACACACGGGTATTTTCGCTTTTCGCCTCCATCAGTAAACCGGCCGCCGCGCCCGGACATCGAACCCGCGTCCTTGGGCTCCGCAGCACAACGCCTTAGCCACTGACCCACCTTGGCGGGTATAAATTTGTAAAAGTATTGAGCGAACCAACAACAAAATGTGTCCGCAACGTTTTCCAAGGGAAGAAAAAAAAGGTGACTACAAGTTTATTAAAAGACTGGCTGAATAACAAACAAGGTCCAGCTTTTGAAAATTCGAGTGTTCACAGTGTCAGCCTCCTAAATGGCCTTGTTTACCCCGCAAAAAAAGAAAGTGGGCTCCCGAAGTCTTTGTGCGGTATTACATACCCATAGTACAACGTGCCGTAGATGTACCGTTGTTCCTTTCGGATACAAACTGGAACTATGCTCGTTTTCTGGCACGTTTTCCCTTCATGCGCTCTATATTAGGCGCGCCATGCACACTTTACTACGCCTTAATAATTGTTATACCCTTCGATACGGTGAATGGATTTGAAAAGACAGCGAACAGTATTTCATCACCATGAACTGCTGCACGTATACCTGTCTAAACACGACTTAAAATTGCTAAAATGAAACTCCGTCGGCTACAATCTCTTACTCACCTACAAGACGGAACACAGGCAACGCGAACACCATATACGTACCTTTCGGGCTTCCACGAAACGTCTGCTCGGTTTCCTGTCTACTCAGCCACAAACTACCGTTCAAACCATGGCGCCGCGCCGGGGAAGCGTTCAGGGGGACCGTAGCAACGCCGACGTCTTGCGTTTCCCGCTTTGTGGTATTTGGGGTCCCGACGGGCATCGTGCTTATTCTTGGCGTTCGTGGCCCAATCGTTGTTGGTTGACTCCTCCGGCTTCGTTCGCGGAAAGTTAGCTTATTTATTTTCAAGTGCAGGGAACTTTAGGGGCTCGTCTTGTCGTCGTAGCTCGCTCGCTGGACCCAAGTAGGGCCACAAGGCGTTCACTCGTCGTGGCGTAACCCAGAGGCTTCGAAAGCCAAGAGGTTTATATAGTCATAAGCGTTCGAAACTCGTGAACCGCTGGCGCTTGTCATACATCTCCCCGTTGTTTAGCGCAAAGAACACTGCAGGCACATTTGCGGCAAAATATACGTAATTAACCGGCAGCGCTCATTTAGTTAGGAACGCTCGTTGGGTGGGTTTTTAGGATCGAAAAAAAAAAGTGGCAGTGCAACGCCGGCACGTCTGGTAGGAAAAGGAAGCACAAAAAGAGCAGAACTCCCGCTGGCGCAATTTCAGGCAGGGGGCGCGCGAGAACTGCGAAGGCGGGAAATTTGATTTGCATTGGGTGGTAGCAGTGAGCGGATAACGGCGCTACAGCCATTATGGCGAATTCACTGCTCTGCACTTCCGACAGCATTCACGTTGAAGCGGAAACGGCTTTAATTTTTCTTTTGGTAGGCTTCACTGTGCAACAAACAATGCGGGAAAGCCAGCTTACAAAGACCAAGCTTACAACGATTATTAAGAGCGAAAACAATGCGGGAAAGCCAGCTTACAAAGACCAAGCTTACAACGATTATTAAGTGCGAATGCACTTTATAAGCGACCCCAAACCATCCACCGCCGGCGGCGGCGGCGTCCGCAGTGCTCCTCTATATTATAAAAGAAACAGCATCCGGCGCCAGGTTTCGATCCGAGGACTTTGCGGCCGCCAGGCGCGACGCTCTACCGATCAAGCCACGGACGCGACGGTGATATCAGTGTTGACGCGCCTTATATCTTTAACGCATTCAAACTACGGGTCGTCAGCGGCGTGCGTTGGCGACTCAGCGGCGTTATACGCCTCGAGCGCGGCCTGTAGGGGCGCCACTGAAATCCCCCTGGCGGCCCGTTTCGAAAGCAGGCGCGGGAGTCCGCGCCCCGCTCCCCAGTGCTGCCGCTGCTTTTGCGGCACGTTCACGACTGATTTACCGTTTGTGGGCGTTTGAAATTCATGTTTGTGTGGAGCGAGTCACTCTGTTCGCAAATGGGGTGTGTTTACGAGAGTGTAAATGTTTTCCGACGCGACTTTAGTGTGGTACTTTCGGTCTGTATAAGCGCCAGGTGTGTGTCACAGGGCCAGCGTCGCGGACCGGCGTATGATGGAGCCGATTGTAGTTACACTGACCTGAATTTACTAGCCGTGTCTCCGTACCACCGGTTCCTCAGATGTTCATGCTACGGCTATACACTACGATTTAAATCGGTTTGTGCGCTTACATATTCAGCGGAGCACTCATACCTGACAGCACACCAGTTACGTTTGCCAATATTATAACGCAGATACTGATCACCACCATTTACAAGCCAGTGCCTGTGTAATTTCGGGGAATATTCAACAAAAGTACGATGGACAATGCCATAATTATACTCGGGGACCAGCACACGACAGAGTCGTCCTTGTCGTGAGGTGCGCGCCCGCAGACCTTCATCTTGCTACATATATCCTCTGCAAGGAGCGCGGAGACGGGCTTACAATAGATCCGCGTCCGCGACTAAATGCTTCTTCGAAATATCGTCATATGGCACAGGGAGCCTGCAGAATAAACCAGAAACTGAAATCAGAGGGCAGTATCACATACCACACTCTTCCAACGACACATTTCGTCGCTTGTTGAACAGCCTACCCTGTATACTTTCCAAAAATGCCGTCCGCCGTACGATCAGCTCTTCGTTGAAGTAGAAAAACAAAAGAAGTGCACGGCGAGACTTATGTGTGGGATTACTAAAACGTTCAGTGCTTGATTCCGCTCCGCATTTGTACACGGCGTCCCCCTCCCACGCCACCCACCCCCCCCCCCCACCCCTTGATTTCTCGCGAAATAGCAGTGCATTTCGCGGTATAGTTGGTCTAGTGAACCTACCTGGCTTCAGTTTAGACGAACGTCTTTAGCATGCCAGAAGCTGCACTGTTTTTTTTTTTTTTCATTTCCGTTAGAGCTATTATGTTTCTAAATTCCGCATTGGCACAGCATTTATTTTTCTGTGGTTTCATTTCCTTGGTTCTTGCTATATGGCGTGTGTGGGCACATATTTAACGACGCACAGGCTTGGAATATACTTTACATTTTCGCATAGTTTATATTATAAAAGCATAAGTTATTGTCCGGATTGGGTAATCACATCCGAAACATATTTTTCTGCGGCGTATATATGCGAAACGAAGCCGCATTCGTTGTCCACGCGCAAAATGAAGCCAACCTCTCCTTGTGCCAGTATCAGGTCTAACGAGGCGTCAGTAGAATTCATTTGTGCCTGATGTTTTGGAGGTGACGTGGGTGATATGTTGCTGCCGTCGCCGACGCCCGGAAGAGCGGCGACGAAGCGCGCAGAACCGCGTCCCCGGGTAGCTCTTGCAGGCGATCGCGTACTCTACGAAGACGCAGCTGCTTTTTAAGTGACCTAAACGTACTCTTTGCTATAGTCGTCACATAACAGTTTTTTTAGGGCGCGGAAAGGCGAAAAAAAGAAGCGAAATAGAACCAAAACACTGCACGAGCCCCTATCAGTCACGCAGCGCAAATCCCGTCAAACGCCGCGGAGAAGCGGCGGCAGGCGGCGCAGCGATCGCAAAGCTCGAGGCGTATAGCGGCTTGATAACTGCGTGGTGTACACGTGATACTACAAACCCGATGGAAGAGATGGAAGAGAAGGCGGCGAGGCGGTGGGCGCGGGGCCGAGCGCAAGCGCCGCAAGCGGGCCGACAACCGTGCATTCGCACTTTCACATTCTCCCCCTCGGGGAAATGCGGGGGAATTTTTTTTAAAGCCGGCTCCACGGCTAAATGAAATACATTGCTTAGAAGACCTTAGACGATAGACGCCCTGTTATACCAAAATTGGATTGCCGGAGGCGAACATGAGGCCAAATGGAGAGGTCGTGCATACTGCATATAGGGCGAGAGCAGGACACGTGCAGCCACGGCACATGCGCAGAACACCCATGCCTGGGGATGAGAGAAAGAACGGCTTTTGTCTTGGGGGCGCAAGAAAAGAAAAAAAAGAAAAGAAAATCAGGGAGTTTATAACAGTTCCACATGGAAAATATGCTGGCGACACTAACCTTTAAGATGTTTTTTATCGCATTCCTGACTAGGCGAACTGGAATTATTTACGATTCAACAGCGTTTCCCATTTGCAAGTAGTTATGCCTACTTGAAGAGGCTCAATGCGACGTAAACGCAATGTGTTGATGGTAAACATGACAGTAATTAAAACCACGCACACTCAGTGTACTCATTCGGCAAAATTCGTTTTATTATTGCTTCACATTTAAGATCATCCATCATAGAACAGCTGATACCAATCCATTCTGCTGTCATCTTGCTGCTGATGTGTTTATGTGTAAATTACTTGTAGGGCACAAACATGCACTCCTCTAACACAGCAAAACCGTAGCTTTCGAATTTTCTAGCACTGCATAGAACGGCGAACCACGCGTAGCAATCACAGAAATGCATCCAGCTTTAATACAAACATGCAATAACAACCACTATCAAGCGTACGCTTATTACAAAAAAACGTTTTTGCGGTTTTAATTCAATTCGTGACGGAAGAAAAGAACAAGAAGTCGTCTTTTTCTCTTTTGATTGTACCTTGAATGCGATGCGTTACAACTTATTAATACTGACAGACATTTCTCCAAGAAGGAATTTATTCAACTGGAGGAAGCCTACGGATCAGGGAGTCATGTAACGTCAGGAGCAAGTATACACCATGTTATAGCTTCAAGGCGAGCATTTTGGGCTTTGCAAGAAAGTGTACAATTTCGTCCAGCTATGCGCACTCCGACTATGCGCAACTTTGCGCATAGTCGGAGTGCGCATAATCCTAACTACGCGTTCTCCTGTCTGTTCGTTTCTTGGGCTCGCTTTGATCCATAAGGGCACGCGGTGTAGGAGAAGGTTATTAAAGTTAAGATCACACCTCCAGGTGTGAGCGGTGCCTGCGCATTGTGCACAGCGACTGCTGGGATGTTGAAATGTTATCAATTGAAGATTGCAAGCTTGTTTTCATGTCGTTCAAAAGTTCACGGAACTTATCAAAGTCAGTATCTTTGTCAGGAGGACCAGGGACTGCTTCTACTTTCTTGCAAATTAAAATGTTCCGGCTTTCAACGAATTATTTGACTTGGGGGGTGGGGGGGGGCAACGGCCTTGATGGTATTGTGATTCACGGTTCGGCCAAATAACGAAATTTCTACAAGACGGTTCGACATGAAGGTTTGCCAACAGTTCAATGTTTTCACGCTTCATCGCGTGCTGTGCCCACTGACAAGATAGCCGAAAAGGCGTAGCTTTAGCGCCGATGAAAACGGTTCGCGCTGTTCGTATACACTCAGCGTTCAATGAACACCGAAAGCTTTCATGACTGGCTGTACGTTAACTGAGGCCGTTCCTAAAGCCCCTGTTCCGCCCCATCTAGCACCATCTGGTGACAGCCAGTGGCGAGATGAAGCCAGCACACGCTACCGACGGTGACTAACCAATGCTTAAAGAAGTTCGTACTACGGTGACGCCGAACGGCCAGCCGCAACTTGTCCTGCGCACAATTCAGTACCTTTATTGCGGTGACAGCAATGAAGAAAGCTCCCACAAGTCGTCACTGGGTAGCCGTTATTGTTAAAGCCCCGAGTTGTCGTCTTCATGTCATCAAGCTCCCAACTATAACGAAGTCGGCCGGTACACCCGGAATAAGGCTGGGCATTAAAAATCCGCACCTTGAGGAAATTTTTTGTACATCATACCCTTTTTGTCGCTGCGAACGGAAATCCTTTGCGTACGCTGTATTCAAAGCTCTGTACACGTGGTACACATTAGAATCTAACGAGCCCCCGACGCCGTCATGACCCGCATATTAGCGCGAAGGAGTAGCGCGAAATCTACGAGCCCAAAAGTGCACCTTCGGTAATGACAGAGAACTGCGAATGAATACACGATAAGCGGAGGCCGCGACGTCGCCCCAAGGTATCCGATGTCTGACCCCTCAACGCGCGACGATAAAATATGCTGCGTCGATGTGGGATAGTCCTTAGCGCACGGGGAACTGCGTATACGCTCGATATTAACTCCGATACCCCCCACTCGTATCGCGTGACTAACCGCAATCACGTCCCGGGGTAATTACTATAACCAATAATTGCTCTTTCGGCTTGCTAATTATACTCCTCGCTGAGCCTATGAATTGTTGCTCGGTGAGTGTAAAACAGTGTTTTTTTTTTTTTTTTTTGTACTCGTTGTACTTTCCGTTTGAGGCATTTTCCCACACATACACTGGAATATTTCAGACTTTCTTGGTCATTTTTTACTTGCTGTGGCGGTTGCGGTACCCGACGTCATCATGTCTTGAAGCAAACTTTATTGCTCTTATTTTTGGTTTTGCTCTTTCACCGTCATCGTCATCAGCATCGTTAATATTATCAGCAGCTTCTTTGTGATTACTGCAGGACGAAGGCCTTTCCATGCTCAACCATCTCTGAAGTGTTCGAATATAACCAATGCTCCGCCGTATAAAGCCCAATATTTTGGGTTATTGCTGTTTGAATCCGCGCGTAAATAACCTGGTGCAACAGTGCAGCTTCATTTCCATCCGTATCGATTGTTTAGTTGTCAGAGTTTCTTAAATGCGCAAAAAATGACGTGAAATAACCGAGATACGAAAACAGAAGAGTTAAAAACCTTGGGTGTAGAGAACCCTCCGAAATCCCGTGCGAATTTCCTCATTTTCGTGCCTGCACGGAACAAGGCGCCGTCAGTTTCTTTTTTGGTGGGGAGGAGAAAATAGGATTGAAATGATTTTGCGCTGACGCCACAGCTGGCAGAGCCTCGTTGCATAGATTGGCATGTATAAGAACGGATGTGCAAACTGCTCACATTTTAAAGGGGCCCTGCAACACTTTCAATAAACGCTTTCACTCTTTCCTTCGCGTCTGGAACCACTGCGAAACCACTGCGAATCGCCAGCACGGAGCGGCTCGGCGTGATTGCTCGTCGGCAACAGATTCGCCTTCCGGTTCTGCTTCGATTTTGTTGTTTTATTTTAAAGTTGCCATCGAAAAGCGTTCATTGCTGCAACTGAAGGAAAACCGGCCAACAGCCGCTACGTGGCCTTAGTGACGTAATTCGAGCCTTCGAAGAACGTCAAGACCGGAAAACAGAGCAAAATCTTTTGAGCGAGTTTCCAAGTTATCTGATGGGCATAGAGCAGTAATTTTTGGCTGAAGTACTTTGCGACCCCCTAATCTAAACACTGCGTGTGTTGGGTGACTACGTTCTGCAAGCATTTTAGATTTCAAAAAAAAAGTTGAAGAAAGTGTTTCGGGGTTCTTTTGAAGACAGACGTACGAGGACTCAGCATCGATGCCTGAGTGGGGATGCATTACTGAAAAATTATTTCTTGCTGTCAAGCCTAGCTTCTTCGTAATCTTTGTTTTAACGAATTTTCGTGGCATTCTTATTTCAGCAAAGCACAACAATAGCCACGTGCTTAATTTAGCTGAATTCACGAGATTAATACCGAATGACACAAATATAATCGACTTGGACTGCCTGCTAGCGGCGAAATGACTTAGCGTAAGTCTTCTCTCGTTTGTGCCTATTACATTTTAGCAAAATAACTCCACAAGAGCGACTCGTTGTGAGCCCACAGTGTCATACGAAGGACGCTCTACTTTTTCATTGTAGCGTTCTTTTCACACACGGACACACAGAACTCGATCGTGTCGTTCCTTTATCGTTTCTCGTCAAATTTTTGCGCGTTGTACACCTTGTACAATTGAGTGCCAAACTCACCAGAAAGTTGGCGCATTTGTTCCTTTAATATGCGTGCTCTATTTGCAAACCACTTACCCTACACGTAGATACTGCGTTGCGTATTGCTCCACACCACACCTGTCTTCTTTCGTACATAAATAAACGGCGACCAACACACAAATGTTGCGCTCGACAGAGACAAATGACCCAAAGTCTACATATGTACAACGCGAAAGCATGGCTGCAATTGCCACCGGGAGGGAATGAAAAGGCCAACGACACATTGGCCCAACTTTTGTACATCGCTATAGACACTCAAGCGTCCTACTGCATAAATTCTGCGCGCACACGGTGTGGGTTCAGTCCTTGTCGACGCGTCAGCACAAGAAAGGAGGCAGCAGCGGTGACTGGTGGCGCTTCGTGAAGGTCCAGCCTGTTGTAAGAGAAGAAAAAGAACCAGAATAGCACGATGTCAGGTAAACGCATCATATACGGACCCCGCTCTGTCCTGGGCCATTCGCACAGATGCACTCAAGGCCAGATACGCGAAGAAAGTTGACCCGAATAAAAAGAAAACATGCTAACGAGTAAGGGCTAATTCACGAAGCACTCATGAGCAGCAAGGATGTTTTAAGTTTGAAACATTGCTGGCGCTAAGCCGGACGACGACAAAGAGTCACAAAAACTGTAATTCTTCATTCTCGCCCCGCTCAGCCCCAGCAATGCTGCAAGTCAAAAACCAATTAGCCCCATTCCAAGCTCGGTTTAACTATGTTTTAAGTCAGCAGCAGCTTGGACAGTTTGGCGTAAGAGTACTGGCTGTTGTCATGAAGGCAACGGTGTGTGCATGCGTGCGTGCGTGCGAGCGTGGATGTGTGTGTTCTATTCTTTAATAACTTCGGGGTGGGGAGTATACGGGCGATCGTCGTGAAGGCCACATGAATAACAGTAATTCTGCATCCCACGGTTCTCCAAGCTGCTACAGGAATCCAAATATACCATCATGACCCGCGTACAGATTGTGCCTCTGAAGCTCTACGCGTGTAAACAATTTCTAGACGACAGTTTTGACCATTGTATTCGCTACCGAAGGCGTGTGTTCTCATAAAATAACACAGTTAAGGCATGTTATTCTGCGGCACGGAAAGAAGCATCCGGTTGTACTCGACCAGGAAATGCTGAAAGCCGAATAGAAAAGGGGCGTCACATTAACTGGAGTCGGATATGCTGCAGTTCAAATCACTAAGCGTGGAACCCACGCGTTCTTTTAAAACAAGCGCATACAACCAACTCCGCCTTGCGTGCATTATTTGCGCTGGAGTGGAAGAAACTAACTGCTCGAATACGAAACGAAAAAGTAACTCAGTCGCTTCAAACTTCTAACTCGTTTCATCCCCTTCCAACGAGAAAATTTGGGGCCAGGGGCGGGCTCTCCGCGACCTTTAAACCGTTGATAAAGAAGAAGAGAGACGCGATTAATTCGACTCGTTTTCTTTACATCCCCCCGCGAGCGAGATTCCTGCACCATCAGCGTCGCAAGAGAAGTGCCGCGAAGTTTCGAAAATGGGTCCGAGGAGAAAAACCGAAAAAAAGGGGGGAAGTTGGGGAAAGCGCTAACCGCGACGACGCCGTGGCCGTGGAGCGGTCTTCATCAACTCATTTCTCATCCCAGGGACGACGACTGGTGCGGCGTCGAGCGCGATCAAAGAAGCAGCCCGGCCCATGAACCACGACGGCCGCAGCGCCGCAACGCCCATTCCCGGTTCTGCTCCGTGTCTGCTTCCTTCCTTCCCCATCACCCCGTTTCACTGCGGCAGCGGGCGGCGAAAAACCATCTCCTCTTCCTCCCCGAGACAAAAGAGGGAAAACGGGACGAAGAGGGAAAGAGCGTCGGGCCAGGAACTGGGAATCTTCTCCAGGCGGCTGCTCTTGGCCCGCCACGATATAGCGCACCAAGTGCCTCTTCACACGCGAAGTGGCCATTCGCCCAGCGCCCCGGCGCCCCTTTCCGCTCCGCGGCAACGTTCCCTCAGCGCCCTTATAAACTCCGATTACACCCTCTCCCTCTTCTGGGAGTGCTCCCTTGCCGATCCTTCACTCCAGGCTCGAGAAACCGGGAAAAAAAGCTAATACAGTGTGCATAAATACGCACTATCTCGTCCGCGTCTCTCCATCATTGCCACCTCTCTCGCTCCCTCCAGTCTCCCTCTCTTTAATCTCTGAAATGCCGCTTCTTCATTGGAGAACGCATCCTAGGATGCCCTGAAGCTGCCTCGCATCCTCCTCCTGCCTCCCTGCTGGCGCCATTCCTTCATAATACAGCACTCCGGGTCCGACATTTTTGCCTTCCTGTGTCACTGTTTTGTAAGTCGTTACTAAAGTGACCCGCCACGGCGGCTCAGTGGCTAAGGCGTTGCGCTGCTGAGCACGAGGACGCGGGTTCAATCCCCGGCCGCGGCGGCCGCTTTTCTGGTGAGGTGAAACGCAAAAACGCCCGTGTGTACGAGATTTCGGCGCATGTTAAGGATTTCCGGGTGGCCAAACTTAATCCGGAGTCCTCCATTACGGCGCGCCTTATCGCCTGCGTTGCATCTACGCGTTAAACCCTACAATCAATCGATCGTTACTGAAGTGCCCCTAAACCACGCAGCCCAACCTTATTGCAGAGTGTATTATCAGTGCTTTGAGGTTTAGCTTCCTACTTTCTTGTCTTAGCATATCCAAGTAAGCGCGCCGCATTGTGTTATCCTAATCTCGCTGTTCCAGGCGTCTTGGAAATGGCTAAATTGCAGAATATTTCAGCTTAGAACGTAACAATGGTCAATGGGTGTTCTAAGCGGGGTGTCACCCGATTAAGATAAACAGTCCCTAATACATAACGCCTTTGTTTACATCCCTTTTTACTTGACATTCTTCACAAGTTCCTTTTCTCTATTCTTGTTGCTTTTGTCACTGCTACCAGAAAGCGCTCTTCCTCCCAGCTTTGCCGGCTACTGCTTCGCAAACAAAAAGGAACGTGCGCGCGTCAGGCTTTCTTCTGCGACCGTGCTTCTTTATGCACACACGAACACAACACGCGACGGTTCCGGCGGCAAGACCATCCATCTGGAAAGGAGCGCGCGAACGGGCTTTTTTCTCGTTCTTCCATCTCCCCATTCCATCCCGCTAAATCGGCAATTCCTCCTCGCCCAACCACAAACCGTGATTACGGCTTCCGCACACGGCATGTAGAGAGAGAGAGCGAGAGAGAGAAAACGCGGCGTGGCCGCTCCTTCTGCGGCCTTGTACGCGCCCAAATTCCCTCTTTTTTTCCCTTCCGCGATGAAGTTCGCGAAAAAGCTCGTTTTGCCGACCGCTCACAAAAGACCCGCGCGAGGGAGCAAAACGAATCTGCGCTGCCCTCGATGAAAACTTCGCCCTTTGTAAAAGCGTTTTCTTCCCTTTCTTTCCGACGCCCGTTAAAACCGAAACGCGGGAAAACGTATGGGGAACAAATGGGGATCCGCACCGCGGCCTCGCTTCGCTTGCTCGCCGGGCAGCCTCTTCCATGCTCCGCGGCGCCTGGCCGTACCTCGCGTCATTTGCACTCGGCACGCTCAGTCGGTCCGTAGGAAGGGTTTTAATGAGGTCCTCTTTCACGAAGAAAGCGCGCGAGCTACCCGACCATACAAAGCGCCCCCTTGCGCTCAAATGACTCTACAAAAGTGGGTTGGCTTACGCGGTGTGCTATGGATGTGTGCCGTGCCCTTAAAGAAGCTGACATCGGGATTTTTGCTCGGGCTTTCGAGCCCACTTATAATAATAGTCGACGCCAGACAGATGATATCAACTGTTGCCCGCACCCTTGCAAGGTCTTTCAGTGAAAATTTCGGGCTTAGGAACTACGGTTGCAGTGAATAAAACGGGAGGGAGTAATAAAACTGTCCTAATACGCCAAGAAATCGGAAGAAATAGAGGTTAGACAGAAAATCTGATTACTGTCTGCACATGGGGCAAAACCAAGGAAATTCCGGGCGGTAATTTTATTGGACCAAATTAGCCATTTTTTCTGCACCACGTCAAGAATTGCTATGTTTAAGCAGTTGTTGATTTCATGCTTTGCGTTCTCAATGTCGTTTGAGCGAAGGAATGTGCCAAATATCTATTGCAAGTCATCCCATTCAACGCTTTGCTCATAGAGAACAACCATTCGGCGTGGCATAGTCGGTAAGGCATCGCCTTTGCAACTGACACAATCAAGATTTGATGCTAGCACCGGAAAGTTTTCGTTTTCTTTTCACTAGTTCAGTAGAAAATTCCACACAGACAGTTGCTAAGCTAGTGCTGTCATACTAAAACGTTTCCGGGCAGAATTCTGGTAATATTGAGTGGAAAGGGACAAATGGGAACGAAAAAAAGCATGGCAAAGACATCTCTCGCTGTGCCAGGTAAACGCGTGCACTTTCACGTGCACATTTAAGTGCATTGATATAGTGAAGCTGTTTGAATTTATGTAGATAAGCACACTTTATCTCACTATTGTAAAAAATAAAGCGGTCGGGTGCATAAGAGATTTCGGCCGCGTGAAGAGCCTTTGTTGTCGTAATCAAAACTGCTACTGCCCACTAGGGCCACGTTATACACCCGCCTATTGTTATTTAGAGGATAAAATTTGTTTCTTCGTGGCAAGCTGAACCTTGCTACGAATCATAAAACTGCAAAAGTGTATCAAGAATGGCCTATACTAACAGCCAGAAAAAGTTTTATAAGCAAAACTGGGCACACACCTTTGAAAACCCGATCCTGCTGCCACTTTTCTTCTGCGTCGTCGACCTCATGATGCAGCGAATGCAGTGACTTGCTCCCTCTCGTCGCAAAGGCACACACATCGCACCACGTTGTCTTTCACCCCAAGCACCACCACGCACGCTTCTTTTTAAGTGCCACGTAACGCGATGATCACACACACGGCTGCAGGGCCTCGGGCGGGCCGACCAAGCGAGCGCATCACCCATACACACGCGAGGAAGGCCTTCCCCTACTTGTCGCTCAGCCTGGACAGCGACAGCATCGCCAACTGTTCCTGCCGCCTCTCGAGCCCGTTCACCATGTTCTCCATGTTCTTGAGCTCGCTCGACACCAGCGACGACGAAGCGAGGGAGTTGTCCGAGCTGTTGCCCGCCTCGGACGAGGGCGAACTGAGGCACTTGTCCAGCGCCGCGCTGGGGACGCCCGGCGGCCCGAACTGCAGAGTCCTGGCGGGAGAAGGCTCTTGCAGAACAGAGTCCGGATACGTGGGCGTGGGCGCTACTATGTGCTGCGCCGAGGACGTGGACACCGGCACGGGGTAAGGCGCGAAGCGACCCTGCTGGCCACCGCCGCTGCTCTGCTTCAGGAACCGGGAGCCCGCGGCGGCGACGTCCGCCGCAAGCCCACCGGCGTGCTGGTGCGCTCCGGACATGGGGCCCTGGCCGTTGAAGAAGTGCTGGCTGGCTGCCATGAGCAGCGGGAGGTTGGCCGCGTGCGGGCCGACCATGGAGACGGCGTGGTTGTGTCCGGTCGGTACTCCTCGCGGCAGAAATATGGCGGAGTGAGGAAGGCCCATGGAGGGATGGTAGAAGGAGCCGCTCGGGTAGAAGTACGGAAAGAGGGCGGCGGCCTGCGGGTGCGCCGCGGCGAGGCTGAGGCCTTGAAGGCCGTGCAGCGACATTTCGGCGGCCGCGGCTGCGGCCAGGTTGCTCGGGCTCGGGGTACGACGCCGGTCGCCGTTGGCCGCGTCCTCGGACCTGCCGCCGGAGGCCCCGCTTCGCTCCGCTGCAACAAAAAGTGGCGAGATGATGAGCTATTAGGTTCATTGCCGCATGTGCAATTTTAAACTACAGTAAAAAAAAGTGTATTGTAATTGTTTGTTTCCTTCTGAAAATTTCGAGGTATTTTTTTCGCACTATGAAATCTTGTATTGTAATTATTGTTTCATTATGAAAACTGAGAAACTGTTTATTTTCTTTCTACCGTGAAATCTTGAATTCTACTTATTATTTTCTAAAATCTAAGAGCTGATGTGTTTTTTTTTTCTTGTGGAAGTTTTTATTGCAATTATTGCTTCGTTCTGAAAACAGAAAGCAGGTTTTCTGTGTATATAATTAAGCACATTCTTCTATTATTTTGTATGTCACAAATGACGTGCCATTTCCGCAGAGTCATGCCAAATCTGGGTTGTGTGGGGGGGGGGGGGGGGGGGAAGGGGGACGTCACCTTGTCAGGCTTTTTTTTTGTATCCTTTTTTACCGTTCCCCTCAACAAACTGTATAGTCATTCCTGCACATGTCGTCGCAACAAATTTAATCTTTCAAGTTTCATGTCTCTATTTTATGAGCGTACGCGCATGATGTCATAAAAGGAAAGCGGTCGGGAAACACGACGTGTTTCGGTCGGACACGGGTAAGCTTTTTTCGCCACGTACAGCTTCCATCATCCTCTGGGTAAAACGGCGAATCAGGCAAATCGAACTTAATATATGCGAAGGAAAAAAAAAAAGAAGGCGCATCTTGTAAGATAATGGACAGCGAAGGCTGGAAGCGTGTTCCAGACACACGAACAGTTCCTTTAGAACGCACGTACAGGGTATGGCCTGTAAAGTTTGCTTTGTTCCCTTTAGAAGTTGGCTTTATTGCATACAGACGTTGTTTTACACGGGCAAGTTCTTAAAGTTGGCTTCACGTACTTATCTTTCCCTATAACGTTGGCTTTGCCGCCAAACATGTAAACCCTCGTTGCACGGATGGTTCTGGCGCCATGCATATCAATTATCTTTACCTGTAAAGTTGGATGTTTAGTTGAGCGGTGTGTTTTGCGGACGAACTTTGTCAACAGAGGTTTGTGCGAAAAGTTGGTAGTGGTTAAGGTGCGCTTCGCCGTAAGAAGAGCTTCGAAGTAGAGTATATTCTCCATATCGCCTGCCAGAACACGATGAATGAGTACAAAAATGTCGTAGGCTGTATTCGCCGCAAAAATGAACATTAGTGCCAAGATCCACGCACAAAGTTTATGCCGATTTAATCTGGCGACCCCTCCACACAAGGAACAACTTCGGAACAACAAAGTTCATCACTTCTTCCACCATCCCAAGCTCCCGGTAAAAGGAAACGAACAAAATAAAAAAATCATGGACTCCTTTACACACTCAAATTTCCCGCTTTCCTCTCATTTGAACCTTTTTTTGCTTTAACTTCATGAGAAATAGATTTGAAGCAACATTTTTTCCTCATCGCAATTGCGCTGGCAGGATGCTAACTTCATTTCGGGGCTCCATTACGGTACTGTATCAGAGGCATCCCACTGCACATCGCAAAGTCTGTCGAGACCCTTTGTTGAGTGGCTAGCGGCGCGCCCTAACCGAAGCCCCGCGCTACTATACTTTACCGTCGAGATTTCCCCGCCGATACCCACTGCGTGGAAAAGAAATATACCCCACACAGCGTTTCAGACGAGAAAAGTTATCCTTCCCGCCCTGGCTCCAAACACTTCGCCTCCTGGTTTTTCTTCGCGCACGGCGCGAAAAGAGGCGCCAGTCCTGGTGGAAAAGAAGAAGAAGAAGAAGAAGAAAGAGAGTACAGGGCGCAAGTCATACAGCGTGGAGGCGTGAGAAACTCAATATGCTGCCACTGCGGAACTCCGAGGCGACAAGACCTCTCTCGCCCTTTACCCAGCTCCGCACGCTGGCTTCTTTCGGAGTCTGGAAACGGCGAAAGACGATACATCAGCTTTCGAGGGATGACCGGGTCCCGCTTTCTCGCCTACGCGCTGTCGACCAGAGGCAATCAGTGCTCTCCGTCTTCTTGGAAAGCTGCTTTGTCACCCACAGCTGTGCCTAACGTTACGTTCAGCTATGGGGCCAGTGAACAGCGCGCCCATTGGGAGACGAAGAATACAATTAAAAAGAGGGTTTTTGTTGTGAAACCAAGAAGTTTTTTTTTTTTTTACTCTCTCCTCACGTTATGCAAAGCGCCCCATATACGAGCAACTGGAAGTGTTGTGTAATCGATTGTTTCAGAAAATCGCAGCCCTGCAGTACTCGCGGCAGCCACAGTGGAAGAAGAACGTACAGGTTAGTAGTCGGCAATCCATGATCTGGTTATGCGTCGGACCAACGCTTGTTTGTTTTTGCCATTCGTCTGAGATTATACGGCCGGCCGTTTTACGAAACTCTATGAAAACCATGCAGTGCCAGCCAGGTGGCGTTCTCAGCAGTAGCACGTCATCAACCGGAATCCGCGCTTCGCTTTGGGTCAGCCGGCTGCAAGCCTTGAACTGCTCAAGACATCACGCGTGACCAGAAATCTACTTAATTAAACGGCTCTGGCGAGGTGGCCAGAGACGTTTTTGTCTGTGTCTGTCCAACCGTCCTTCCGCTCACTCGTTCGTTCGTCGTCCGTCCGTCCGTCTGTCCGTCCGTCCGTGTGCGAGCGCGCGCACGCTCGCTCTTATTTCAGGTTCGCAGCGCACGTGCGCGTACGAGCCGCGTAATACCTGTAATTAATTGTGTTTACAACCAGCTGCGGCAATACCGAACAATTTCTAGGAGCGCGGCCCCTCCAGCCTGTGTTTAACGTTACTTTATTTTTCTTTTTGCCGAGTTAATTCCCCGGCTCAGTCAAAGCGTGTAAAAGCACGAAGCGGTATTTATAGTCGCAATTGACAAGTGCACACTTGGCAGGCGCGTGCGGCTATACCAATCGAGCCCACCAACTGATGATCTCTGACAGACAATCGCGCCTCCACAAGGGAGTCGCGACTGCTTGTCTTCTCCACAGCAGCGCGTAAGGAAGGAGCAGGCGACCATAACCAGACGCCTGAGAAAGAAAAGGACAAAAGAAGAGAAGAGACCCTAATGTCTTCTCGGGACTGGGACGCAGTTCTCCGACTGCGGCGTGTCTCCTCACGCCTGTATATCCACAGGACTCGCCAGACTTCCCGAGTATCCTGGGCTACTTCCGCGCTCCGAGCTCCTTGCTTTTATCTCGTTATCGTTTCTTTTCTCTCTTCCGTTATCGCAGTTATCTTAACCAGGTTTTCCGTATTCCAGAGCGCGCGAAGTTTTCTCCTCCTTCTGCGAATACGGTCATTCGAAGAAAAAGTGTCGCGACAGCGGAATGGGAGGGAAGTGCGCAGGGACAAATATGCAGAAACACTCAACAGAGGGCGCTGCGGCCCCTTTGATGGATCACACGCCTCCGTATCTCTTTCCCTGCTGCTTTACTTGCGCGGTCCCGTGTCACTGTACACACACGTGCGGGGCGTGTTTAAGATAAGCGCGATGTTAGGGGAAGCCCACTCTCTCAATCAGTGCGCTCTCATTTTTAGTTTTTGAGCAGGGCAGCATAAATCATAACCTCGGTTATGGGCACAGCTGTCCGTTTCAGCGTGCGTCTTTTCTCTCAACGCTCGAAAAAAGAGGACGACAAAATATGTTCGGGACGAGCGACAGGTCGCAGGTCGCTCATATCCAGCCAGATCGCTTGCAATTCTTCATCGACTTTGGTTTTCGCTGCACTGAAAACAAAAGCGACCGAGACAGGCCATTCCCGTTAGCAGTGTATACACTGATTATAAACTCCCTGCCCCGAGAGTCCCGTGTCGCGCGGCATAATTAGAGCAGGAAATCCACTTTAAGATATGAAGTTCGGGAACATATGCGACTGAATAAATTAAAACCTCTAATCTTTTTACAAGAGCTGGGTGGGACAGTAGACCTCCAGCGTTTGAGGGAATGGACTTTGACAGCGCTTGCTGTACGGGATTCGCCATTTATGGGCGGAGTATAAAACCTCGTCGCGTTGAGTACAAACATCGGCGACAGTATACCGCTCGTAATGGACGAACCCGTTCAAGTAGATGGTGGCTAAGTGCTTCTGTTTCAGATCCAAAAGCTGTGACCTGTGGCCGAAGCGGTTTGAACTCTGTGAATTTGAATGCCGAAACAAAGAGACATTATAAACGACCTAGCCGGAAAAAGTCGAAAATTAATATTCCAAATCAACAATTTTTAAAATGTCATGCTTCTCCGTCACTTCTCCGTTTAATTCCGTTTGTGTGATATACGTATTTCTGGGGTGAAGCGGAAACAAGACAGTTGGCAGAAATGTTCTACGAAGATCATCAAAGAAATACGAGAGAACTTTACACAGTACATTTTTTTTTTCTCATTTCCTTTATAACTTCAACCCGAACTTTTAAATTTGGAGTGACAATTTGTAACCACTTTAGGCAAGGATCGATGTTAGGATGTCCTGAAGAATGAATGCTGTCACATTTTTTTTTATTATCAAACTGTCGTAGATTTTTTTTCAAATTGTTTCGGACTGATATGTAATAAAATTGTTTTGTTGACTGTCATTAAAAGACTTTACCATACATTTTCACATTTTCTGACGTTTTGATTCCGCCTCATTAATGATATCAATGTCTATCTGCTCTAAAGTGCTAAAAAAACGATGCTTTTTTGATTGGAAACCACCTTTCTGCAAGACGTGTCTAGCAAGACTGCTCTACTGCTCTGACGCTGCGTTTGCACGCCGGGTTTTGTATATACCGGAGAGGATATGTCAAGGAAAAAGATATGACGTAACCGATCACGCAAAAAGGGGCCATCGTCTCTTGGCGCAGTTGTTCGGAAGAGTTTGGCTGTCACCATGGACGTCATTAGCGCGATTCTGACTCAGTGAACAAACGCGCTATTAAACCACCTGCCTGCATTTATGACTTATTCTAGCGACATGCGAGGGAACATTTTTCTTCGAGGCCCGACACGCAGAAATCCGGTGAATGTATCCAAAAAAATCAAAGCCCCTCACTTAAGAAGAAAGATGTCTAAAACGTCGAAGCTATCTCCCATCACAACCGGAGTCCAGAGTCAAAGGCCCAAAATCCAAACTGCTTCGACCGACGTCGGAATAGGTGCAATCAGATGGGCGTCGACTTCATAACGCGAAGGGAACCTCATGTTCGATTCCAACCACGGGAAAGCTTGTTTTTCTTGGGGGTTTCGTGTCGTGTTTCAGCATCCCTTTGTGCCATTATGAAAACCTTTCGTAAACTTGGCTTTCCTGCGTGCTGTTTAGGTGTTACGACCTACGGCGCAAGTAAGGCATAGAAAGCTTCCCTTTAAGCAATGACGTTGCCTGCATCATTCCTGTCACCATTCATATAAGTTTTGTCTTCCCCACTATGCTAGCTTGTAAAAGGAGGTGCACCCTCTACAGGCAGAAAAAAAACTGTTTCGAGGACAGACATCCAGATAACCAGGGGGAAACTGGTGGACGTGTCTAAATACTACTCTCGCATTTCAATGGAGACTAGCAAGCAGTACTACGTAGACCAAGTTAGGACCTGGACTAGGTCCTGTGGAAAATAAAGTTTGTTCTCTCTCTCTCTCTCTCTCACCTCAACCATTTTGGCTCCTGTATGCGCCTGCGCCACCAAAGACAGAGGTGACCCTCGTCCGTGTTGCGATGCATACGGATTATTAAAAAAAATTCTCTCTTCTCTCAGTTGTAATTTGCAATTGCGATCACCTGCAGCGGCCATGAATTATTCCCACGCCGCATCCTGCTCGGTTCTTTTTGCAGCAAGTCCTATAACTGCACATTGCTTTTCCAACGTCGGTATAATATGCGCAAGTTCTGGCAATGTGACAAGTTCTGGCACACCACGTAACTTTTACACTTGGCAATTAAAAATTCCTTCAGAGTTACATTTATTTGCATAACTACAAGCAATGGAAAAATGTTACAATGGCGAAATATAACGTTTTATAGTTTGTTCTTTCGTAGGTTCAAGAAAAATTGAAAGACCATAGGCGTATAAGTGTGCCTTTAACCATTCTCAAAACGGGAATTGGGTCAAACCGCACGCGCTGTCGCAACACCATTCGGAGACGATCGTGTACTATTTTATGCACAAACGTAGTTAGAATATGGAATACGGTGTTTACCAAATGTATTGTCTTCTAGCTTTCGTTAATCATACTTCTTCCACGGAAAATATTTCGGTAAAGTTATGGCTTAGCTAGGTACAATACATTTATAAATTACCGGACCTTTGTCAGCAATATGTGGGAGCTGAATAAGCTTGGGCACTGCAGTTAGGTGCTCGACAAAGTTGTGAAAAACCACAAAGCCGGACATTTCATCATCCTCGCATTATGGTCGCCCTGTATTGCAGCCGCATCTTAGGCAGCGTTCTTAAAGGGCAGACAGCCGAGTTTTGAGGAGTGCACGTCCTGTAGCTCATATGAAAGCCAGCGTTTCATATACTGGGGTAACCTCAAGGAATCTCCAAATAATTAGCGGAAATAATTTTAATTTTCCAATAAATTTCTGGAGTCTTGAAGGTGGAGTCTTGAAGGTACCAGCTTACGTGTAAAACAATTCCGTCGATTTCAAAGCGTGATTTCAAAACCCCATGAAGGAATAAGAAAGGTTGCACATTATTGTTGTTTTAGGAGGGCACAAATTTTTAAATATCTCTTTTTATCTCACGTGCAGCTAAACGTGTTTTGCCACACGGCTCATTGTCATATTTGCCAGCATTCGTTTTGGTGGGACACGTACGGCTAGTAGGTCTAAAAATTCCCATTTAAAAAGTTCTAGGCCGCTATCATCGAAACCGTTTCGGATTAAGGTGTTTCATGTGATGCCCTTTCATTTGGGATACAGAAAATATACTCGACAAAAATCAATTGTCTGTCCCTTTAAAATTACGGTTTTACTTGCCAAACCTACACTATTCGTATATACGATGATTTTTTTTTGTGGTGGTGGTGAGGGGGCGGGGGTGCACTTATCATTCAATCCTAAGATTTTTTTTTCCTATGCGCCAAAATCTCGTACAGAAATTCGTTGTTGTTTTTTCCGCTTGCTACAGCTGACCGGGAACTGAACCCCCGACCTACTGTTTTCCATCCCCCAGCAACATTCACTACGCCACCGAGAATATAAATGCCTTCACTTTACAATTTAGCTCAGATTTCACCCCAAAAGAGGATACATCAACCTCCGGGCGTAAGTTCATGGACTTACGGCATGGATTTACGCCTGTAGCCACCAGATAACGTGTTGTGACTGTTTTTTTTTTTTTTTTGGTACATCGCTAGAATGTAAACTGCCACACAAACACTCGCAAGGACTGCGGCGGGCGACCCCGAATGCCCATACATGAATGCACAGTGCGCACCATTACCAGAGACAAAGCGTCCTGTTCCTTCGCGCGCGACACGGAATAGCACTGCGTTCATGAACCCATTAACACTGGCGACGACGCAGAAATGTTTGTGTGGGCGGGAGGAGCGCCGCCGAGTACGATTTTATGGCCATTCGCGTATTTCGCGGAGCCCCCTCGCTATGCACTCGGCCCATGTACACACGCACGCGGGACATACGCGATCGCGAATCATACTGCCCATTACTTTCGCTCTCAGCCTCCCTCTTCCCCACGGCGCTTCCCTGCATAGCACGCACGACCGCAGTCAGTTCCGAGGGCGGGCGTTAACGGCTTGCGGGGCCCACTCTCGTTATCTTGCGCCCGATCACACGCGCAGGGGGGCGCGTTGACAGATGAGCCACCTCTTGGGGGCCCGAGGAGCCCGCATTATGGTTGTAGCGCGTATAATACATTCGCGCACTTGGAATGCATGATTTATATGACGATATTCCGCGGAGCAACACGGCACCAACGACGAAAGGAATGAAAGTAGCACCAAGCCCCAGGATCCCCCTGCTATGTATACGTATATATTGTAACAATGTGGTGGACAATGGCGAACACTACTTTCGGCCTTGCGATGAGGTATAAGGGTGGTAGCTTACTGTCCCTTAACGCGTGTGATGTCCGCTGGCCGGCCGTTAAATTTTACAACCATGGTTCGCCACATTAATTCTTCTCTTCACGAAGCATATTAACCCAAGAAATAACGCGCCACCCATCTTCGATTTTTCTCCACGTTATGTCATTTTTCACCCCTTCGGTTATGTAACAGATCTGTACTGACGAGCGGAATATACGCTTCCTCTAACCTACAACCCCCATTTATTATAACATCATTAGTTTCTCTTGAGAACAACGAACGAGGGAACTTAGAAGGAGGGAACCAGAAATAACACGCACCCACAGACGAAAAGGGCACGCAACCAAATCTCGCAATCTTAGACACTTAAAACCGTCCACAGATATGTATTTGTTCGCTTCCTACACGAGTTCCCTACATACCGAGGCTTATACCGGCAGAGGATCAACGGTACTGAATCGAGCCTCACCTTCGTGGATCCGACGAGGCAGGAGCCGTTGAGGCTGGCCCTGAGGTCGTCGGCGCCCCCGACATCCAGCTGCTTCGTCGTCGTCGCTCGAGTCGCCGTCCTGCAGCGACCGTCCCAGCGGGTCGCCTCCGCCCAGCGGGTGTGACGTCCTTCCCCCAGCCTCCTGCGCAAACCCAACCAGTTTTGCCACGTCGTGTACGACTCCATGGATGCAAGGGCATCGTATATAAGTATGCAACGCGTGCACGCCGAGAATAGCACTTCAAATCAATGTGCTATGCCGGATCTGGAAAAGAACGCACTGAAACGGGCGCCGAAAGAAGGTCCGTCTGGGAAACAAGGAGTTTTAGCGTCGCGGCTAGCGTGCGCTACGCTAGGTTCGGCGGGTAAGCGCAACCCACTTATCGCAAGCGGCGCCGGCACGGTGAGGAGGGCCACCCCTCACCGAAACGAATGCGCGTGCTCGGCGAGGCGGGTCTCTGTTACCGCCGACCGTAGCGTAGCGTAAACTAGTCACTGTGCTAAAACTCGCTAATGACACTGTACCTACTACTGGGGAGATGACACTAAAGACATATAAAGGATGTCCAAATAAAGAAGCAAAAACTAGAAGTTTATGGGTGAATCTAAGAATATGCGAGCATCTTACACAAGCCTGTGGGCTTATGCGAGCTGTATATTTTGCTGTATTTGTACCCAGACAATAAGCACTATATTATTATTATTATGTATTATTAGTATTATTATTATTATTATTATTATTATTATTATTATTATTATTATTATTTCATCTCCCTTGCTCGCGAACTTGAGGCTAGTCCGAAACGCTCACCTTCTTTCGGTATTAGAAGCTCGCCCACACGCGCTTCCCGCACGACCCTCGCACTCCATGGCAACCGGTCTTTGCGTTCCAACCGCCTCAGTGACCTCGTTCGCTCGCTATAGCACCGGCATTGACTACCCGTGGCACCTCTTGTTGTCCACAAGTATCGCCATTCCGACGCCTTCATTCCCATTCCATTCTCTTTTCCCGCTTTTCCCATTCCCTTCCATCCCCTTTTCCGACGCCGTCATCCCATTCCATCCTCTTTTAGCGCCTGCTCGGCCCTGCACTCGCCGCCGCACACTCCTCTACAACACGTACAAGCGGTTATGGGATGCTTCAAGACGACGGGCGACAGACGTGTCGGGTCTAGGGAAGAGCGAGCCGGCACCGCTTCGACTTGACGCCATCCTAGCAACCAGATCGGCAGCGGTGCGAACGCAGGCCACGGCAGCCAATGCCGCCGCCGACTCGGCTGACGTCACCCCTCCCCGTACGCGCTCTGTCGTTATCTGTTCGTATGTCGCTCCCTACCCACCCACAGATCAACGGCGAGAATTTTTGCTGAAATGCTCAATCTATGCTCAAGCAACAAAACAGTTAATCCAAAATTCCCTATTGGGGACTTGTGCGCATAGCATTCATTGTTCAGTGGTCTTCGTCGTTATAGGCGAAGGGGGCCGATGCGAATCGTTAACGATCTGGGTGACCTTCACAACCGGACGTGACGCCATCAGTAATACCTTGTTCATGAGTGATGTAATTTTGGGTGCTCTACGACAAATGAAACTTTCAGTGACAGTTAACACCGGTGATGTAAATATAGTGCAATGCCAGTGAGGCAGCAGTGCATACGAAACTAGTAGATTTTGAGCCCCGAGCCAACTGAAACAGGGAAGCCTCGGGAGCGATGCATGTTCGGGCTGTGACCAAACACCATACACAGCTACGCTGGCCAATTCTCTCTTAGTGCGATAGTGTTTGAATCGAGTTTTTTTTTTTTGTGCGTCGATGAGTAAACCAACTAACTAGTTTGTAGAACAGGGCCATCTATGAGCCCATTATAAGCCGAGTCAGTACTGACACAAGCAGATACGCAGCTGCTGACGTATAAACACTTACTTTTTTTCTCTTTTTGCCGGCACCGGTGTCGCGGAAACCTTTCGCGAACGGATTATTGTCGATCTTCAGCTGAGTGATCTGAAAAAAAAAAAACAGGATGCAGGTACGACCAAAGTAAGCAGGCGCATACATCGGTGCTCGCGCATGCGTACGTACGATACGCCACGAAACGTGTGCACACAGGTACTTACCAGACGGGAACAGCAAAATCAGAAACTGAACTCGCCGTTTTCAGCATGGCGCATTAATAATAACGGTGCGCCGTCGTGGCGCGTGGGGAAGCGTACCTTATAACCTCGGCATTGCTTCGCATATAAAAAATTACCGTATTTTCGCGCGTATAAACCGCCCCTGCATATAATCCGTACCCATACGTTCAGCCTACCGGAAAAGAAAAAAAAATCCTTGCGTATTTCCCGCACATTTGATACAGGAAAGGCTGCACCAGAGCTATGCTCAAGCAATACATCACATACTATGTAGACAGAAAAAGCGTATATTTAGCAAGTAGAATATACTGACTGCAAGGCGAAAGTCACAATTAACTCATTGTCACTGCTCTCGCTAGAGCTATCGCTAGCGAAATCTCTGGCATAGAAGGCATAGTCAGTGTTACTGCGTTGAAGCTTCACGGCAGAACGCGCATTGCCGTGAAGCTGCACTAAACAAAAGAACCCGGGTATTATTCGAACCCATAATTTGCCACTGAAATTTTCGCATTGCATTTTGGTACGCGTTATACGCGCGAAAATACGGTAAAATTTGCAGTATTGTGCGTTAAGGTTTACATTTTCGTCACACCTTTTCATTCCAGGCTTGCAGAAATGGATATCACATCATTTCCATCGCAATGCTATGATAGCATATTATATTTCTCCTTCATTAATTACTCTGGTTACACAGTTACGCGCAGTGTGCTTATTACTCAGTTAATTTAGCAATTATAAAAATATTTAGTTACTTCCCAGTCTAAAATCACAACAACGACAAAGTAATTTTTTCAACGACAAACATTTCTGTGGTCACAGCAGAACTGCCATTTACGACACTCTTCATAATGGGCAATAACATTCAAACCATGTGCAACTACTGAGTTGCACATGGTTTGATGACGTCACGATCACATCGGGATCACGGCAAGATCACGGCAAGACAGGACTTCAAGATCAGGATCACGGCAAGACAGGAATTCGGCACGACGGAACATCAAAATCAGGGCAGGCATACCACACACGACCGAGCATCAGAATCACGACATGACAAGAATACGACAAGACGGCAGTACGACACGCGAAAATACGACAAACTAAAGAAAATTTCTTTGCCGTCTTTTTCTGCTGAATTCTTACTACTCTGTAAATTCAGCAATTATAAAAAAAAAACATTTAGTTTTTCCCAGGGAACTCCGTTGTCACAACGTGCATTGAACACAGGTCTGGGGTGCTCACGCTTCTTGTGTGTCTCGGTTTCAGGACGTAAAATTCAATGTCACTCGTGAAAGGGTTGCTGTGCCGCAACGCGTGTGTAGCGAGTAATTATATCTTCATCCACGAAGGAGGGCACTGACCGAAAGAAATAGCGCTTACTAAAGAAACTGTTCGCCGCGGATTGCGATGTTGCTTGCCTTTTTTTCTGTTTTGATTATTTATAATTCGGCACCTTTCAACGCGTAGCGTTAAGGACCCCGTGTCGTAGAAAAGACGGCGGCGTTGACCGTAAGCGGAAAATGCGGCGGGAGGGACAACTCGCGTAGCGCCATCTTTTGGTGATCGCTGGAACCCGTGGGATCGTAAGGCACTGCCCCAACAGATGGCGTGCAAGAAGGGGCGGAAAGTTTTCACCGCTCGGAAAGCTTTCACACGATGCGAATGCGCACTGATAGGGATATCGCGTTCCACGCTTAAAGGCAAATCTTAAGTGCTCTGCAAACTTTAGGGACCGCGATAAATTGTTTTCTCTGACAGCGTTCAGCGTATGTTGTTGTCTTTCGCCCTGCATGTTGCGGTAGCGAGCGGCTGTACAGGGCTGATTAAAAGAAATACGATCGGAGCAAACAAAATCCGACGCATGCCGCACCGTCTGGTTGAACTGTTAGTAAACTGCGCGCATGAATAGTTCCTTCAGAAGGTTTGAGAGCATTGCAAACTGTTAGGGGAAGTGCTTAATAAAGAAGCGACGCCGTTCATTTATTTTTAGGCGTCTTTTTATGCTCTCTCGCCACTGAGAATCCTGTCATCTACTACATTCAGGAGCCAGGCGCGCAGCAGGCTGATTGCAGCTAGCATGACGCCCTTCAACGATCATCCAGCTCAGTTGCGACGCAGAGTGAAAAGGCACCTTAAAATAAACGACCGGCACCGCTTCTTGATCAAGCATTTCCCATAAATGTAGGCCACACTCTCGAACGCTCTCGTAGAAGTGCGCATGCGCGCAGTTTACTGACTTTGTAGCCAGATGGTGCAGCATGTGTCGGAGGCCGTGCGCTTCGTTGTTCGCATTTCTTTTAATTCCCCTTGTACAACCACGCGGTAGTTACCTTGCCGGGCTATAAACCGCGAGCAACGCGACACTTCTCGTCTCGAAGAGAGCGCCGTCACAGCCGTCTTCGCCGGCTTGGAAAACCAGGCGCCACAATTGTCTTTACTCGGCGCGTCACTTTCGAAGCAAAGGACAAACGAACCATCGTGACGCTCAATTACTGAGCCTTTTCGCTTGTCATTTTCTCACGAGGGTTCCGCAGCCGTCACGGAGATGCAAAGCAAGAGCAAGACGGCCAGCACCGCCCTGTTTACACGCCGTTATGCTACGGTCGTCCGAAAAACAGCGTTTGTAGGGTAAGCTGGCCGAGGTTGAGCAGTTTCGCGTGGACCTTGAAGGGCCGTGCTGCGCAAGCGTGAGAAGCATTGAATTGGATTGGATTGGATTAGACTGAATTTGGATTTGATTGGATTAAATTAAATTGTATTCCAATCCAATCCAATTGGAGAACGGGTTTGTAGAGAATTGGGTCTGCACATTTGCAGGTCTGCGCATTCCAGAGGAGTGACGTCATAGTCGCGGCAGACGCACTGGCGCCGGCGCGTGCCCAGCTGTGCGCCTCCGTTGCGCAGTAGCCACGTCTGACGCTGTGCAGGAGCCGCTTGATAGCCGTTTCGCGAGGCTCCTGGAGAGCCGTGCTGCGCATGCCCTAGGAGCAGTGACAGGACTGGACTGGACTGGACTGGACTGGACTGGACTGGATTGGATTGGATTGGATTGGACTGGATTGGATTGGAAATCGTTTTAGCAGCAGTAAGCATAATATTCAGCTAATTCTAAACAACCAGGAAAGCTAAGAATAACCAGCTGAACCTTAGCTCACGCTACGTATATCCTGGCATAGCCTAGCTAAGCCCCTGCTATTTTTTTAATTTAAATAAACTGCTCAATTGGATAACTTCTCCCCCGTTGCCAGACTGCGAACTTTCAATAGTCGTTGGATCTCTTAAACATTTCGCCACTGGAAAGAAGTCACTTAGGGGCATTCGCTAAGAGGACATGGGAAACAATATACTCTATCTCGGAACCATATCTTGACCGAAGTCATGCAGTGTAGCGACGCATTCACCATAATATCGTCCTAACGTCGTGCCTGCCAGTGATTGCGGTGTTGAAAGGTGTGTGCCCCAGACCAACATCGCCTGCTAAGAAGGTTATCCCACAGCTTACAAGCGATCTCGTTAACGCTCCTTATTTCGGCCTCCACGTGGTAACGTTTCCTTCCTGCTGCGCTCTTTTCCTCTTTTTTGTTTAGTTTGGTTTCTTACGTAGGTAGACTAACCACAGAACGACGACTCTGTAACAAGGGTTTGGCTTAATGTAGAAGGTTGTGGCTCCACAGCGGAAACGAGTCTGCAGCGTATACAGGGTGAATCAGTAAAAACTCCTACCAAAAAGGTGTTTGCTGAACGTCAGGACGTCTATCGGAGGAAGCACAAAAATAATCCAAGTGAATCAGCAGGAAATTCGGTTCCTCTAAGATTTATACAGATGTGAGTACACACCTGTAAGGGTCGGGTGATCCCGTCATTATTGCCCTAATTTCATGCCCAGGCAGGCAACAGGGCAACGGCCTCGCGGGCGTAGAGCCCCCCCCCCCTTGTGCGCCGTGTTTCGGCCTTGCGTGCCAGATGGAGGCAGTCGAGGGAGCTGCTGGGTGGATGACCGCGCTTCGTATTTCGCGCGGCGGATGCAGTGTGCGGCCGGGCCGAAGCTAGCGCTAGGTTGAGGCGTCGGATATCGTTGTGCACGTGCGTTTGGTTTGAGTGGCGCGTATGGTTGCGCGCCCTTGGACGAAGGGCCCGCAACAGTGCAGGTGCGTGGGAACGCGGTCGGAGCGAGCGCGACCTCCTCCCCCGGATGCGAGGTTTCTTCGATTGCAAGCATGCGCTCATCGGACAGACCGGGTTGAGTTGTGGCTCGTCTCTGACGGGGTGCCGCGGGCACATAGCGACCAACGGCCTCAATGTATCCTCTTTGTAACCAACTGTAAAAAGTGTAAATACAAGTTTTCGTTTCGTCTCAACGGGTCGTCGCCTTCATCACAGCCGCAGCGCTGCACTAAACGCAGCGCAGGGCTGGCAGGAACTCCAAGGGTCACCAACGCCCGCCTCGCAAGGAGGCGAATTGGAGAAGAACGAGACATTACTGGCGCAGTCGGCAAGATCCTGCTTGGCGAGACGACCAGGGAACGAGAACGGAGGATAGACGCATCGGCCACGGGCGGAGGGCTCTGCCAATCCAAGGAGCACGTGCCGAAGCGGGAAGGGCGAGTTTAACCCGAACTTGCTGGGTGCGATCGACAGCACCGGAGTCGTCACGACGCCGACGGAGGAGCGACGACTGGGTTGCAGCCAGGTGAAGGAGCACCTGCAGGCAACCGGAAACTCCAGGCGACTAGCGGAGCAGCTGGGAGAGTTGCGGAGGAGCGGCCGACGGAGACGGCGAGTCTTTGCGGTAGCGAAGGAGGCCGGCAGTCACCGCAGACCGACGGACTGTGAACGACACCGCCTCGGCGAAGGCGAAGGAGCGCCAACAGGCATCGCAGACCTGCCGAATCTGAGGGAGAGGTCGGACAGTTGCGCGGAAACGGCGGACGAGGCAGGCGGCCACATCGGATCGACACTGGGTGAGTCCTTTTTGTCTTCCGCTGGGTCGCGATCACTGCCACCCAACAAGAGCCCGTAAAACGCATGCTCACGCGTTTTGCCCACTTGAATCCGGACAAACGAGGGGAGCCCATCATGGGTAACGAAGATGAAGGTGCGGAAGGGCGGAGTCCACCTGAGCCAGTGGCGTCCGAAGCGGAAATGCAAATGAAAAAATTGGAAACTGAACTCAAAATCGAACAGGAGAGACGCTTGGTACTCGAGCGGCAGATCGAGCTTGAGAGAACTGAAAAGGAGTTCTGAACCAGGCGTGAGCTCCGGCGACTCGGGCGGACAGGACACGCGCAGCGAACTCCGGCATTTTTCAAAACTCGTCTCGGGAGTAGTGCCGAAATTCCCTTCAGAAGCGGAAGTGCCGATCTGGTTTGAGTCCGTGGAAAATACGCTTGAGGCATACGCCGCGCCGAGGGAGTTGTGGGGCAAAATTGTCTTTCCGCTTATAGCGGAAAAGGTTCCCTTTGTTTCGACGCGGCTTACTCCATCCCAGCATAGTGAGTATGAGGTTCTCAAAAAGACAGTGCTGGAGGAGCTGAAATTGTCAGCCGGGGAATACCAGCGGAGGTTTCTTGGGGCGAGGAAACGCGCAAGTGAAGGGTGGAGACAATTCGCGACGCGACTCCAGAGTTACCTTCATTTCTACCTCGAGGCCAGAAACGTGAAGTCGTTCGAGGAGGTGATCGAGCTGCTGGTGGCCGACCAGCTAAAAAATAACCTGGCCGAGTCCGCGCTGCGCTACGTAACCCTTCAAGAAGGGGAAGGCTGGAAGAAGGCCTCAGCTTTGGCAAGCCTACTGCAGACTTTTGAGGATGCAGAGGGAAGGGACGGCGCAGCTAAGAAGCCGGAAACAAAGGTACGGCATGCACCGGCCTCGCAGGGAGTAACTTCAAGTGGACCGCCGCCAAAACCGGGCGCGGTGAAACAGAGCACCGACGTGCGAAAAAAGTGGGGAGCCTGCTTCGGGTGTGGTTCAAGGGACCACCTAAAAGCGAAATGCCCGCACAATGTCAACAAACTGACGGCAGGGGCCTCGGAAGGAAAAGGAAATAGCTTGTCGGCCAGAGTTGCAACGAATGAAGCGTGTGCAGGCCACAGCGAGCTTAAGCCCGTGAGCTTGGGCTGCCATGGCAGGAAGATCGACGCAATTCTGGACACGGGAGCGGAGATAACTGTCGTTAGAGAAAGCGCGCTGCCACCGGAGCTAGTCGAGCCTCACGGGACAATCAACTTGACTTCCGCATTCGGAGAGAAGGTAGTGGCAAAGCTCGCGGTGGTTCCGTTGACGATAACGCGCGAGGTCGGCGTGTTTTCGGACATTAAAGAGGTGGTGCCGGTACTTTGCGCGCTGACGGACAGGTTGGTTTCTCAGACCGATTGTCTGCTCTCGGAAGAGGCGTGGGAGCGTCTTAGGGCGGGAGCCGAGATGAAAGGGGTGGTATGTGCAGACGGGAGCGACGTTGCGGACCGCACGGAGGGCGAACTAGCAAGGCTGGTAGACGATGAGCGGAGCGCAGAGGGCTCGGTTCAAGTTGCAATCGGTCAGATTGCAACGCGAGCAAAGGGTGGTCAGGACGCGGGAAGCGAGGAGCAGTGCAGTGAAACAACTCACGACGGGAATGGCGAGAGGAGCTCGTCGGAGAGGTTTCGGGCCGAGCAGCAGAGTGATGCGACATTGCAAGCTGCCTGGGAAAATGCAAAACGCGGAAAGGGACGCATGGTCGTGGTAGACGGCATTTTGTACCACCGAGACAAACTTCTGGGACAAGCTGTAATGCAACTGGTGCTACCGGAGAGTCGTAGAGGCGATGTATTGCGAATGGCTCACGAGTCAAACTGGGCTGGTCATCTAGGTTTCCGCAAAACGAAGGCCCGCATAAAGTACAGTTTCTTTTGGCCGGCTATCGAAGGAGACGTAAGGCGCTACTGCGCTAGCTGCCATGCCTGCCAGACAAGATCCGACTTGCGTACTGCCGACCGGATCCCGATAGAACCGCTGGCAAGGCCTAGGTACCCGTTTGAGAGAGTTAACGTTGACGTCATTGGCCCGCTGCAGCCACCATCAGGTAGAGGGCACAAATATGCACTGTGCATAATTGATTTGTGCACACGGTGGCCCGAGGTAGTGTGTCTCCGCTCTCTGAGCGCTAGGGCGACTTGCGACGCCCTACTGAGGGTATTTAGCAGCACAGGGATACCCGAAGTGATCGCGTCCGACTGTGGGACTAACTTCACTGCTGAGTTAACACAGGAGTTCTTAAAACGACTCGGCTGCTCCCCGAGGTTTTCGACTCCGGGCCACCCGGAGAGCAACGGCGCTGTGGAGCGGTGGAACAGGACGTTTAAGAACATGCTGTACCACACCATCCAAAAGGAAGGTAGAGACTGGGACAAGGCGGTGCCCTTTCTTTTGTGGGCATATCGCGAAGTCCCGCATGATACTACAGGAGTGTCGCCATTTGAAATGGTGTACGGTAGACCGCCTAGCGGACCGCTAGCTGTCGTCAAACGCGCTTTAACGGGAGAAATGCCTGCGTTAGCGGACCTTGGCCCGTCCCCGTCCGCTTACATGAAAGAGCTGAAAGAGCGTCTAGAGCAGGCAGCGCAAACAGCCGAACTGGTAGGATCCAGGCAGCAGAATGCTTACGCAAAGCAGTTCAACAAGCGGGCGACAAGCAAGAGCTTTCAGGAGGGGGACGCAGTGTTGGTGTTTGATGACGACAGGCCGGGTAAGATGTTCCCCAAGTGGAAGGGACCAGGTAGGGTAACCGAGCGGTACAGGGAGCACTCATACTTTGTCGAAATGCCGGAAGGAAACCGACGGCTAGTACACGCAAGCAAGTTGCGACCCTATAACAGTAGGGTAATGCAGATAGGCGTCGCTTTCGAGGAAGATGAGGCGTTCGGGGAGGTGGAGTGCGCGCCCCGATCTGGGAAAGGAGGTTCCGCGGACATGACCTTGTTGGGGAACTTATTAGGTCATCTCGAGAAGAACGAGAGTGGTCAGATCCGCAAGGTGTTTGCGGAGTACAGCGGTTTGTTCGACGACAGACTGGGGGTGGCGAGGGTACGCGAACACGATGTAGTGTTGCAGGAGGGCTTCACGCTAAAACCGTGTAAACCGTATCGCATCCCCATAGCTCTAAAGGGAGAAGTAGGGGCGCAGTTGGACGAGCTACTAGATAGGGATTTAATTTTCCCGTGCGAGAGCCCACACGCGCATTCCATCGTGTGCGTGGCGAAAAAGGACGGATCAGTCAGAATATGCGTTGATTACCGCAGACTGAACGCAGGAACGGTGCCCGACGCGTATCCGATGACACTGCAGCAGGAGCTCATAATGAACGTCGGGCAGGCCAACTATATTACCCTTTTGGACCTGCGAAGAGGCTACTGGCAAGTACCTCTAGCGCCAGCGGCTCGTTCACTCACCGCCTTCACGTGCCATCGGGGGCAGTTTGCATGGAAAGTCATGCCTTTTGGCCTCAAAAACGCGGCGCAAACGTTTCAGAGGGCCATGAACGAGCTGCTCCATCCGCACTCTGAATACGCCTGTGCGTATCTAGACGACATAGCGGTATTCAGTGAGACCCTGAGCGAGCACGTACAACATTTAAGGGCGGTCTTCGCGGCGTTAGACCGGGCGAGGCTCAAGGTGAAACTCGAGAAGTGTCAGGTCGCCCGAGGGTCCATACGCTACTTAGGGCATATTGTCGGTTCGGGAGCGCACGCGCCGGACCCGGACAAGTTGGCTGCAATACGGGGGCTTAAAGAGCCAACGACTAAGAGGGAGCTGCGCAGCGTCCTCGGACTGTGCGGCTACTACCGAAGTTACGTGCCCAACTATGCTGAGGTGGCGAGGCCGCTTACGGAACTGACCGGGAAGGGAATTCCAAACAAGATTCCGTGGTCGGCCGAAGCTGACAGCGCGTTCCAGAGACTCAAAGCAGCACTTTGCGAGGCGACCGCGCTGGCAACGCCGAAGCCGGACGCGCCGTTTTTGTTGTCCACCGACGCCTCGGCTTTCGCGGCGGGTGCCTGTTTGTCCCAGCGCGCCGAGGATGGCTCCGAGCGTCCCATAGCGTTCGCGAGCCATAAGTTCACGCCCACTCAAGCTCGATGGTCGACCATAGAGAGGGAGGCATTTGCGGTGATCTGGGGGCTTAAAAAGTTTGACATTTGGCTCTTCGGCGCCCAGGTGACGGTGATCTCCGACCACAACCCCCTTTCCTTCCTCACTTTGTCCACGCCACAGGGCGCAAAGTTGACTCGTTGGGCACTAGCGCTGCAGCGCTATAATGTTGTCGTACAGCACCGAAAGGGTAGCGACCATTCAAACGCGGACGCTTTGTCCAGAGTACCTAACGCATGTTGGGAAGCGGGTGGCAGTGTTGGTGGCCTGGCGGGCGGCGAGAAGGACCCACTCAAAGAGAAGTGAGGGGTCTCACGGCGGAGAAGAATACCGTGAACGCTCGAACTTGCAGAGGACCCATCGGCCTGAAAACGACCTTTGCATGGGTGTTTGTTTGACACGAGAGTGTGTGTGCGTGTGTGTTGTTTTCTTTACGGTGACGCGCTTTTCCTGAGTGGACACTATGCTTATGGACAAGTGCCTGTGTTGTCTTGGAAAGTGACCGTGGGGAATTTTGTCGGGTTTGCTCCGTGTTGTGTTCATCTTTTCTTATTCAGTTTTAAGGGAGCGGTTGTCGCTATTATCTGTGTCTTGTTGGGATCTCCATAAGAGGCCTTTGGGCCCTTATGTTTATCTTGGGAAGGGCGTGTAAGGGTCGGGTGATCCCGTCATTATTGCCCTAATTTCATGCCCAGGCAGGCAACAGGGCAACGGCCTCGCGGGCGTAGAGTCCCCCCCCCCCCCTTGTGCGCCGTGTTTCGGCCTTGCGTGCCAGATGGAGGCAATCGAGGGAGCTGCTGGGTGGATGACCGCGCTTTGTATTTCGCGCGGCGGATGCAGTGTGCGGCCGGGCCGAAGCTAGCGCTAGGTTGAGGCGTCGGATATCGTTGTGCACGTGCGTTTGGTTTGAGTGGCGCGTATGGTTGCGCGCCCTTGGACGAAGGGCCCGCAACAGTGCAGGTGCGTGGGAACGCGGTCGGAGCGAGCGCGACCTCCTCCCCCGGATGCGAGGTTTCTTCGATTGCAAGCATGCGCTCATCGGACAGACCGGGTTGAGTTGTGGCTCGTCTCTGACGGGGTGCCGCGGGCACATAGCGACCAACGGCCTCAATGTATCCTCTTTGTAACCAACTGTAAAAAGTGTAAATACAAGTTTTCGTTTCGTCTCAACGGGTCGTCGCCTTCATCACAGCCGCAGCGCTGCACTAAACGCAGCGCAGGGCTGGCAGGAACTCCCGAAGGAACGCCCGCCTCGCAAGGAGGCGAATTGGAGAAGAACGAGACATTACTACACCCCTCCACCTTTTTTTTTTTTTCCCAAAGACTAGCTGCGTTCTTGCAGTGCTGTCATTGCTCAGATATGCTTTGAAGACAACCACGCATTTGCTTGATTAGCTATAAGCTTGCCACAGTGTATGCCAGCCACTGGTCTGCACTCGTGACGAAAACGCAGTCTGCTCTCTTACTAACTATGGCTTCGTGTGTAAGCTTGTAAATCACATGAAAAAAAAAAAACAGCGCAGAAGACAAAGTAGACGGAACGTAGTGCTAACAAGGGTTCAATTTATTTTTACTGTGACATGCCTGATTTATATAGAAACTGTCCCAGCAAAAACAAAATTCAGAGCCATTCCGCTCTGTGCGGGTAGATGAACAGTGGAGATGTTTGCGGGCTTTTGGTTGACCACAAACTCCCGCTCCAACCTCGCGGTCGCGCAGAGCTTCACTGTGCGCATTACGATGTCGGAAAGCCAGCTTACAAAGACATCGCTAACACTGATCTTTTTAAAGTCAGCTTCACTTCTAAACACAACTGCATTGATAGAAAGACAGTTTCTGTGGTGGAAGTATAGGGTTTCTTGTATCAAAATATGCGGGCGGGGGCGAACAAGTGTCCGAAGGGAACGGGTGCGCCTAAGTGAAGAGAAGAGGAGCGGCTTTTTTCGTCCTACTGACGAAAAAAAAAAAAAAAACACCCTACGAGTCAGCTCATAACAGCTCTGCGGTAAAATACAGACGAGTTCATAAAAAAACAACTAAAAGGCAGAGGAGTAACATAAATGCTATGTGAAATGAGGGTGCGGTAGGAAGGTACGCATGCTGGTGAGACGAAGTGCCAGGACAAAAAAAAAACTGCAGCTCTTTCTTAGTGGAGCGTATCGATGCAGCGCTAACCCATTTGTCATTTCTTGACTCTAAATGGTGGGCCGCGACCACCTCTCTCGCTAGTTCATCGCTGTGTCCGAATAAAAATATGGCCCGCATGAGAAGTTTCGGCAGTTAGAGCTCACATGTAGTTAACAGTGCTTTTTGCGTTGCTTCGGTGTTGTCTTAGCCAATCATTTATACGCGGCCCGGAATGCAGTAGTAGTAACAATAAAGAACTATGTTTCGAAGAGAAGCGGGTGGGGTTAGACGCCAGGAATGTCGGACATACTACCTGCCACGCTATGATGGAATCGAGTAGGCGATGCTTTCGGAGCAATCAACAAACCGAGGTGAGGGCGCCGCTGTGAGCCAGAAGCTGGCCACAGAACAGTAGGGTCCAGATGTAGTGACCCCCCTTCCCCCTTAATTTTTGAATTTATACTCACAAGATGATGACCCCTCACGTCATACAAAACGTCTAGTTTACGCTTTTTTTGTATGTCTTGTATTCGTGGTTTTTCTAAATTTCGGTGTATAAAAAGGCTATTATCGTCCTCCTCTTCATTACTACCGTAGTCGTCTTCGTCATCATCATCATTGATAGAAGCTGACCCCCCCTAAGAAAAAACCTGGATCCACTCTTTCTTGTCAGCTATACTGCCCTCCAAGGGACTGCATTTTCCTCTACTCTCACTACGCTACAAGCACTGGGAAAGCGAAGAAGACATCACGACCAGCTGGTTAACAAACTCAACGTAATACATACCGAGGCATTCCGAAAAGGGCACTTTATTTTGTTCCAGTGGTTACCCGGAAACTGGGACATCACGGGCAATGTCATCTCTGATCGGTTCGCGTGCGAGGGCCATTCAATGGGCTCAACAGCACAACTCCCTTTCTCAACAGGAGGACGCCAACGGGTTAGTTAGCACCATGGAATGGTGCATGCAATTGAAGCACTGCTAGAATTCGGACGTGCAGTACGCACCCTATACGCTGTCGACCCGCAATGTTCATTTCGTATACCACACGGTTTATCACGATCGACTGAGTGTGTTACACATCGCCGGCGCCTCGAAGTAGCCTACACCAAAAAATTGGCCGCGTATCTGCTCCTTTCGTTGCAAATGTCGTCAAAAGACGAGTCTTTGTAGACATTTGCGAAGGAAATGCCCCCCTTCGCTTTCCCGCTCACATCTCATGCTGTTCCTGTTCCGTCGCGCTCATCCCAAGGTAAACAAACTAAAGGTTTGTTCAAGGCGGTTTGAATTTACCGCGTTCCACTGCTACAGGCGGGGTTCCTCGATGCCAGCGCTGCAGTACGACGGAGACGCGCGTGAATCGAGGCGGCCGACTTCAAGGTTTATAGAACCGCGTTGCCGTGCTCCACGTGCGTTCCAAGCAGAACGTGAAACCTAGCTAGTGGAACCTTTCGTTGCTGTTGCCGCGTGATTTCTCATATGCCGCCCGGAGGTGGCGCGGGCAACAGCAGGCGGTACGCGTTGTTGTGCAGTAGATGTAGAATATCATTTGCTATCGAAAAACCTAGCACCCAGAAATTTTTTGATAAAGGAACACTGTAAATATCCCTTGTACTAATTTCCTGTCATATTTGCGTAATGTCTTGTTGTTGTTGAACAAAGTTGACAAGTATGAACATATAAACTGGGCTTAGGCGTTTACATTTATTTGGCTGTGAGTATATAAGACTATTGCGCAGCAAGCATTTTACTTTGGCCGGGTGGCTGACTCGAGTTACAGACAGACAGACGGACAGAGACAGACATACGGACAGAACAGACCAAAATTTCTGAGTTTAAGTAGCCCAAGAAAGACTATCGTCTTTAAAACTCTCTTTACAACATCAGAGTAGCGACATCCCTTTTGTGTCCGGAAGACGCTAGGCGCGTGTTGTGTGTTGGTCCGGGTTTCTCGTGGGCGCGAATGACTGCACGGTGTTTGTTGCGGACTAGAAATGTCAGCATAAAAAGACATTTTTAGGCCACTGGAACAGCTAAGACAATGCGGTGAGGGGTTTTAAAGCTCTTGCAGGTTTCCTGACAAACTTCGCACTATAGACGCCATCTTGTGACCGCATCTCTCTCTCTCTCTCTTTCTCTTGGCTAAGTTGAAGTGGACTTTGGCTTTGGACTCTGGAAGTTTGTATTTTGGACTTTGTGAGCGTGAATTTTGGACATTGATTTGGCTGACAAAGCTTCGCGTTTTAACCGTCTCTCTTTTAAGAGACTTTGCCATGTCCGCGCGTGCATTTATTTGTCTGATATTGTTTTCTTATTATTATTGCTATTTTAAGCCATTTAACCCTCATCACGTATTCACCAATCATATGAAGTAGCAATCCCAGCATTGTGTGACGCTGACCTCATCGGTCTCACAAAACAATCCTCTCTTCTTCCAAACCGGGTACAATGTTATTTTTCGCAGTACCATTTCATGAGTACCGTTTGGAGGGTGCTGTTCGTTGGCCGAGAGCTGATTGGACCATTTTTACGTTTCCGCGGTTACTATATATCTTCCAACAAGAGAAAGGAACGGGGGTGGTTGAGGAGCGTTGAGGGAAAGCAGATAAGCAAGATAAGACATTAGGCCGACTAAACAAGTTCAAGGCCTCGAGGCCTTTCAGTTGTCCACAACGCGTGCCAAACATTATTTCGTGCCTTTAATTTGTCACAACGATCAAGGTGGACACACGTACCAAATATTCCGAAGGTTGGACGCTGTACAATTAAGTCAGAAGGACTCCTGCTAGAAGAATAATATCTTACGTGAAAGTATTCTACCGGAGTAAAAATATATGAACGGGAGGTAACCATCAGCAACAGACTCACCGTCATCTGTTGAATGTTAAATGAAGGACCATTCCTATCCTTGTGACGTCTAGGCGTTCGTACACACATTAGAGAACTACTTTTTTGTATCTAATGATCATTCCACCTAATTGTTTACGTCTCGCCTCATTCCCTGATAGCAATGGGCTGTTACGAGTGAAGGGACCAGGAATACGGCTTGGCTTCAATTTAGGGCTGTGCCCTCCTAACGGCTTTAACGACTTTTCTCCTGCTGATATAAAGACGCGTGCTTACAAACTTAATTCTTTGACTGGCTTTTCAGCCTCAATATAACGTGGTGACGAGGAGTGAATCGGTTTGGGGCTGTGTCCATACATCCTCGCCAATGACTGGCGTCCTTTTCCGTCATGGTGTAACACGCTTTTAATGGACACGACTTGGAGCATCGATTACACGCACACCGAGAAACGCGTCTGATATTGAGGTCAGTTATCTCTGCAAATTCTGTCGCACTCAAATTTTGGTGTGTCTCGCGTCACTATCTTCGCCTTCTTGCCTTAGTACGCGCTGCAGTCTTAAGTCTCCACGAGAATTTTTGTAATACTTCCGTACCTTGTCCGGACTCAACGCGGTTATCACGCACCGTGCGCACAGGACCCGTCGATAGAACATGTGCGTTTACCGAAACTACTGTGTTAATGATCCCGTAAACCAGGAGTACTTAATCGTTTTCTGTAAGATAAACTAACTGGAACGTAATTTTAAAGAGCGACAACGTGTAACTTGTAAATGCTATATTAGTCACCCGCATGGATCAGCGCCATGCCTTCGGGGCAGGGCTTTTGTGAAGTAGGGAAGTAAGCGTCACAGTGACGCATTACTCACGGGGTAAGTAACTCACACCGGCTGAGGTCACAGCGTCTTGCAGACAGGCAGCCCTTAGCCGCCGACTCCTCTCGCGAGTAACACATCCTTTGTCAAACCTTCTCGTGGCCTTTAACACGCCAGCGAACGAAGCCGCCAAGTAAGGGACGCAAGCGGGGAGCCGTCACTCAGGACGAGAGCGGTGTCACCTCGCGGCGTGCTTGTTTTCGTTCCTGTGGGACCCCGCAGGGCCGCACGGCGCCGCGGCCCTGTACACTGCGCAGCGTCGCACTTTTGTGTCCGAGTCGTCGCCAAGGGGGTGAGCGCACACGCACGGGCCGTTTCCAGGACGAACGGTATCCTTTTTCGGCCTTTGTTCGCCGTCGAGAAGAAGGACCGGGCCCGCGTAGTACACTTGTCACCTCGAGAGGACGGCCATTCTCCGGCGCAGCGCGAGACGTCATCAATCACGCTCTCGTCTCCCGTCTTCTCGTCTTCCTCGCCGTCTCGAGAAATCGGAGACGCATTTGGCGCTGCTTGTTTGCTCCCAGCGCTGTTCCGCCAGATTGCACATCCATCTCCCTGACGCGGATGAAAACAATGAACGGTCGCCTCCTCCTTCCCGAAACCCTGCAGACGACGACGCTTCTGCGCCGAGTCGTCGTGCACACAAAGAAAAGCCCCGGTTCCTCGGACCGCAGCAGTGTCGGACGGGCACCACCACCTTTCCCAGTCGGTGCACACCTTAGATGCCACGTCCCGTCGATAATGGGATTGGCGAACTCTCTGGGACTTCTCACGTTCCGTCGCGCCCGGCGTGCTGGCGGCGGAGGAGCTGCTCCACAGGCATCGCACCTTTCTCCGGGCCGCTGACGAGCTCCGCAAGATGTAATAATGGGCGTGCTGGCTTACAGCACCTTGTCTGCAGGTTGGCATCTGTCTTATGGCTCCAGGCAGCTTCGAGAAGGAATTCGATGCCAGTCACCGGTTTTCGCTATCATCTGTTATTTATTTTTCCGTCCATGAAGAAAAAGCAAAAGACATCAAAAGAAAAAAAAAACAGCATGGTGACAGTGTGGCCATGGCGTGTGTCCCTGTACGATCGGCGATTCTATAGCAGCATGGAATTCGCCACACACGCTTATTGAATTACCACGGTGCAGAAAAGGGGTATTGTTTGCTTTGGAAGTAAGTCACCTGCAGTGTTCAGTACGTATACAATGCGCAGTGAGACATATAACAGTATATTCGGAATCTTATGACGTTGGCAGCCTCCCAGTGTGGCTGCATCAACTTCAGGTGGACCTGTAGACCTTCAGAGGCTGACCTTCAGAGGCATGGTTAGAGGCAGTGATCCGCTCAGTGAGTGAGCTAGGAGTGAATTGGCCTCAACATCAGCGGACAAGTCCAAAGTTCAGTGAGGTTATGTTGGAGCTGAAGTAAAAAAAAAAAAAGGGGGGGGGGGGGGCATCTGTTTCTTTCCGCATAAAGACTTTCCGCCATGTAGATTTTGTTAATATGCGAGGCTAAATCAAAGATGTTGCAGCAAGGGCGTCCGCACTATAGTGGGCGAAGAACGGCAGATGCCCCACTATTCTCTATCTCAGGTCGAGGTCGTTAAGAACCTTCGATTCTCAGTTAATATCGGTGAAGAAGCTCATTGATCGTTCACGTTAGCTATATAAAATTGTAGGGATTTTTTATTGCTCTTTTTTCATGTATTAAAAGAAACAGTTTTGGTCGCTCCCTCCTGGATCGGTCGGAACCTAAGTGACCTCCACATGTAGGTCGCCAGTTTGCAACATTTGCGCACATTTGTTTCGTCACTATACGCACGTCGGACGCCCGAACTCTGAATGCTTATTTCAGCTTACCTAAAGCCAGCTAAAAGATTTTTTTTCTTTAATTTGGCGAGAACTTCACCCGTTGTCGTTGGACAATGCAGAAAAGTAAGTTCGTCGTAATGTTGCGGTTCTTGGCGCCATAAATTTCGTGAGCAACAGTCGTGTGGTCATCCATACGAACCTCTCTCTATTATTATGCTCAGCAAGACGGACGAAGTATATTGCCCTACATTTTTGCCACAATGCAGTTATTAGCCAACCGTATCTGCTAAATTTAGCACCTAATGCTATAGGAAGCTCATTTCACGTACAGAAAATATATGATAGCCAGCATTAAATAGTTTCTCGCTTACGGTTGACGTGACGTTATAGTTCGATACGAAAATGTGGTTTGGGTGAGGTTGAGGAGCGGTATACATGTATGGTGTCCGTTCGGTTTGGATGTGAGCTTGTCAGTGGCGGTCCCCAGGGGGGGGGGGTTGCGAAGGGGCGGTCCCACCCCCCCTCCCCCAAAGAGGCCCAGCTTTTTACATTTTGCTTTTTTTTAAGCATCCCCCTAGTGCGAGGTCGCAAAGGTGTTGCGACCGTCAGAAATGCGGGCTCGAGCCAGCCGTTGTACGGCCTAAGGGGGGTCGAAAACCACTGTGCCGCTAAGTGATCGTGCGCAAGCGGGTTACTCCGTATACGCGCGCAAGCCGGCATGGTTATCACCTCCTTCGAAAAACTGCTGCAAGGAGGGGAGCCGTTCTTTATTCGCCCTCCCCCCCCCCCCTTCACCCCCCCCCAAAATTCGCCCCCCCCCCCTAAATTCGCCCCCTCCAAAACCAAACTCTGGGACCGCTACTGGAGCTTGTCCTGAGCGTGGTGCAGGTCCTCAACACAAGGTGGACGCTGGGCGAGTTGGTATGGATGCATATTTTGGCGACGCACGGGGAGACGAGGCGCGGAGAAATTTGGAATAAAATACCTGTACTGTCACTTTCCTGTTGCCCGTGCCCCGTTACACTGCCGAAGTAATGTATGGCTGCGGTTGAGCTGAAGTATAGAACACTGATTTCCGTTTGAGCTGAGTTCGAAGACTATTGAGGTCGCTTGCCCACCCCTGCAGTGACCATAGATCTCGCGATATATCTCGCCTTCATAGATAAAATGCGCGGTGGCCATTTATGAAGGAATATTATACGTATCTTATAAGATCGTATATTTAAGTCGTGGTACTCTGTTTGGTTTGTACTATTAGCTTAATTTAATGTGAACTCAGCGTTCAGAAGCGCAGGGCAGGCGAGAGACACATTACCCGGCCCAGCGCACATCCTTCGTGGTTACGTTTCAGGCGATTTCACGTGAATTTTGCTCCTGCCTTAGTTGGGAAAAAAATATGGCCTAACTAGCGCTTGGCAGATAGAGAGGTCGCAGCGAGTAGAACGCGCCGTTGGGGAGAATTATTTATTTATTTACTTAAACCTATCTGACGTTGCAATATATACGCAGATAAAATGTCAGTGGCAATAGCATTTTTACCCTATCAACCACGAAACGCAGCCTTCACGGTCCTCGAGTAAAACCATCGAAATGACATAAGAGCAAATGAGACCAGTGGCTTTGAACGCCCGCTTCTTTAGTGAGGAGCTTTTAAAGAAATTTTCAGAACCAACAAGTAGCACTCCAAAATGTCAGGCGTAAGAAATTCACTCTTGTGCTCCAGGCTTCAAACGCAAGCAGGTTTTTAAACGAATAGTCACTAGCCCATCAGTTGGTTTTTCTGAACTTCATTTTAAGCCCCTTGTTTGCCTGCCCATGTCAACCAACTGCCAACCGCTTGTTCACCTCTATCCGCAGCCAGGCCAACATTTGGACACCAGGATCAGCTAATTTCCTGCACTAGCCTTCACAATCGGACACACGAGCTAATTTCGCTACCTACTCCACGTGAGATCGCAGCACTCTCCCGACCGTCATACATCTGCTGAAAAGACTGACGCGACAAACAATTTTAACGATGCTAGCCGACTGCAGCGCGCACGTTGCGCACGCACCAGGAAGCCACGAGACCACGTGCCCTAATGCGACGAGGCACCTTCACAGTTTCTGCGCACCCCGCCTCTGGCCACAATGCGACGGCACTGGGCGACCACGAGGACGCGACCAAGTAAATGGCACTCTCGCGTGGCGCCTCTGCGCGCGTAAAGAAGACGCCAACGCCCGGCGGAGAGCCGCATCAAGCGATCCTACAAAAGGCGGCGAAAACGCCCCAGAGGCGGAAAGAGAAGTCGGCCACGAGGTGCATTG